>OY804582.1:23344851-23944851 GCA_963680875.1 Bathymodiolus brooksi
TGGGCCGTAGCAGTAGCACGACAAGACAGTGATTATGAGTTAATTAACCTGGTTTCGTTGGCAGTAGCAGTAGGTATGACAAGGCAGTGATTATGAGTTAATTAACCTGGTTTCGTGGGCAGTAGCAATAGGTATGACAAGGCAGTGATTATGAGTAAATTAACCTGGTGTCGTGGGGAATAGCAGAAGGTATGACAATGCAGTGATTATGAGTTGATTAACATGGTTTCGTGTGCAGTAGCAGTAGGTATGACAAAGCAGTGATTATGAGTTAATTAACCTGGTTTCGTGGGCCGTAGCAGTAGCATGACAAGACAGTGATTATGAGTTAATTAACCTGGTTTCGTTGGCAGTAGCAGTAGGTATGACAAGGCAGTGATTATGAGTTAATTAACCTGGTTTCGTGGGCAGTAGCAATAGGTATGACAAGACAGTGATTATGAGTTAATTAACCTGGTTTCGTGGGCAGTAGCAGTAAGTATGATAAGGCAGTGATTATGAGTTAATTAACCTGGTTTCGTGGCAGTAGCAGTAGGTATGACAATGCAGTGATTATGAGTTAATTCACCTAGTTTCGTAGGCCGTAGCAGTAGCATGACAAGACAGGGATTATGAATTAATTAACCTGATTTCGTGGGTAGTAGGAGTTGGTATGACAAGGCAGTGATTATGAGTTAATTAACCTGGTTTCGTTGGCAGTAGCAGTAGGTATTACAAGGCAGTGATTATGAGTTAATTAACCTGGTGTCGTGGGGAATAGCAGAAGGTATGACAATGCAGTGATTATGAGTTGATTAACATGGTTTCGTGTGCAGTAGCAGTAGGTATGACAAAGCAGTGATTATGAGTTAATTAACCTGGTTTCGTGGGCCGTAGCAGTAGCATGACAAGACAGTGATTATGAGTTAATTAACCTGGTTTCGTTGGCAGTAGCAGTAGGTATGACAAGGCAGTGATTATGAGTTAATTAACCTGGTTTCGTGGGCAGTAGCAATAGGTATGACAAGACAGTGATTATGAGTTAATTAACCTGGTTTCGTGGGCAGTAGCATTAAGTATGATAAGGCAGTGATTATGAGTTAATTAACCTGGTTTCGTGGCAGTAGCAGTAGGTATGACAATGCAGTGATTATGAGTTAATTAACCTGATTTTGTGGGCCGTAGCAGTAGCACGACAAGACAGTGATTATGAGTTAATTAACCTGGTTTCGTTGGCAGTAGCAGTAGGTATGACAAGGCAGTGATTATGAGTTAATTAACCTGGTTTCGTGGGCAGTAGCAATAGGTATGACAAGGCAGTGATTATGAGTTAATTAACCTGGTTTCGTGGGCAGTAGCAGTAAGTATGATAAGGCAGTGATTATGAGTTAATTAACCTGGTTTCGTGGCAGTAGCAGTAGGTATGACAATGCAGTGATTATGAGTTAATTCACCTAGTTTCGTAGGCCGTAGCAGTAGCATGACAAGACAGGGATTATGAATTAATTAACCTGATTTCGTGGGTAGTAGGAGTTGGTATGACAAGGCAGTGATTATGAGTTAATTAACCTGGTTTCGTTGGCAGTAGCAGTAGGTATTACAAGGCAGTGATTATGAGTTAATAACCTGGTTTCGCGGGCAGTAGCAGTAGGTATGACAATGCAGTGATTATGAGTTCATTAACCTGGTTTCATGGGCAGTAGTAGTAGGCATGACAAGGCAGTGATTATGAGTTAATTAACCTGGTTTCGTGTGCAGTAGCAGTAGGTATGACAATGCAGTGATTATGAGTTAATTAACCTGGCTTCTTGGGCAGTAGCAGTAGGTATGACAAGGCAGTGATTATGAGTTAATTAACCTGGTTTCGTGTGCAGTACCAGTAGGTATGACAAAGCAGTGATTATGAGTTAATTAACCTGGTTTCGTGGGCAGTAGCAATAGGTATGACAAGGCAGTGATTATGAGTTAATTAACCTGGTTTCGTGGGCAGTAGCACTAGGTATGACAAGGCAGTGAATATGAGTTAATTAACATGGTTTCGTGGGCAGTAGCAGTAGGTATGACAATGCAGTGATTATGATTAATTAACATGGTTTCGTGGGCAGTAGCACTAGGTATGACAATGCAGTGATTATGAGTTAATTAACCTGGTTTCGTGGGCAATAGCAGTAGGAATGAGAATGCAGTGATTATGAGTTAATTAACCTGGTTTCGTAAGCAGTAGCAGTAGGTATGACAATGGAGCGATTATGAGTTCATTTACCTGGTTTCGTGGGCAGTAGCACTAGGTATGACAAGGCAGTGAATATGAATTAATTAACATGGTTTCGTGGGCAGTAGCAGTAGGTATGACAATGCAGTGATTATGAGTTAATTAACCTGGTTTCGAGGGCAATAGCAATAGGTATGAGAATGCAGTGATTATGAGTTAATTAACCTGGCTCGTGGGCAGTAGCACTATGTATGACAAGGCAGTGATTATGAGTTAATTAACCTGGTTTCGTGGGCAGTAGCACTAGGTATGACAAGGCAGTGATTATGAGTTAATTAACCTGGTATCGTGGGCAGTATCAGTAAGTATGACAATGCAGTGATTATGAGTTAATTAACCTGGCTTCGTGGGCAGTAGCACTAGGCATGACAATGCAGTGATTATGAGTTAATTAACCTGGTTTTGTGGGCAGTAGCAGTAGGTATGACAATGCATTGGTTATGAGTTAATTAACCTGCTGTCGTGGGGAATAGCAGTAGGTATGACAATGCAGTGATTATGAGTTGATTAACATGGTTTCGTGTGCAGTAGCAGTAGGTATGACAAAGCAGTGATTATGAGTTAATTAACCTGGTTTCGTGGGCAGTAGCAGTAAGTATCATAAGGCAGTGATTATGAGTTAATTAACCTGGTTTCATGGCAGTAGCAGTAGGTATGACAATGCAGTGATTATGAGTTAATTAACCTGGTTTCGTGGGCCGTAGCAGTAGCATGACAAGACAGTGATTATGAGTTAATTAACCTGGTTTCGTGGGCAGTAGCACTAGGTATGACAATGCAGTGATTATGAGTTAATTAACCTGGTTTCGTGGGCAGTAGCACTAGGTATGACAAGGCAGTGATTATGAGTTAATTAACCTGGTATCGTGAGCAGTAGCAGTAGGTATGACAATGCAGTGATTATGAGTTAATTAACCTGGTTTCGTGGGCAGTAGCACTAGGCATGACAATGCAGTGATTATGAGTTAATTAACCTGGTTTCGTGGGCAGTAGCAGTAGGTATGACAATGCAGTGATTATGAGTTAATTAACCTGGTGTCGTGGGGAATAGCAGAAGGTATGACAATGCAGTGATTATGAGTTGATTAACATGGTTTCGTGTGCAGTAGCAGTAGGTATGACAAAGCAGTGATTATGAGTTAATTAACCTGGTTTCGTGGGCAGTAGCAGTAAGTATCATAAGGCAGTGATTATGAGTTAATTAACCTGGTTTCATGGCAGTAGCAGTAGGTATGACAATGCAGTGATTATGAGTTAATTAACCTGGTTTTGTGGGCCGTAGCAGTAGCATGACAAGACA
Organism: Bathymodiolus brooksi; assembly: GCA_963680875.1. NCBI lineage: Eukaryota > Metazoa > Mollusca > Bivalvia > Mytilida > Modiolidae > Bathymodiolus > Bathymodiolus brooksi. The sequence continues at coordinate 23,348,403 of OY804582.1, forward strand.
GTGATTATGAGTTAATTAACCTGGTTTCGTGGGCAGTAGCAGTAGGTATGACAAGGCAGTGATTATGAGTTAATTAACCTGGTTTCGTGGGCAGTAGCAGTAGGTATGACAATTCAGTGATTATGAGTTCATTAACCTGGTGTCGTGGGCAGTGGCAGTAGGCATGACAAGGCAGTGATTATGAGTTAATTAACCTGGTTTCGTGTGCAGTAGCAGTAGGTATGACAAGGCAGTGATTATGAGTTAATTAACCTGGTTTCTTGGGCAGTAGCAGTATGTATGACAAGTCAGTGATTATGTGTTAATTAACCTGGTTTCTTGGGCAGTAGCAGTAGGTATGACAAAGCAGTGATTATGAGTTAATTAACCTGGTTTCGTGGGCAGTACCAGTAGGTATGACAAGGCATTGATTATGAATTAATTAACCTGGTTTCGTGGGCAGTAGCAGTAGGTATGACAAGGTAGTGATTATGAGTTAATTAACCTGGTATCGTGGGTAGTAGCAGTAGGTATGACAAGGCAGTGATTATGAGTTAATTAACCTAGCTTCGTGGGCAATAGCAGTAGGTATGATAAGGCAGTGATTATGAGTTATTTAACCTGGTTTCGTGTGCAGTAGCAGTAGGTATGACAATGCAGTGATTATGAGTTAATTAACCTAGTTTCGTGGGCAGTAGCAGTAGGTATGACAATGCAGTGATTATGAGTTAATTAACCTCGTTTCGTGGGCAGTAGCAGTAGGTATGACAAGGCAGTTATTATGAGTTAATTGACCTGGTTTCGTGGGCAGTAGCAGTAGGTATGACAATGCAGTGATTATGAGTTAATTAACCTAGTTTCGTGGGCAGTAGCACTAGGTATGACAATGCAGTGATTATGAGTTAATTAACCTGGTTTCGTGGGCAATAGCAATAGGTATGAGAATGCAGTGATTATGAGTTAATTAACCTGGTTTCGTGGGCAGTAGCACTAGGTATGACAAGGCAGTGATTATGAGTTAATTAACCTGGTGTTGTGGGGAATAGCAGTAGGTATGACAATGCAGTGATTATGAGTTGATTAACATGGTTTCGTGTGCAGTAACAGTAGGTATGACAAAGCAGTGATTATGAGTTAATTAACCTGGTTTCGTGGGCAGTAGCAGTAAGTATCATAAGGCAGTGATTATGAGTTAATTAACCTGGTTTCATGGCAGTAGCAGTAGGTATGACAATGCAGTGATTATGAGTTAATTAACCTGGTTTTGTGGGCCGTAGCAGTAGCATGACAAGACAGTGATTATGAGTTAATTAACCTGGTTTCGTTGGCAGTAGCAGTAGGTATGACAAGGCAGTGATTATGAGTTAATTAACCTGGTATCGTGGGCAGTATCAGTAGGTATGACAATACAGTGATTATGAGTTACTTAACCTGGCTTCGTGGGCAGTAGCACTAGGCATGACAATGCAGTGATTATAAGTTAATTAACCTGGTTTCGTGGGCAGTAGCAGTAGGTATGACAATGCATTGGTTATGAGTTAATTAACCTGCTGTCGTGGGGAATAGCAGTAGGTATGACAATGCAGTGATTATGAGTTGATTAACATGGTTTCGTGTGCAGTAGCAGTAGGTATGACAAAGCAGTGATTATGAGTTAATTAACCTGGTTTCGTGGGCAGTAGCAGTAAGTATCATAAGGCAGTGATTATGAGTTAATTAACCTGGTTTCATGGCAGTATCAGTAGGTATGACAATGCAGTGATTATGAGTTAATTAACCTGGTTTCATGGGCCGTAGCAGTAGCATGACAAGACAGTGATTATGAGTTAATTAACCTGGTTTCGTGGGCAGTAGCACTAGGTATGACAATGCAGTGATTATGAGTTAATTAACCTGGTTTCGTGGGCAGTAGCACTAGGTATGACAAGGCAGTGATTATGAGTTAATTAACCTGGTATCGTGAGCAGTAGCAGTAGGTATGACAATGCAGTGATTATGAGTTAATTAACCTGGTTTCGTGGGCAGTAGCACTAGGCATGACAATGCAGTGATTATGAGTTAATTAACCTGGTTTCGTGGGCAGTAGCAGTAGGTATGACAATGCAGTGATTATGAGTTAATTAACCTGGTGTCGTGGGGAATAGCAGAAGGTATGACAATGCAGTGATTATGAGTTGATTAACATGGTTTCGTGTGCAGTAGCAGTAGGTATGACAAAGCAGTGATTATGAGTTAATTAACCTGGTTTCGTGGGCAGTAGCAGTAAGTATCATAAGGCAGTTATTATGAGTTAATTAACCTGGTTTCATGGCAGTAGCAGTAGGTATGACAATGCAGTGATTATGAGTTAATTAACCTGGTTTTGTGGGCCGTAGCAGTAGCATGACAAGACAGTGATTATGAGTTAATTAACCTGGTTTCTTTGGCAGTAGCAGTAGGTATGACAAGGCAGTGATTATGAGTTAATTAACCTGGTTTCGTGGGCAGTAGCAGTAGGTATGACAATGCAGTGATTATGAGTTCATTAACCTGGTGTCGTGGGCAGTGGCAGTAGGTATGACAAGGCAGTAATTATGAGTTAATTAACCTGGTTTCGTGTGCAGTAGCAGTAGGTATGACAAGGCAGTGATTATGAGTTAATTAACCTGGTTTCTTGGGCAGTAGCAGTATGTATGACAAGTCAGTGATTATGTGTTAATTAACCTGGTTTCTTGGGCAGTAGCAGTAGGTATGACAAAGCAGTGATTATGAGTTAATTAACCTGGTTTCGTGGGCAGTACCAGTAGGTATGACAAGGCATTGATTATGAATTAATTAACCTGGTTTCGTGGGCGGTAGCAGTAGGTATGACAAGGTAGTGATTATGAGTTAATTAACCTGGTATCGTGGGTAGTAGCAGTAGGTATGACAAGGCAGTGATTATGAGTTAATTAACCTAGCTTCGTGGGCAATAGCAGTAGGTATGATAAGGCAGTGATTATGAGTTATTTAACCTGGTTTCGTGTGCAGTAGCAGTAGGTATGACAATGTAGTGATTATGAGTTAATTAACCTGGTTTCGTGGGCAGTAGCAGTAGGTATGACAATGCAGTGATTATGAGTTAATTAACCTCGTTTCGTGGGCAGTAGCAGTAGGTATGACAAGGCAGTTATAATGAGTTAATTGACCTGGTTTCATGGGCAGTAGCAGTAGGTATGACAATGCAGTGATTATGAGTTAATTAACCTAGTTTCGTGGGCAGTAGCACTAGGTATGACAATGCAGTGATTATGAGTTAATTAACCTGGTTTCGTGGGCAATAGCAATAGGTATGAGAATGCAGTGATTATGAGTTAACTAACCTGGTTTCGTGGGCAGTAGCACTAGGTATGACAAGGCAGTGATTATGAGTTAATTAACCTGGTGTCGTGGGGAATAGCAGTAGGTATGACAATGCAGTGATTATGAGTTGATTAACATGGTTTCGTGTGCAGTAGCAGTAGGTATGACAAAGCAGTGATTATGAGTTAATTAACCTGGTTTCGTGGGCAGTAGCAGTAAGTATAATAAGGCAGTGATTATGAGTTAATTAACCTGGTTTCATGGCAGTAGCAGTAGGTATGACAATGCAGTGATTATGAGTTAATTAACCTGGTTGTGTGGGCCGTAGCAGTAGCATGACAAGACAGTGATTATGAGTTAATTAACCTGGTTTCGTGGGCAGTAGCAGTAGGTATGACAATGCAGTGATTATGAGTTCATTAACCTGGTGTCGTGGGCTGTGGCAGTAGGTATGACAAGGCAGTGATTATGAGTTAATTAACCTGGTTTCGTGTGCTGTAGCAGTAGGTATGACAAGGCAGTGATTATGAGTTAATTAACCTGGTTTCTTGGGCAGTAGCAGTATGTATGACAAGTCAGTGATTATGTGTTAATTAACCTGGTTTCTTGGGCAGTAGCAGTAGGTATGACAAAGCAGTGATTATGAGTTAATTAACCTGGTTTCGTGGGCAGTACCAGTAGGTATGACAAGGCATTGATTATGAATTAATTAACCTGGTTTCGTGGGCAGTAGCAGTAGGTGTGACATGGTAGTGATTATGAGTTAATTAACCTGGTATCGTGGGTAGTAGCAGTAGGTATGACAAGGCAGTGATTATGAGTTAATTAACCTAGCTTCGTGGGCAATAGCAGTAGGTATGATAAGGCAGTGATTATGCGTTATTTAACCTGGTTTCGTGTGCAGTAGCAGTAGGTATGACAATGCAGTGATTATGAGTTAATAAACCTAGTTTCGTGGGCAGTAGCAGTAGGTATGACAATGCAGTGATTATGAGTTAATTAACCTCGTTTCGTGGGCAGTAGCAGTAGGTATGACAAGGCAGTTATTATGAGTTAATTGACCTGGTTTCGTGGGCAGTAGCAGTAGGTATGACAATTCAGTGATTATGAGTTAATTAACCTAGTTTCGTGAGCAGTAGCACTAGGTATGACAATGCAGTGATTATGAGTTAATTAACCTGGTTTCGTGGGCAATAGCAATAGGTATGAGAATGCAGTGATTATGAGTTAATTAACCTGGTTTCGTGGGCAGTAGCACTAGGTATGACAAGGCAGTGATTATGAGTTAATTAACCTGGTTTCGTGGGCAGTAGCACTAGGTATGACAAGGCAGTGATTATGAGTTAATTAACCTGGTATCGTGGGCAGTAGCAGTAGGTATGACAATGCAGTGATTATGAGTTAATTAACCTGGCTTCGTGGGCAGTAGCACTAGGCATGACAATGCAGTGATTATGAGTTAATTAACCTGGTTTCGTGGGCAGTAGCAGTAGGTATGACAATGCATTGGTTATGAGTTAATTAACCTGGTGTCGTGGGGAATAGCAGTAGGTATGACAATGCAGTGATTATGAGTTGATTAACATGGTTTCGTGTGCAGTAGCAGTAGGTATGACAAAGCAGTGATTATGAGTTAATTAACCTGGTATCGTGGGCAGTATCAGTAGGTATGACAATACAGTGATTATGAGTTACTTAACCTGGCTTCGTGGGCAGTAGCACTAGGCATGACAATGCAGTGATTATAAGTTAATTAACCTGGTTTCGTGGGCAGTAGCAGTAGGTATGACAATGCATTGGTTATGAGTTAATTAACCTGCTGTCGTGGGGAATAGCAGTAGGTATGACAATGCAGTGATTATGAGTTGATTAACATGGTTTCGTGTGCAGTAGCAGTAGGTATGACAAAGCAGTGATTATGAGTTAATTAACCTGGTTTCGTGGGCAGTAGCAGTAAGTATCATAAGGCAGTGATTATGAGTTAATTAACCTGGTTTCATGGCAGTAGCAGTAGGTATGACAATGCAGTGATTATGAGTTAATTAACCTGGTTTCGTGGGCCGTAGCAGTAGCATGACAAGACAGTGATTATGAGTTAATTAACCTGGTTTCGTGGGCAGTAGCACTAGGTATGACAATGCAGTGATTATGAGTTAATTAACCTGGTTTCGTGGGCAGTAGCACTAGGTATGACAAGGCAGTGATTATGAGTTAATTAACCTGGTATCGTGAGCAGTAGCAGTAGGTATGACAATGCAGTGATTATGAGTTAATTAACCTGGTTTCGTGGGCAGTAGCACTAGGCATGACAATGCAGTGATTATGAGTTAATTAACCTGGTTTCGTGGGCAGTAGCAGTAGGTATGACAATGCAGTGATTATGAGTTAATTAACCTGGTGTCGTGGGGAATAGCAGAAGGTATGACAATGCAGTGATTATGAGTTGATTAACATGGTTTCGTGTGCAGTAGCAGTAGGTATGACAAAGCAGTGATTATGAGTTAATTAACCTGGTTTCGTGGGCAGTAGCAGTAAGTATCATAAGGCAGTTATTATGAGTTAATTAACCTGGTTTCATGGCAGTAGCAGTAGGTATGACAATGCAGTGATTATGAGTTAATTAACCTGGTTTTGTGGGCCGTAGCAGTAGCATGACAAGACAGTGATTATGAGTTAATTAACCTGGTTTCTTTGGCAGTAGCAGTAGGTATGACAAGGCAGTGATTATGAGTTAATTAACCTGGTTTCGTGGGCAGTAGCAGTAGGTATGACAATGCAGTGATTATGAGTTCATTAACCTGGTGTCGTGGGCAGTGGCAGTAGGTATGACAAGGCAGTAATTATGAGTTAATTAACCTGGTTTCGTGTGCAGTAGCAGTAGGTATGACAAGGCAGTGATTATGAGTTAATTAACCTGGTTTCTTGGGCAGTAGCAGTATGTATGACAAGTCAGTGATTATGTGTTAATTAACCTGGTTTCTTGGGCAGTAGCAGTAGCTATGACAAAGCAGTGATTATGAGTTAATTAACCTGGTTACGTGGGCAGTACCAGTAGGTATGACAAGGCATTGATTATGAATTAATTAACCTGGTTTCGTGGGCGGTAGCAGTAGGTATGACAAGGTAGTGATTATGAGTTAATTAACCTGGTATCGTGGGTAGTAGCAGTAGGTATGACAAGGCAGTGATTATGAGTTAATTAACCTAGCTTCGTGGGCAATAGCAGTAGGTATGATAAGGCAGTGATTATGAGTTATTTAACCTGGTTTCGTGTGCAGTAGCAGTAGGTATGACAATGTAGTGATTATGAGTTAATTAACCTGGTTTCGTGGGCAGTAGCAGTAGGTATGACAATGCAGTGATTATGAGTTAATTAACCTCGTTTCGTGGGCAGTAGCAGTAGGTATGACAAGGCAGTTATAATGAGTTAATTGACCTGGTTTCATGGGCAGTAGCAGTAGGTATGACAATGCAGTGATTATGAGTTAATTAACCTAGTTTCGTGGGCAGTAGCACTAGGTATGACAATGCAGTGATTATGAGTTAATTAACCTGGTTTCCTGGGCAATAGCAATAGGTATGAGAATGCAGTGATTATGAGTTAATTAACCTGGTTTCGTGGGCAGTAGCACTAGGTATGACAAGGCAGTGATTATGAGTTAATTAACCTGGTGTCGTGGGGAATAGCAGTAGGTATGACAATGCAGTGATTATGAGTTGATTAACATGGTTTCGTGTGCAGTAGCAGTAGGTATGACAAAGCAGTGATTATGAGTTAATTAACCTGGTTTCGTGGGCAGTAGCAGTAAGTATAATAAGGCAGTGATTATGAGTTAATTAACCTGGTTGCATGGCAGTAGCAGTAGGTATGACAATGCAGTGATTATGAGTTAATTAACCTGGTTGTGTGGGCCGTAGCAGTAGCATGACAAGACAGTGATTATGAGTTAATTAACCTGGTTTCGTGGGCAGTAGCAGTAGGTATGACAATGCAGTGATTATGAGTTCATTAACCTGGTGTCGTGGGCTGTGGCAGTAGGTATGACAAGGCAGTGATTATGAGTTAATTAACCTGGTTTCGTGTGCTGTAGCAGTAGGTATGACAAGGCAGTGATTATGAGTTAATTAACCTGGTTTCTTGGGCAGTAGCAGTATGTATGACAAGTCAGTGATTATGTGTTAATTAACCTGGTTTCTTGGGCAGTAGCAGTAGGTATGACAAAGCAGTGATTATGAGTTAATTAACCTGGTTTCGTGGGCAGTACCAGTAGGTATGACAAGGCATTGATTATGAATTAATTAACCTGGTTTCGTGGGCAGTAGCAGTAGGTGTGACATGGTAGTGATTATGAGTTAATTAACCTGGTATCGTGGGTAGTAGCAGTAGGTATGACAAGGCAGTGATTATGAGTTAATTAACTTAGCTTCGTGGGCAATAGCAGTAGGTATGATAAGGCAGTGATTATGCGTTATTTAACCTGGTTTCGTGTGCAGTAGCAGTAGGTATGACAATGCAGTGATTATGAGTTAATTAACCTAGTTTCGTGGGCAGTAGCAGTAGGTATGACAATGCAGTGATTATGAGTTAATTAACCTCGTTTCGTGGCCAGTAGCAGTAGGTATGACAAGGCAGTTATTATGAGTTAATTGACCTGGTTTCGTGGGCAGTAGCAGTAGGTATGACAATTCAGTGATTATGAGTTAATTAACCTAGTTTCGTGAGCAGTAGCACTAGGTATGACAATGCAGTGATTATGAGTTAATTAACAAGGTTTCGTGGGCAATAGCAATAGGTATGAGAATGCAGTGATTATGAGTTAATTAACCTGGTTTCGTGGGCAGTAGCACTAGGTATGACAAGGCAGTGATTATGAGTTAATTAACCTGGTATCGTGGGCAGTAGCAGTAGGTATGACAATGCAGTGATTATGAGTTAATTAACCTGGCTTCGTGGGCAGTAGCACTAGGCATGACAATGCAGTGATTATGAGTTAATTAACCTGGTTTCGTGGGCAGTAGCAGTAGGTATGACAATGCATTGGTTATGAGTTAATTAACCTGGTGTCGTGGGGAATAGCAGTAGGTATGACAATGCAGTGATTATGAGTTGATTAACATGGTTTCGTGTGCAGTAGCAGTAGGTATGACAAAATAGTGATTATGAGTTAATTAACCTGGTTTCGTGGGCAGTAGCAGTAAGTATCATAAGGCAGTGATTATGAGTTAATTAACCTGGTTTCATGGCAGTAGCAGTAGGTATAACAATGCAGTGATTATGAGTTAATTAACCTGGTTTCGTGGGCCGTAGCAGTAGCATGACAAGACAGTGATTATGAGTTAATTAACCTGGTTTCGTGGGCAGTAGCACTAGGTATGACAATGCAGTGATTATGAGTTAATTAACCTGGTTTCGTGGGCAGTAGCACTAGGTATGACAAGGCAGTGATTATGAGTTAATTAACCTGGTATCGTGGGCAGTAGCAGTAGGTATGACAATGCAGTGATTATGAGTTAATTAACCTGGTTTCGTGGGCAGTAGCACTAGGCATGCCAATGCAGTGATTATGAGTTAATTAACCTGGTTTCGTGGGCAGTAGCAGTAGGTATGACAATGCAGTGATTATGAGTTAATTAACCTGGTGTCGTGGGGAATAGCAGTAGGTATGACAATGCAGTGATTATGAGTTGATTAACATGGTTTCGTGTGCAGTAGCAGTAGGTATGACAAAGCAGTGATTATGAGTTAATTAACCTGGTTTCGTGGGCAGTAGCAGTAAGTATCATAAGGCAGTGATTATGAGTTAATTAACCTGGTTTCCTGGGCAGTAGCAGTAGGTATGACAATGCAGTGATTATGAGTTAATTAACCTGGTTTTGTGGGCCGTAGCAGTAGCATGACAAAACAGTGATTATGAGTTAATTAACCTGGTTTCGTTGGCAGTAGCAGTAGGTATGACAAGGCAGTGATTATGAGTTAATTAACCTGGTTTCGTGGGTAGTAGCAGTAGGTGTGACAATGCAGTGATTATGAGTTCATTAACCTGGTGTCGTGGGCAGTAGCAGTAGGTATGACAAGGCAGTGATTATGAGTTAATTAACCTGGTTTCTTGGGCAGTAGCAGTATGTATGACAAGTCAGTGATTATGTGTTAATTAACCTGGTTTCGTGGGCAGTAGCAGTAGGTATGACAAAGCAGTGATTATGAGTTAATTAACCTGGTTTCGTGGGCAGTACCAGTAGGTATGACAAGGCATTGATTATGAATTAATTAACCTGGTTTCGTGGGCAGTAGCAGTAGGTATGACAAGGCAGTGATTAAGAGTTAATTAACCTAGCTTCGTGGGCAATAGCAGTAGGTATGATAAGGCAGTGATTATGAGTTATTTAACCTGGTTTCGTGTGCAGTAGCAGTAGGTATGACAATGCAGTGATTATGAGTTAATTAACCTAGTTTCGTGTGCAGTAGCAGTAGGTATGACAATGCAGTGATTATGAGTTAATTAACCTCGTTTCGTGGGCAGTAGCAGTAGGTATGACAAGGCAGTTATTATGAGTTAATTAACCTGGTTTCGTGGGCAGTAGCAGTAGGTATGACAATGCAGTTATTATGAGTTAATTAACCTGGTTTCGTGGGCGGTAGCAGTAGGTATGACAAGGTAGTGATTATGAGTTAATTAACCTGGTTTCGTGGGCGGTAGCAGTAGGTATGACAAGGCAGTGATTATGAGTTAATTAACCTGGTTTCGTGGACAGTAGCAGTAGGTATGACAGGGCAGTGATTATGAGTTAATTAACCTGGTTTCGTGGGCAGTAGCAGTAGGTATTTCAAGGCAGTGATTATGAGTTAATTAACCTGGTTTCGTGGACAGTAGCAGTAGGTATGACAAGGCAGTGATTATGAGTTTATTAACGTGGTTTCGTGGAAAGTAGCAGTAGGTATGACAATGCTGTGATTATGAGTTAATTAAACAGGTTTCGTGGGCAGTAGCAGTAGGTATGACAAGGCAATGATTATGAGTTAATTAACCTGGGTTCGTGGGCAGTAGCAGTAGGTATGACAATGCAGTGATTATGAGTTAATTAACCTGGTTTCCTGGACAGTAGCAGTAGGTATGACAGGGCAGTGATTATGAGTTAATTAACCTGGTTTCGTGGGCAGTAGCAGTAGGTATGACAAGGCAGTGATTATGAGTTAATTAACCTGGTTTCGTGGACAGTAGCAGTAGGTATGACAGGGCAGTGATTATGAGTTAATTAACGTGGTTTCGTGGAAAGTAGCAGTAGGTATGATAAGGCAGTGATTATGAGTTATTTAACCTGGTTTCGTGTGCAGTAGCAGTAGGTATGACAATGCAGTGATTATGAGTTAATTAACCTAGTTTCGTGGGCAGTAGCAGTAGGTATGACAATGCAGTGATTATGAGTTAATTAACCTCGTTTCGTGGGCAGTAGCAGTAGGTATGACAAGGCAGTTATTATGAGTTAATTAACCTGGTTTCGTGGGCAGTAGCAGTAGGTATGACAATGCAGTGATTATGAGTTAATTAACCTGGTTTCGTGGGCGGTAGCAGTAGGTATGACAAGGCAGTGATTATGAGTTAATTAACCTGGTTTCGTGGGCAGTAGCTGTAGGTATGACAAGGCTGTGATTATGAGTTAATTAACCTGGTTTCGTGGACAGTAGCAGTAGGTAAGACAGGGCAGTGATTATGAGTTAATTAACCTGGTTTCGTGGGCAGTAGCAGTAGGTATTTCAAGGCAGTGATTATGTGTTAATTAACCTGGTTTCGTGGACAGTAGCAGTAGGTATGACAAGGCAGTGATTATGAGTTAATTAACGTGGTTTCGTGGAAAGTAGCAGTAGGTATGACAATGCTGTGATTATGAGTTAATTAAACAGGTTTCGTGGGCAGTAGCAGCAGGTATGACAAGGCAATGATTATGAGTTAATTAACCTGGGTTCGTGGGCAGTAGCAGTAGGTATGACAATGCAGTGATTATGAGTTAATTAACCTGGTTTCATGGACAGTAGCAGTAGGTATGACATGGCAGTGATTATGAGTTAATTAACCTGGTTTCGTGGGCAGTAGCAGTAGGTATGACAAGGCAGTGATTATGAGTTAATTAACCTGGTTTCGTGGACAGTAGCATTAGGTATGACAATGCAGTGATTATGGGTTAATTAACCTGGTGTCGTGGGGAATAGCAGTAGGTATGACAATGCAGTGATTATGAGTTGATTAACATGGTTTCGTGTGCAGTAGCAGTAGGTATGACAAAGCAGTGATTATGAGTTAATTAACCTGGTTTCGTGGGCAGTAGCAGTAAGTATCATAAGGCAGTGATTATGAGTTAATTAACCTGGTTTCCTGGGCAGTAGCAGTAGGTATGACAATGCAGTGATTATGAGTTAATTAACCTGGTTTTGTGGGCCGTAGCAGTAGCATGACAAAACAGTGATTATGAGTTAATTAACCTGGTTTCGTGGGAAGTAGCAGTAGGTATGACAAAGCAGTGATTATGAGTTGATTAACCTGGTTTCGTGGGCAGTAGCAGTAGGTATGACAAGGCAGTGATTATGAGTTAATTAACCTGGTTTCGTGGGCTGTAGCAGTAGCATGACAAGACAGTGATTATGAGTTAATTAACATGGTTTCGTGGGGAGTAACAGTAGGTATGACAAGGCAGTGATTATCAGTTAATTAACCTGGTTTCGTGGGCAGTAGCAGTAGGTATGACAAGGCAGTGATTATGAGTTAATTAACCTGGTTTCGTGGGCAGTAGCAGTAGGTATGACAAGGCAGTGATTATGAGTTAATTAACGTGGTTTCGTGGGCAGTAGCAGTAGGTATGACAAAGCAGTGATTATGAGTTAATTAACCTGGTTTCGTGGGCAGTAGCAGTAGGTATGACAAAATAGTGATTATGAGTTAATTAACCTTGTTTCGTGTGCAGTAGCAGTAGCATGACAATACAGTGATTATGAGTTAATTAAGCTGATTTCGTGGGTAGTAGCAGTAGGTATGACAAGGCAGTGATTATGAGTTAATTAACCTGGTTTCGTGGGCAGTAGCAGTAGGTATGACAAGGCAGTGATTATGAGTTAATTAACCTGGTTTCGTGGGCAGTAGCAGTAGGTATGACAAGGCAGTGATTTATGAGTTAATTAACCTGGTTTCGTGGGGAGTAGCAGTAGGTATGACAAGGCAGTCACATGAGTTAATTAACCTGGTATCGTGGGCAGTAGCAGTAGGTATGACAAAGCAGTGATTATGAGTTAATTAACCTGGTTTCGTGGGCAGTAGCAGTAAGCATGACAAGGCAGTGATTATGAGTTAGTAATTATTGCTTAATGGCAACTCATCACTTATTTAGCTATATCATGGCGAGAACAAGTTTTTGATGAGATGATGATGATGTCGCTTGGTACTAGTCCAACACGATGAGTTGGATTTTTATTGTGCTAGCTCACTGAAACATTTCGCGGGTAGACATGTCGTTCCACCGGACACATTATTCTGATTCCGAGCCAACCAGTCTTTGTTCTCACTCATTAGTGCTGCGTACTTAGCGAGAAGCAACAAATACCAATTTTATAGTGTTTGGTTTGACTCGACCGGGACTCGAATATGATGTACCGCACTCGAGGCGAGCACGCTAACCATTACACCGCCGATGCGGTTGGTATGACCAGGATTAACAGTAATATTACGATAGGATATTAACATTATTATTAAAAAAATCGTTGAACATTGTCGGTCTGTGTGAAGTCGAACACATAAAAAAACAACATTGTTCCTACAGTGTGGTAATTGGTTTTTTTTCATCATTTTATTACCTATATAACTGAAGACATCCAAGAATATCTTATTATTTGTTTCGTAGAATTATCATTGATGTGGATCATAGAAGACATACCAGAATCTTCTAAAATTTATGTAATGGAACATTCATAGAAATGATACAATTAGGGGCTGGGTTATCGGTGTTGATCGTCAACTTGTGCAAGTTTTCAGCCATATCGTGACTGCCAGATTTAATTGGTGGGGAAGTTCAAACACTTATAACAAGTTGACCATTGAAAAACAACGCCATGGGTATGTTCCGAAACTTTGATTTTTGAGATATTGGGACGCGAAACCACGTCTATTGGGCTACTTTAACCATGTGGTATCCCAGGTCCCATGATTAATTTGACTGTGCCCCTAATGTTTCAAAATTTGCATCAAATATTGTTTTCCTTTTAACAATACGGCAATCATTACATTTTTTTAAATACTATATATGTTATTTGCTTCGTATTTCAGTTTCCTGGAGCACTGAAGAAACGGCCAGAATGGGGCCCTATACTGGATGAAGACCGAGAGAAAGATCCATATAATCGTTATGAACCAATAAAGAGGGAATTCTCAAACATTGCCCTTAGTCATAACGGACCTGATAAAGGCCATGATAATATCGCATACACTGGACATAGAAACATCATATGCATTCCGAACGTCAACTTGATGTAATACCATAAATAGTTCTGAATGTAAACAAGCATGCATGTCGTAAGACCTACTGTACATATAGGGGTTGTGTTTAACACCAATCATAATATAGATTGTACGAACTTGACCTCAAATGAGATGTTTTCATTGGCTATAGTCTGCATTTTAACAGCCGATGTGTATACAGAAACTATATTGTAGAACCGTAGTTATGAATGAAGTTTATTTATAGCTACACTGACCTCAAATGAGATCTTTTCATTGGCTATAGTCATGAGAAAATCTGTTGTAAGCCGTAGTTATGAATGAAGTTTATTTATAGCTACACATAAAATCAATAAGAATACAGATCAACGTATATCTGTCAACGCATTGGGTTTAGCACACAAAACAATACAATTTTATGCAATCAAGTTCGTACAAAAATATTATCAGCCATTTTAAGGATGATAATATATAATGTACATCTACGTGCTTATACCACCAAAACCTGCTTTAGATAAAAAGAAAAACAAACATGTTTTTCACATTTATTTATATCTTTTCAATGTGACGACAGATTAGGATATTATAAATTTAGGACAACAGCTAAAAGTATCTGTTTGTTGTAGTTAGACTGTGTTATTTGACAAAGCCACAATCCGTGAAAAAAAGTATACACTTGGAGATATGGTCTGAACTATTATACTTTAGAAAATAGATTTAATCTTTATTTATATTCATTATAACTTTTTAAAGCTTTAATATGAGTGTAATAAAACTCTCAGAAGTGTATTACCCTATAAAAATATTGGGTATGAATATCAAAATTGTATAAAACCTTATTGTAATAGAGGAGTCATATAAAACTTAACAAAATTGTAATCCTTATTAGAATGTTTTACAGTATGTAAGTAATGTAAGTATTTGTATATGATTGGCTAGAAATGAAATGTTATCTAATTTAATTTATCTTGGAGAAAATAGAAAAAAAACTATCTCACAGATATACATATTGGTCACTCTGTATTGAAAATTACAATTTTAATTGTCAATGGGAGATAACTCTATATATAATTCCGCGTTTTACCGTTATTTTTCTTTAACTTTTTTTTTATAGTGATTCAACAAGGAAAAAAAGATGTTTGAATGATATCAAAGTTTAAATATTTATATAACTTCTTGGAAATTGAATTTGAGACATATGCTTATAGCAGCATCTTATTTTTATTGTAACTTTATTAAATGTGATCTTTAATTAAACTTCATTTTGAGTGAAAAAAAACATACATACGCCAGATTTAAATTTCATCATTTTTTATTTTCATATGGGTGGAATAATAAAAAAACAAATCATTACTATCAGTTTAAATAAACTAGATATACCTCTGTGTTCCTTGTGAATATCATTTCATTTTAATTTGCTGTTTTATTATTTCGCTCTGTTTACATCCTGAAACATACAACATCTCGTTGGTTTGTATATATGTCACATGTTTAGATTTACCTAATGTACATATGTTGTACAATAATTTATCAAGAAACAAAAAACAGGGGATTGTAAGGGACCGACCATTTAACTTGAAGAGGGCGGGGGGGGGGGGGGGAGGGTATGGTTTTTTGTTTCGTTCAGAATTTTTTTTTCCGGACAACTCAAGAGTTAGAATAATATTTTTTTCCAGAACTTAACATTAGGTTATATACAAGAACTCTGAATCGGATTATTTTTTTTTCCTCCACCAAAATCAGAATATTTTTTTCAGCAACATTGGGAATCAGAATATTTTTTTAGAAAAAACCATAGCACCCCCCCCCCCCCCCCCCCTTTCAAGTTAAATGGTCGTTCCCTAATAGGTTTTCTTTTGGATAAACGATTACTAAACAAAAGACGTGACCAGACAAAATACCGAATTTAAAACAATCCTTCTTAATAACTGGAGAGTAACATCTAGTTTTATCATTTAGATGTACCATGTATGTCCATGACTGGTTCTTCCTGTCCGGTGATGATCCGTGTGTGTCCTTTCCTTTCCGGTGATGATCCGTGGGTGGTTCTTCCTGTCCGATGATGATCCGTGGGTGACCTTTCCTGTCCGGTGATGATTAATGGGTGGTTCTTCCTGTCCGGTGATGATTAATGGGTGGTTCTTCCTGTCCGGTGATGATTAATGGGTGGGTCTTCCTGTCCGGTGATGATTAATGGGTGGGTCTTCCTGTCCGGTGATGATTAATGACTGGTTCTTCCTGTCCGGTGATGATTAATGGGTGGGTCTTCCTGTTTGATGATGACCCATTAGTGGCTCTTCCTTTCTGATGATGAACCATGGGTGGCTTCTCAATTCTGATAATGATCCATGGGTGGCTTTTCCTGCTTGATGATGAACCATGGGTGGCTCCTCAATTCTGATAATGATCCATGGGTGGCTTTTCCTTTCCGATGATGATCCGTGGGTGACCTTTCCTTTCCAATGATGATCCGTGGGTGGCTCTTTCTTTCCGATGATGACCCGTGGGTGGATTTTCCTTGTCGATGATGATCCATGGGTGGCTCCTCCTTTCCGATGACGTAAAATTCAATATCATTTCAAAGTTATATTTACTGTTGAATTTAAGATGTAATGTTGTATTATATATCTGTTCCTTTAACTTGTCATTTGTTTTCCCATCAACATTGTGTGTATATAGCTTTCTGTAATAAATTAATTCTTTAATTTTAGTAAATAAATTGCAAATTCTGTATTGATACATGCATGTATGGATGTACACTCTGTCTCAAATTATTGTAACATTGCTCAATCATACAAAACATTGAGATTGTTTTTAATTATGTCAAATATATTTTGAAAATTGAATTTACTTTATAGGTTGCAATTGACTCCAATTTGGAATTAATGTCTCAAGATAAACTTATCATTGCATAAAACCTACCTTAAAACTCCTTAATATTTAGCAAAGGTCAAAGTTTAAACTTGACTAATCAATTGAAATCAAGGAAATTTACATTTTGATTCAGAAATACAGTAAGTTCCGTCTTAATCTTGTGGTTTACTTGAATGACATCACAATTTAATAATAATTAAATTTTTATTTGGTGTTTTGTTGCTATGCTAACATCTAAGGCATCCAGTAAGAAGTCATGTAATGAATCATTTCCAACCAACCAATCAGTGAGAGCACGCATTGAGAGTTGTTGCCCGATTGGTCAGTTAATTTTTTTAATTATCTTTCGCATGATTGGACGATGATAACCTGATATGATGTCATATGCGATGCCGTATAAGAAACAAAGAGCAAACAAACATATAATGTTAACCAGAAACTTACCATCCGTGACTAATTAGCATAGAACTGACGTGTTGTTGTGTGAAATCAAAATTTCTTCATTGGTTACTGTTACTAGTCGCTAATGCTAGTGGTCCCAGAAATGCCTTATCCATGGGAACCATAAGATTAAAACGGATGGTTGGAAAACTCAAATCGGATACATGCAATATATATAACTTCATTTAATACTATTAATATATATGTATATTATATTGTTTGTTGTATAATTGCAATTTTTATATATCATATACAAAGCACAATAAACTAAAGATTGTAAAATGGATATTTTACCGTATCTTGTGATACTGTAAATATATTTATATAATAATTATATTTTTTTACATTAAAATCGAAAAAAAAATATCAAAGGGAATTATATTTTGTTTTTTTGCTGATTAAATCAGAAATACACTATAATACACGATCTTAATCAACAGTAAATGATATTAGAATTGTATTTTAGTTTACATAGGTCGCCACAAGTGCTATACCATTCATGACGTCTAAAATTAAATTGAATTTTGGCATCATGTTGCATACTGCACTATTAACTTGTTCTCGCCACTGCTGAGTTGGCGTTAAACAAAAATCACTCACTCACTCACCTACTGCACTAAACGTTAGATACTCAAATTCAAAATGGTTGTGGAAATGCTAGTTATTTTTCTCTCACTTCATATCGGAATAAGTACGAATCTATGCATGACAGGCACTAGACACTTGATCAATATTAGATTCTCCATCCCATGATTTATTGGATAACAGACAAAAGCGACTGTTGTCATACATGCCCAACCGCCATTACAATGTCTACCAGAGTTATCGTTCCTTGTTCTCAAATCCACTTCTGTCAATCTATAAAGGTGCATCCTGTTATATGTCGTATACCCAAATAAGGTAGTATCACATGATCGAATGTCACTCTAGTATATAGGAGGTAATGTTGTATTTCAAATACAGTAACCACAAGTTTAAGTCTTTTTTTCAAATACACATGTAGTGATAAACAATTGACACAATGGGACGACTATTTGACTCTACAAGAGGTGGCTTTTTTTTAAATACATATTCTGGGATGCAAAAATTGAAACTAGATAATCTAACATGATGTGTCTTGAAAATAAGTATTCTAACCTCACACTTGGCCATGCAAATTATAAATCAGCTTATTTTCGATCTATTTGCGGCAGGTTTTCTCCGGGTACTCCAGTTTCCTCCACCAATAAAACTGACCGCAACGATATAACTGAAATATTGTTGAAAGTGGCGTTAAACACCACAACCCTAATCCCTATTTTCGATCTCGCTCCACTCGCCAGATTTAAATAATATCAGCTTTATGTCTTATATTCTCATTATATGGTTACCTTAAGGTACACTAACAATAAATTGTATATTTTAATTACTACAATAATGCATTGTACCTTTATAATTTAATCAGGGAACATATATATTACAAGTGTTATTGTTAGCGTCAAGTGTGTTGCAGTATTACGTGATGTTTGTCATGTACATTTATTCTGCTTCAAAATGGCATAAATTTTGACAGTTTGTAAACAAAAATAATTTGATTTACAGTATCCTGCTAATACATTGCAAGTCTTAGATAGCCTTGAAAATAAATAATCCAACATTTCCTTACTTGTCAACTCCTTTTCACAGAAACAAATGGTCGTACTTAGGGGCGGATCCAGGATTTCAAGCTAGGGGGTGCATTTAAAAAAATTGTGCCGAGCGGAGGGAGGCGCGAAAATTGTTAAGGGTATTTCGTGTGAAAAATCACGATTTTACGCCAAAAAATCATATTTTTTCCAATTCAAGGATAATATCAAGAGAACCAGTATAACATCATTGTCTTTGAGAACAGAGACGAGACAGTTCCGAAAGTACAATCAGTTTAATATGTCAGTCACCGAGGCGAATAACCCCAAATTATATCATATCGCTCTAAATGAGGGTGGTAGGGAACCATGGTATCATTTTGGTTATTTGTTAAATAATATATTCCTGGTGACAATTAGGGGGTCGTGTTCGTGATAATATGGTAGTTGGACGTACCTGTGCAATCAGTGCCTATCACCACTAAAGTTGTGAGTTCGAACCCCGTTCATGGCAAGGTGTACTCGATACAACATTATGTGATAAAGTTTGTCAGTGACTTGCGACAGGTCGATGGTTTTCTCCGGTTACTCCGGTTTCCTCCACCAATAAAACTGACTTCCACGATATAACTGAAATATTGTTGAAAGTGGCGTTAAACAACATTAGCAAAACTAAACCTGATGACAATGATATAATTTGTCAGTAGTGTAATAACCAATATGACTTCCACTTGTATATTTTATTTTCATATTTTTCACTCGTACGGTGATGATTTGTGTTTTGTATTGTTCACTATTCGACATTAAATATGAGTCACTGTATTCATATACATATTAATGGGTACTAACCCAACTTTGACAATCAGGAATATGATTTTATGAAGCACTATTCAAATGACGTGAACAGAAATCATACGGCCATAAAACAACCAGAACACTGGATATATTACATACAGTGTTCTGATTGGCTGTTGTTCCAGTACGACTACAAAAATCATACTTAATACTTATTATAACCGCAAAGTCTGGATTCAAATCGAACGCACCTCTGTCTAGAATATCATTTCTTTCTTCGTTTCGTGTCAAAATGGTGTCAACTTTTTTTATAGTATCTGAATTACTTAATAGAATTTGAAATTAAAAACTCACATTGTTGACCTCGTTCTTGGGTTAACGGATAATCGTGACCTAAATTTGATCAGATTTCAAATGTCTATTTAAGATGTAACTTATTTTATTTCTTCTTTGTGGAATTTATGAAAACAAAATGCTCAAAGTTTCAAAATTTATTTTGTTTGTTTAAAATCAAGCACTTTATGGAATAAAAAAAAACGGGATTAACTGTATGAAAGAGGAAAAAAATGGTCTGGGGTTCAACAATGAAATCTCGTAAATAAACAAAAAAAATAATTGCGTAAGATTTCAATCATTAGTTTTTTCATAGTTGACACACCTTCAATTGTAGTTTATATTACAGACATATTCGTCTTAACAAAAACAATGCTAACTAACAGAACAATCCTGTTTACGGAAATAAAATAATATTCAAATAATTAATAGCCAGTACAATTTGGTATGATGTCATTTTGTTTGTACCTGTTACGTACCATCAAGGTGTATTTTTCCGTTCGGTTCACTGATCCTTGACAAATCACGTGACTCTACTATATTCTGTAGGTGAAAATTAAACTTTAAGAAATTTTGTGCAAAAGTTGTTTCTTCAAGAATTTTATTCTAAGAGGATACAGAAATATGGGAAAAGCCGAGGTAAGACATGTTTGCATATATGTGAAAGGCGGATTTATTATTTCTTCTAATATACATCAAAGGAAATTATAAATGAAAAAAAATATGTTTATATATCCATATTAAGATTTTTCGGAAAATCTTTGTTTCTATCAATTCATTGAAATATGGAAATTATCAAATACAAATTTATATATCTATATTTTTATAGGTATAATTATATAAAATGTACAGTGTAAGCATTTCCATTGAACATAATATAAATTTAATAAATTTTCAAATATTTGCATTGGAATACGAAAACCGGTTTTCTTCGACTTTAAATCCTAGCTTTCATAAGAGCTACTTGATTTTCAGCCCAGATTCGGCGTATGGGATCCATTTAAATAAACCATACTGACCCTATAGAAACCATACATACATGATATTTACTATATATACAAAATGTATATGTATAAAGGTGGCCCCCAAAAAAACGTGAAAACATATCGTCAACCAATCACAACATAAAAACTGAAATAAACAAGAGATTTATTTCAAAATGTGTACATGCATAATTTGTCTATGTTAATTTGATATATATACCTACATGATGTTAAATAAACAGACTATTAACACATACCGTGTATGTTGTAAAGAGGCACGAGTTAATACCGCTATTATAGTTTACTAAGCTTAGTATAACAGCATATGTTTCATCTTAAAGGCAATACAGTTGTAGAGATCTTAAAGTATATACATGTACTATATGCATAGGCGGATCCAGGGGACAGGAGCCCGGGTTACCCCCTTTTTGAGCTAAGTTTTAGACTGGTAAAAACGTGTTTTAACAGAATATTTCCAATTTCGTCCTTGTCATTTTTCTTTTTACCCAGTTTGGTAATTTTCGCTTTGAAATACACCTCCGTATCTTTTGATTTTTCTTAAAAAAAAATTATTTCAAAATCCGATTTATTTTCTAAAATATAAAAAAAACAAAACAACGCCCACCCCCACCCCCTCCTTATGGATATGTCTGGATCCGCCACCCCCTCCTTATGGATATGTCTGGATCCGCCTCTGATATGCAAATTTTAGTGTTAAATTGCGATAAGAGCTTCAACAAATTTTATTACATTTTTATATATTTATAGCTTGGTCATTTTAACCTTATTTTAACATTAAAAACGAACAAGTAAGATATTAAGACTCCTTGACCTATGAAAGTGTTTTGAATTCTAGTCCCTTTTAGCATTATTTTTAACATTCAAAATGTTTTATTAACACATATTTCTGTCAAAAGGAATTGGACTATTCGGATTTTTAACTTTTTTTTTTACATTCAAAATGTTTTTAAGACGTTGAACACCTAATCTTTATTATGAAAATCTTATCAAACTCCAACTCTTTTTAACATTATTTTAAAATTAAAATGTTTCAGAAGGATGCTTGCAGTCTATTTCTCTTGATGAACTCTTTTTTCAATAAAGTTTATTTTATTTGAACGAGAATCCATATTGTTGAAAGTGGCGTTAAATACCATAATTCTAACCCCCACCCCTATATGTTTTCACACTCAATATAGATCTTAAATTTATGTGTTGCTTAAGATGAGAAAATAATTACCAAGAGAACACAAGCATTAATTATATTGAAACAAAGATACATATATCTATATAAGAAGGAAATTAAATTTTGACACTTTGTGGCAAATATTAGCAAAATGGCTTAAAAACCAATTGTGTCACATACTAATTGACCTTTGAAAACATTAACATATTTATTTTATGTCTCTTTACAAACACGTGAATGTATAAAACACATTCAGAATATAAATAGCGTACAAATAGTATTGTAACGGTTTGTTTACCTTGTCATTCGGAAGGTCACGCAAACGCCCGAGGACTTCCGATGATCAGTGAACCATGACAAATCTACTAAACTTGAAACGTTGTGGAAACTATAATTCTTTTTCTCACCCTCTTTTTAGAACATAAATAAATAATTATAACTAACAAATCTTGTTGACACAAAGTTAGATAAAATTTAGAACAATTTTAGATAAACATCGAATTAGACACGTGACAAGGATAGGCAAATATTAGTTAAACATTAAAGACCATTAAATATCGTCTTATCATGAGATTATAAGACAATACAGATTGTAATTACACCATGATACAACAACAAAAAGATTGCTGATATACATAGGATTAGGGTTATGGTGTTTAACGCCACTTTAAAAAAAAATCAGTTTTATCGTGGCAGTCAGTTTTATTGGTGGAGGAACCCGGAGTACCCGGAGAAAACTACCGACATGCCGCAAGTTACTGACAAACTTTATATATATAATTTATTCAAAAGCTTTAAGCATAAATTATCAAACAGTGATGTGCTAACAGATACATTAATTTATTGAAACTTGAAATATCGCATTTGACCAAGTGACGTAAATATTATTTTTCCACTGCAAAGGTTTTTTATTCTTCACAAAGTTCTAATATTAGATATAAAATAAATATGTTCCCATATATCAAACAATCGAAATAATAAAAAGGTAGATATCACATGTAGTGGGCACATGTTTCTAGAATAACCTTCATCATGTACACTCAAAATAGTAAGACTGGAAAGACAAATAATTTAAAAGTCTTTGAGAGCAAGACAAATCAAAGGGTCTGAACAGGATAGCTCAAATCGTCTAGGGTCACGTATGCCTGAGGGAGGAGAGTCTTAGTTTTGATAAAAAAAAATGTCGTCTTCAAAACTTGGGATGACAACCGAATCTGTGTTGACATGTGTATATTTATGGGACATACATAAACATACATATATACTACTTGGTGGTATTTTTGGTCGAACACAAAACTAATGACATTAATCACATATCTTAATTACACAACATGTAATTTGTAAGGCTATGGACGTAAAACACCATCGTCCTATATTGTTCTATTTATTGCGAGTATTTAATTACTAAAAACGGTTTAAAAATCAATTGATGTCGTCACCGATATAGCTCAATAATTATTATGAATGATTGAGTTATGGTTGCCTCACTTTCATAGAGAACACTTTATCATCGATAATATCTTTTTAAGCTGTTTTTGCATCTGCATGTAGAATGCCCTCCCATCATCGTCATGAACAAGCATATTTAGCATTTAATAAAGATAAAAATCTTTTAGAAAATTTAGGATTTTTCTTTGATGTAAATAATATTTTCTGTATTTAAATAACTCGTTTATCAAATCATCAGCTAAGTTGAATTAATCATTAGAGTAAGATGTCATGGAAGCGTCTATATGAACAAAAAAGGTGTAAATCATTATCAAGATGCTAGGGAGAGTGACTTTGATAAGCCTGTAGTAAGTGGTATATCATGAATAATGGGTGTACATGTATTTGAATAGGTATATATAGAATTTATCTTAAAGGGGCATTATCTGCCAAAATCGTAAATTTTTGTTACCCATAAAAACTATCAGATATGATTGATGCCTTAATAAAACGTGTTTCTGTAACTTATAAATGTTATGAAATGTACGCGCATCGGGGGGAAAAGGTGCAACTGCTCGTGTTTTGAGATCGATCAAGAAATGGACGCCATCTTATTAATTATCGACATTGTTTACGGGGTTTGCCGAATCGTCATTAAATCAGTACAACAATGCACTTATTTCTTATTTTCTGTGAATCTGCTTTTAGACGGCGTTAATTACGGACAAAGAACCATGCAAGTTTGCAGTTAATAAGCGACAAAATACAAATTATTCGTTTTTACCTGTCACTAGTAAGGTCAGTTGCATACGGGGAAAGCGAGGTCAAATTATTTGCTTGCAAGGAAATAATAAATCGATGGTAATTTTCGTTCTCAAAAGGCGAAAAGTGGTACGATAAGCTGTTTAATGTGAAATATTTACCTTTATTTCATCATTTTAAAGCTATTTACCAATTTCCAAAACATATAATTGTGTTGGTCAAAATCGTAGCTAATGTCTCTTTAAAAGACTATATTTGAACAAATTAAGGGTTAGGGTTATGGTGCTTAACGCCACTTTCAACAATTTGTTCAGCTACATCGTGGCGGATGAACAAATGGATGCGTTGTTAATGTTGTAAAGTTTGGTGGATATTACTGACTTTTTCAGTAGTGTTTCAGTTAAGACACAACGACATCGTTCTATGTACATGTATGCAAGCGCGCTTTTATTTTGTTAACGCCCAATATCCACATGCATATATCCTTAATGCTGTGTGCTTGACGGAGAAACAGCAATATTTAAACCAATTTTATAGTCGTTTGTTTGACACGAACGTGGCTCGAACCCACGATATACTGCACTCGAGGCGAGAACGCTAACCGCTACACCACCAATGTGAAATGGAACCGCTCTACCACCTGAGCTTAGGGAGATCTCCACTAGATAAAACAAGCAGTATGTTATTCATTATGTTACCAGAATGGACTGACTATTGACCGTATATATGTGCTACAATAAGCATATAAATGCATTGGCTATCACCATGGTTACGAAATATATCCTTGATATAACGATACATGGTCCTTTAATTTTACCAGACTACCTTTTGTTTAATGTAATTTGCTTGGTTAATTTTTAAGTTGATTTATGATAAACAGAAGAAAATGCATAGGAAATTATTTTATTATATAGTAATAAATATTTCTCTATTTAATCCTCTAAAAAATCGTGCAATATATATAGTATAACTAATCGTAGATTTTGAATATCAAAATAAGACCACGAGTGACCGAAGTACGCATAAGGATTAAACGAGTGGGCGGAACTTGTTCGCCCCACGAGTTTAATCGTTAATGCGTATTCGGTCACGAGTGGTCTTATTTTGATATTCAAAATGTATGATTTAGTTATACTGTTTATTATATAGACTTTCAAACTTTCTGATATATAATTTTTGTTATTTGTATATTTCATTCCACACGTGCGAATCTACGAGCAATGATACTAAGGGGTTCAGCTGGAAGAGTCTGCCATCTTGAAAATGTGAAATTCTACATGTCATATTTACAACAATACACAAAGACAATTAAAATGGCCTTGGAAATTTTAACTTATTTTAGTTAAATTTGATCAAAATTGAAGCGTACACGAAGCCAAATAACGTATAATCTTTACGTTTCAAACTGGAAGTCTTCATATGACGTCAATGACGTCATGTTGGTTATGTGCCAAAGTCGTCAATGACATTTCGCGGAATTTTTTCAGATTACAATCGTATGTGTATTCACTGTAACACAACAAGGGACGTAACCACCATACTTATAGTTATGTAAAAGTAGTTCCAGCGGGAAAAAAACTGATATCTTCACATGTGAAAATACCGGAATTTATTTCATGGATAAATACAGATTAATACATGGGCATTTCCATATTGGCCTGGTTATTATCCCGAGACCCCCATATTGGCCCGAGACGGAGTCTCGGGCCAATATGGGTCGACGAATGATAACCAGGCCAATATGGAAATGCCCATGTATTAAACTATTTATTACATACTTCCGACATCTAGAAAAGAGACACCCATATTGGCCTGAGACGAAGTCGAGGCCCATATTGGCCCGGGCCAATATGGGCCTCGATATGGAAATGATCTTGTAGTAATCCAATAACCGATTATTTTCCCGGGGTGTGAAAATATGGACAGTTTACCTCCGGTCATATTGGTCATACAAAAATGCCTTTATTTGAACTAAGTACATGTATGTAATAAATCCCCATAATTCACACCTATCTATATAATAAGATATACTGCTCGGGACAATATTCACCAATATTCATGCAATAACCCTATAATATTATACATTTGTAATTTATCACAAATTAAAATAATTCTATCACGATTAGTGCATTTTAACATATTTTAATTGAAAAACTTGATGTTTGAACGGTTTTTTTTTACTATCAAGATTTACTTCTTTGAAACCATGAAGATTGATACGTGTTTTTAATATTGTAATTTGTGAAAAATGCTACCGTAACGATTGGTTGTTTTGTTTGTTGATGGTGTTTAACGCCACTTTCAACAATATTTCAGCTACATCGTGGCAGTCAGTTTTATTGGTGAAGGAAACCGGAGGACCCGGAGAAAACCACCGACCTGTCGCAAGTCACTGACAAACTTGATCACATAATGTTGTACACCTCGCCCTGATCGAGATTCGAACTCACAACATGGTGATAAACAGATTGCAGCTACCGTATCGACCCTTATATTTCTAGATATAAATAAACATACAGAGGTTATATTTAAGAAATAAATCATGGAAGCCAGAATGTGTTGGGAGTTTTAACATGGATTGGCGGATATTAGTATTTTATCCCGAGCCAGAAGCGAGGGATAACATTTACTAATATTCGCCATGTTAAAGCTAAAAACACATTCTGGCTTCCATGATTTCTTTCGATTCTGATATGTCTAAGAGTACAAATACGGTAATATACTTGATTGGAAGACGGTAATTTATATTTACGCTTGCGGAAAATATCGCACACAATTTATGTAACTCGAATAAAACTGCGCCCTCTATCGGCATTACTCGGGTTACAATTATGCTGCCAATGGAAAAGTCAGTCACCTTCACCGGCGCATGTGCTAATGAGATTATATCGAATGGATAACTCGCTCGTTTGTTAACAAAGCAAAAGAAGTAGGTCATGTTAGAATTAACAATAGAAATTATGTGGCCTTTTTTTAACCCAGTTTGTTCTTTCTTTTTGTTCATGTGGCCTTGCAGTGTTCTATTATTCAGACAACTTAAAGGAAAACAAATCCAATATGTTTTAAACTTTTTTGTGTTAATTGTTAACAATATGAAATACATATATAAGGTGTCACAAAAGATAGCTTGTCTCTTGATTGTTGGTTTAAATACCTTTTAAATTTTATATATAGAAAACTTAGTGTAGAAGAACTAATTGATTTTTTGCCTGACTGTTACTATGCTTGTGTCTTTTTAGGGGGAGGGGGGGGGGGGGGGGGGTATTTTTAACTAATCGATTTTTTTCCTGTCTGCTACTTAGTTTGTGTCTTTTTAAAGGGGAGATTTTTAACTAATCGATTGTTTGCCTGACTGTTACTATGTTTGTGTCTTTTTTTAAAGGGGAGATTTTTAACTAATCAATTTTTTGCCTGCCTGTTACTATGATTGTGTCTTTTTAAAAAGGAGGGGGGGGGTATTTTTAACTAATCAATTGTTTGCCTGCTTGTTACTATGATTGTCTCTTTTTAAGGAAAAGGGGGTGGGGTTATCTTTAATATGTTTTATTGTTAAAGATGATTATAATCTGTAGTATTATCATAAATATGGATGAGGAGGTAATATACCATATTACGTCATCGATATTTATCTAGGTCAATACCCATGTAGGGCATACTAAGTACTGACAACAGCACGATTTTCCGGCGTTCTTCATTTGGGCAGATTACTATTTATTTGGGCTGAAACAAATTTTTACCTCAGCGGAAAATTGTACTTCATTTGGACGGAACTAAAATAGAGGAAAAGGTTAATCTGGCTTCTTGTTATAGCTGAAATATACTGACTAAGAGTTGTATTATAAATAGAACATTCACTTTCTTCATATTTAATATAAACATGTTATACATTTTGTTCTCAAGATTTCTAAATTTGGTATTCAGAACATTGTCTTCGTAAATATGTTTTCACCAAACAGAAACTTAGTAACAGTCTTCTATCGAATGAAAGGGGGATTTGTTTTCATTATGTGACTATCGACATCACGTGAATCGGTAGTAGTGTTAGTCTCGATCCACTAATTATAATATTACCCTTTCTTACGGAGTAAGTGTAAGACTAACCCGAATAATCCAGTCGTTATATTACGCTCCCGCTGGTCGCTACATCCTCATCCAGCGATAGTGCCGATAGAGGGCGCAGTATTATTCAAGTTAGTGTAAGACATAATTTATTCCGGTTGAAATTTTATCCGGTGGAAAGAATTTAATATTAAATTTTATGTTATGGTAAATATTTTATAATAAAATACTTTCCATTGCTATAAAAAAAAAGTATCCTAGTGTACAATAAACAGCTACATAATATTATTTCCGACGCTGATTATTAAATCATGAGACGCATCTGTAATATTATTTCCGACGATTAATGATAAATCCGGGACTACATATAAGCGTATAACCGGTTTTTAACTTGGCAACTTTAATACACTTTTAAAAGAGAGAGTGATTGTTGTTTAACGTCAAGTGAGCAATTGTGATCTAGAAAATGGAAAGAAACAAATAGATGATGGTGATGTCCGCTTTATACGACTAAACCAACAAGCATAGTTTGATTTTTATGGTTAAACAACTCACTGAAACAACAGTACGCGGTTATATATCATGTCATGTCATTCAGACACATTGTCCTGATTCCGAGTCAACCAGTCTTTGCTCCTACTTATTAAGGCTGTGTGTTTAGCGACGATGTAGCAAATGCTAGTGTTAGAGTCTTTGCTTTGACCCGACTGGTGGCTTGAACTCACGAATTATCAAACTATATAGAAGCGAACACACTAACAATTACATTTACACCATCTATGCGGTTATAATCAAGTTGAAGTACACATGTTAATTGTTATGATATTGCATAGAGTTTTTCAGTTAAATTAAAATATAGATAATTGAAATAATATTCGGTATCTAAATAAGGGTAATAACAAAATTACCGAACTCCGAACAATCTTACAAAGGGATTAAGCTTGATATTTATTGATGTTCTTTTTTTCTTCTATTTGTTTTTGTTTTTGTTTTTGTTTTTTTTTGGGGGGGGGGTCTATTCGTTAAACTGTAAGATACAAGACACTGCATAGGTACAGACCAATATTTGAGTATGGCAAGCTAAAAATAAATAATAATTCTTTTAAGCTCTATGTTAAAAGCTTATTTCATAAGTGTTAAATACTGAAAGCTCTTAGGTTCGCAATGAACCGTTGATATTTTCTCAAATGGTTTGCACTGAGTGAAATTCAATTTCGCCTATAAACATGACTTAGTTTTTTTTAATCCTTAGATCAGACAGAGCACATGACACTATATTAAAACTTTGTCAGTTTGCAGGAGTTTTATATGAAAATAAAATATAATTCTTCAGTATACTTGTTTTTTTTTCTTCATTTTAGTCAAAACAGGTCATTTAAATAAACATCATCATTTTCTTAGGTTATTGATGCTTTAAATAAAAGTTGATTGAAAGTTATTAATGCAAAACATATTTGATTTATGTCAATTTCGTGATACTAGTTTATGAATTTATTTACACTCTTAAGGTATAAATTACATGTACATAGATACAAAGATATATGAAATCGTGTTATCTAAACAGTACTGTACTGCACTCAGATAAACTCCATAGATATATATGTATTGATCGAAATATATACCTCAGGCGAAAATATGTGGATTTTTTATTTTATAGAAATGGGTTTGGCAGCTGTGCAATGGTGTCTTTTTGGTCCATTGTGAAACCATTTAATAATCTATTGCTTTCTATTTCGGAAGATATATAATTATTTTGCTTTCCAACCATTCAACTTTAAGCGTACCCAATAAAGCTTATTCCAGAAACGCGTCGTGCGCACTAAATTTGATATCTACGTTTCTATCCTAAATAAACCAAGTACACGGAAAAAGAGAAACCAGTAACCAGAACATGTCTGTCCATTTAATTCTATGTTGCATTTGACTGGACAACCGAAACAGCGTTACTGAATAATTAACCGAGACTTTATCTTAAGGGCATGGATTGTTAGACGAAATTATTAGTCCCGTGTTGACATAAATTGTAATTTTACTATCAACACACTGATCAAAAGATACTGTAAAACATGAATTCCAGGGGAAATTATTATTACAAGGTTTAATAAGGAATTATATTTTTATTGATATTTTATTTTCAAATATATCATAAAAAATGATTTACTTTAAGCATTATTGTCGTGCAGTGGAACATTGATTTGTGATTTAAAAACACGAATGTACATAAAAATTGCGTTTTTTCAGAGGAAACGGAACAGTACCAGGAGTAAACCATCGACCTGTTGCTGGCAAGCATTATCATATATAATCGAATGCACCAAATGACCACGGATATGTTCCGTTGGAATCATAATCCGTGTCTTTCCTCATTCGTGACTTATCACCGGATTTGTAACAAGAGTAATACGAAGGATGTCACGTGTGGAACATAACACCTTACGCTTCCGAAACACCCGAGTTCACTCCCAGTTTTAGTGGGGTCGTCTTGCTCGATCTTTAGTTTTCTGTGTAGTATTTGGTAGATTATTGTTTGTCTTTTTTCTTTGGCCATTGTGTTGTCTTTGTTTCATCGATTTTCAGCTTCTAATTACTCCTTTGGTATCTTCTAATTACTCCTTTGGTATCTTCTAATTACACCTTTGGTATCTTCTAATTACTCCTTTGGTATCTTCTAATTACACCTTTGGTATCTTCTAATTACTCCTTTGGTATCTTCTAATTACTCCTTTGGTATCTTCTAATTACTCCTTTGGTATCTTCTAATTACTCCTTTGGTATCTTCTAATTACTCCTTTGGTATCTTCTAATTACTCCTTTGGTATCTTCTAATTACACCTTTGGTATCTTCTAATTACTCCTTTGGTATCTTCTAATTACTCCTTTGGTATCTTCTAATTACTCCTTTGGTATCTTCTAATTACTCCTTTGGTATCTTCTAATTACTCCTTTGGTATCTTCTAATTACACCTTTGGTATCTTCTAATTACACTTTTGGTATCTTCTAATTACTCCTTTGGTATCTTCTAATTACTCCTTTGGTATCTTCTAATTACTCCTTTGGTATCTTCTAATTACTCCTTTGGTATCTTCTAATTACTCCTTTGGTATCTTCTAATTACACCTTTGGTATCTTCTAATTACTCCTTTGGTATCTTCTAATTACTCCTTTGGTATCTTCTAATTACTCCTTTGGTATCTTCTAATTACTCCTTTGGTATCTTCTAATTACACCTTTGGTATCTTCTAATTACTCCTTTGGTATCTTCTAATTACACCTTTGGTATCTTCTAATTACTCCTTTGGTATCTTCTAATTACTCCTTTGGTATCTTCTAATTACTCATTTGGTATCTTCTAATTACTCCTTTGGTATCTTCTAATTACTCCTTTGGTATCTTCTAATTACTCCTTTGGTATCTTCTAATTACTCCTTTGATATCTTCAAACTTATCTTGTCATGGATGGGAATCGAACACAATATGAACTGATTGCACTGGTAGCAGTAAAGGTATATCTAACTACCATGCGATCCCGATCACAACGGCTACTGTTCATAAATATTAACAAAACCAAATGGCACAGGAAGAGTAAAGAAATTAATTGTTTAACAACAAGAGAACAAATAACAGTTACGCATGGATACGGTCACAGGAGACATCCTTCCTCGCTTTTCTTTAAATATAATGTAATAAATAGCATTGTGATAAGCAAATAAAAAAATATGACATGTTCCCGCCATTAGTCTTTAACTAATATTTTTATTGAATTTTAACATTTTGTTTTAGAAAATTTCTCCAAATTAAATTGTATTTCAGTTTAATTAATTAATTTGATTAATTTACATGTTAATGAATGCTTTAATATTTAGGGCGAGAAAACCGACTCTGAAAAAGTACAGGTACGTTCGGAACACTGCTTATTTTATATTTTGACATTGCAGCTTGTATTTTTGATATTACATTTTAATTTACTATTTTACATTTTATTGGTCACACCTAACACAATATACATCGGACCACAATCATTATTTTCCAATAGCTTGCTTATAGATATACATAATAATTTTCATGTAGCGATTTTATCTGTTTACACATTGTTTTGCAGTGTTTTATGTTTTTAATATATAATTTCACTTATCGCTTTGATAATTAACAAAACATGATCGTATATTTAATGTATCCATCACATTATCTTTTGTCATGTATCCTAACTCGCATAATCTCTTCCCCTCTACCCACAATCGTCATAATGGAGTGATCGAAGTGATTTGAATAAACCAACTGGATTATTCGGGTTATCCTGTATCTCGGCCATTCGGCAACACTCGGGTGAATCCGCTTATCTCCTCTGATGAAGGAGCGGGATCGGTCGATTTGTGACGAGTAGCATTCCGGAAACACATGATCTTATCATTATTACCCAATATTCCATGGTCTTGCACATTTTGGTTCCGGGTACAGTTATGTTTGAAAAGCACCTCACCCATAATATCCATCAGACTGGAAATCATACCATTTAATATATTGTGCAATTATTTGGTGACAAAATGAAATAATTACACACGATAATATTTTGAATTTACATGATAACCGAAGCGCCAACGAGAGTCATCAATTTACATGATAACCGAAGCGCCAACGAGAGTCATCAATTTACATGATAACCGAAGCGCCAACGAGAGTCATCAATTTACATGATAACCGAAGTGCCAACGAGAGTCATTAATTTACATCTTATTGCATTAGACAATAGGAAACACATTCCTAGAAGCAATAGAAGAATTGTTTTAGAAATAAGGAAGCTATGTGTTGTGGCACATTGATATATCATAACTTAGAATCCCCACCTATTTACAAACCATATATATTATATAACTGTATATAGGAAATACCCCCCCCCCCCCCCCCCCCCCCCCCCCCATACACATATACACCCAATACACAAACACGTGTTTAAATGATCCCGTTGTTTTACACTTGACTTTTTTCTTTCTTTTACCCGTCAGTCATGCCTCGTCAGCTTATCTATATATTCATTACTAGCTTGGTTTTTTTTAATGAAATATATGACAGAAAAAGGGTCAGAAGTCAACCACATTCTATGTATTCTAATTGAGAAACTTTCACTAAATCTTAGTCTGAAAATTCTATAGAAAATTCCTCAAATCATTTAATATACCTATGATTGGATCAATAACCGTGAATACTGTATATCATGCATATTTGTTCATATACAATTAACAAATGTCTAGTTTTAGCATATTTGGCTCGTGTCCCATGGGTAGATGTTAAGAAAGACATAAGACATTCACTAATATATTTGGCTCTTGTCCCATGGATAGATGTTTAGAAAGACATTCGCTGTATAAATTCTCACAGTATATAGTATATATACAACTTCTTCTATTTTAATTATAAGTTTACGACTTCAATGCTTTTCATTGTGTTGTAACACTTCTAAATGGTTTCTCTCTCACTTTCAACTAAATAATATAAAGGTATTACCTGAACAAGGTGTATTACGAGATATCGTGGTGTGATGACCTTTTAAAATCAAGTTGAAATCTCCCTAGGCACGTCTTTTATGTACACGTAGGAGGTTTCATCACAGATATTACGTTTCTTATTTAATCAGAGAGGTCAAGATGTCTTCATTATTCGCCATTCCCTATTGAGTAATAAATAACGAATAAATAACCACTTGTAATTCAATAAATCACATATAAATTGATATTTATTACATACTATTGTGTCTGTCGGAAGTCAGGACCAAGATTTACATATTCATGCTTCATTGACTTATTATGTTTACGGTATACCGGGTATTTATCGCGTGTTTGATTGTTTATAATCTGAAGCATTGACGAGTATATAAGTACAAGAGAAGAGTTTAAAG
Source organism: Bathymodiolus brooksi (assembly GCA_963680875.1). NCBI lineage: Eukaryota > Metazoa > Mollusca > Bivalvia > Mytilida > Modiolidae > Bathymodiolus > Bathymodiolus brooksi. The sequence goes on from OY804582.1 coordinate 23,382,537, forward strand.
CCGCCACTTTTTAGCGCTGTCTTAATACATAACATGCCAAATCTTTTCAAGCTTTCAATTAGGGCCGGAATTTTCCCCTGTTTGTGGTGATTTTAAGGAAACTAACTGATTGGGATCTCGGATCAACGGATTCTAACCGCATGTTTGAATAATGCACGGTTTATGCCGAATAAAATGATCATTCATTGTTGTCTGTCTGTCTGTTTGTCTGTCTGTCTGTCTGTTTGTCTGTGGTGATTTAAAGGAAAACATGTACGAGATCTCTTATTTAGCGTGTTCAAATTTTAGATAAATGTCGTGATATTTTTTTATGTTTAAATTGATGTTTTGTTTTGTTTGATTGATTGATGGTGTTTAACGCCACTTTCAACAATATTTCAGTTATATCGTGGCGGTCAGTTTTATTGGTGGATGAAAACGGAGGACCCGGAGAAAACCACCGACCTGTCGCAAATCACTGACAAACTTTATCATGTAATGTTTTACACCTCGCCCTGATCGAGATTCGAACTCACAACACCAGTGGTGATAGGCACTGATTGCATAGGTAGTTGCAAATCCAACTACCATACGATCACGGTCAAGACGGCCCCTGTTTCAGTTGAAATTGTGTATTATCATGAGTGGTAATTTTATATATATCATTTTTCATAATTTGTTGTATTTTATCTCATTTATTATCTTAATTCCCTGCGACACGAATAAGCTAATATTAATTATTTCATCTTTCATATAATTATGCACTTTTGTGATACGGATATGAGCTACCATTTTCAACAGTAATTCTAAAGATTTTTATTTATATATCATGTATCTCTCAAAATACATTAACTTCATGGTTAGGATCTAAAGGGGGTTTTATTTATACGTACTGTCATTTTTATGACCAGAATTTTTATTTATATTTTGAATTAAAAAAAAACACATTTAAAATCAAATAGAACGTTTCTGTCGTCAATACATACACAAAAATTGCATACAAAGTGTGTAATTGATACAGGACTTTGTATCAGGTCGAGTCAGTATCACTTACCGTCCCCTTTATTTTTATATTTTTCGATGAGACTGTAAAATACAATAGTTTTCATTTAAATATTATCAAAATCGTATTTTGTCAAATACATTTGACTGTGTACTCCTACAGAAAAGGGTCTATGTTACATTTCATAACAATATACACGCGCCATTGTCTCTTCTTCCATATTGCTTCATCAGAATTGATCTTGGTCAATACAAATGCCATCGGCCGTAACCAATATATAGCTGGTCATCATGCTCCGATTACTCGCCACCCAGTAATCGAGGCGTGACCAGCTGTGGATTACCAACCATGTGTAGATGTATGTCATGTATAATTACAAAAAACAATGTAGTAGTATGGTAGATAAAGAAGAATTCTACACGAAGTACTGCCATAATACAAGTCATAAATCTTATTTCTTTTTAATGTTTATATATAGCAAACATTTTATTTCAAATCAAAACGCCAGTCGAAGATAGCTATCAATTGAAGACATTAAACTATTTTTGTCCATACATGTATTAATATCCGTAAAATATTAGATGTACACCTCCCCCTTTTCTTTCCCCATCATCTAAATTCTCAAAACGTACATTTCTGTCAAACATTGTATATTTGCAACAGTTGACAGCTAGCCTAAGGGTAATACAACATACATATTGTTCCTACTGTACAATATATAATGGCCGATACGGTTCGTGTGTTCAGACATACATGTAGATACAGGTTTCATTTTTTTTTTCTGTGAAAAACATTTTGCAGGACATGATTTATCAATAATTAAGTAAAAGTACATGTATGCATTAAATAAAAGCTTAAATGATATAAATATAAATACGTATGTAGAAATTCTGTGGGAAATCACCAGTTATTTAAGATGTGTCAGAAATGTTTAGTGAAGGGTGGAGTAGCTTATATCAAACGGTTCATCAATATAATTATATACCTATACGGTACTTAAAGTTCAAGGTCATGGAAAAATACACAAACAACATAAAATCTCAATGTTTTCTATTTTGTTGATGTGACATGCGTCATTGAATGTGTGGTTAATATATTCATACAAGTCGGGTGTAAATAGTTTTGGTCTGATCATCCCTATGTATTGAGAAACTAAATTTGTTATTTTTTCTTTATCCTGCACTTGTTCTATTTGAGCAGTCAAATTGCACTGACTGGATGCATTTTTGTTATATGCAGTAAATAAGAGTAATAACAAAATTACCGAACTCCGAACAATTTTACAAAGGGAAAGTCAAAACTCATAATTATATAAACAGACAAAACCAGTCAACAACCGGAGAACTGTGAAAACCGTAATGACCCTAACTTGGTACAGGCATTTCTAAAGAAATGGTGGGTTGAATCAGATTTTAAAACGCCAAACCTCCCGCTTCCATGACGGCTCAAAGTTTCCGGCTATCACTATAACAGTATTTATAACAATACTGGAACAAAATAGGTAAAATAGTTGTCAAAGCAGTACCAAATTCAGTGAAGTAAATGTCAAAGACACTTTTACGTCACACATTGATAAAAAAATATTTTTGACATTTTTGTTGACTTCCTTATCTTTATACATAACTGACCGAAATATAGCTTTTTCTGGTACCCCTGTCACATGTTACCTATTAAGCTTTGGGAAACTAGTTGGAAATCCAGTTCACTTCCTGTTGACAGAAAATATCATAAGAGGCAAGCACGGGAAAATTGTATAATTTATTATTTAATTAAACATATAATTGTCGATGGATTAATATGATATTTCTGTCGGATAAACACAATATTAACAGTGTCTTAAAATATAAAGTTTATATGTATTCGGCGCAAAACTGGGGAAAGTCTCTGTGAACCTCGCCTTTCTCCCAGAGTTTGGGCCTCACACATAAACTTTATATTTTAAGACACTCCACTTCTTGTCTATTTATCTTTGCAAGACCATTGTAGTTCTTGATCAGACTAAACTAAACCAGCCAATCACGATATGAGACAGCAGACAGTTGTAGTTCTTGATCAGACTAAACTAAACCAGCCAATCACGATATGAGACAGCAGACCGTTGTAGTTCTTGATCAGACTGAACTAAACCAGCCAATCACGATATGAGACAGCAGACCGTTGTAGTTCTTGATCAGACTAAACTAAACCAGCCAATCACGATATGAGACAGCAGACCGTTGTAGTTCTTGATCAGACTGAACTAAACCAGCCAATCACGATATGAGACAGCAGACATTTGTAGTTCTTGATCAGAATAAACTAAACCAGCCAATCACGATATGAGACAGTTAAAAGTTATACTCCCTACAAAACAAATCTCGTGATAGATATTTTGATCAGTACTCACTGTAACAAAGCAGTTCTACTTTCACTTTGCACTGAAGTGTTATTACTGAATGAATGTCATGGCAGATACTTTGATCAGTACTCACTGAGACAAAGTCGTTCTACTTGCAGTTTGCACTAAAGCATTATTACTGAATGAATCTCATGACAATTACTTTGAGCCGTAACTCACTGTAACAAAGTCGTTCTACTTTCAGTTTTCATTGAAGTGTTATTACTGAATGAATCTCATGGCAATTACTTTGACCCTTACTAACTGAACCAGTGCATTTCTACTTTCACTTTACACTGAAGTGTTATTATTGAATGAATTTCATGGCAAATGCTTTGATCTGGTTCTGAAATCACCTAAGGAAGAAATTAGTTTAAAATAAAAAAATATTCTACAATATTGTTCTGTGAAATTGTCGTGAACAAGAGTGTTCATTAATAATTAAGGTTAAAACTAGTGTTTTTAGGCTAGCAGTAAACATGTATTTGATTTTATATCTGGCCTCACTTTCAGTTAAATACAATTGCATTCTTTATAACGCCGTCAAAATTGTGGAGAGGTGATACAAATACAAATTACTTGCTTTAATATTTTAATTTTTTTGTAATGTGTAATAATATTTAGTAAGGAAGGATATGAATGTAGACAAAGATGAAGGGTAGTTTGAGAGACTACCCAATTTAACACTTAGACACGAAACAAAGTAAAGGAACAGCGCTGTTATTACTGTTTCACATTTTACAGTCACGGTATGGTCTTAAACAATGGGCATAACTCATACCATAAAATGAGTTTGAATAGGCCTCCATCTTAGCTGTAGCCGGGCGGTACTCTTTACCAATAATCGCTACACCTGGGCATCTTTAATATTTTGATATTACATGTATTTGGTGTTATAGAATTTTATTTCTGAGATGCGGGATTATCAACAATGAAAACAAAATACAGGTGTAGTAATTTTACAAAAATATATACTTTCTAATGGTATATTTATATCTCTATGTAGGATTATTTTGCGTTAATAAACACCTAAGATTTAAATCATTTCAGTTTCATGTCTTAGATACCATATTTATTAGATAGTTACTTTCATATTAAGTTGTATATTTTTAATGACTACAAATATTCATTGCCCTTAAAAATTTAACCAGGAAAAATATTGCATAATCATAATTGCATTCTATTTGATCTGTTATTTCTCCAATACATTAATTCTGCTTCAAGTTGTGACAGTTTGTGGAAAACACAGATTTGCATACAGTATCATGAATTTTTTTATAAGATAGCCTTGAAAACAATTATAAACAATTAACCCAATCCTTCCTAAGTAAAATTTGAAGATACCAAAGGGGTAATCAGAAGTCGTAAATCACTGAAGGACAGACAATACAATTGTCAAAGGAAAAAAGGACAAACAATGATCTACAAAACACTATGCAGATAACTAAATATTGAGCAACACGAACACCACTAAAAACCGGGGGTGATCCCAGGTGCCCCGGAAGAGATAGTAGTTTCTTCTGCACATATGACAAACGTCGTGAATGTCATCTGTTACGGAAATCGTTGTAGTATACCAGTATACGTAAATCAATGCCCTTGTCAGCCCCCTAAATTACTTTGGATTTAAAACATATGCATGCAGACAATTTTTCTTAATTATTTCATAACAAAAATATGCATCAGGGGATCTGTACACATTTTAGCTATTTATTTACTCTAGAGCAGCTACATGTAATTTAGCAGTTCCTTACGAGAATTCATAATGAGTGTTGGTTCCCTGTCTTAAAGTGTTTACATCCATTAATTATAAAGATAATAGTTATAGATCCAGTCTGATATTGTCTTTGTGAAAAGAGACGAGAGGTTTCTGAAAGTATAACATGCAGTTTAATATACAAGTTGCTGTCACGACTCGTAGCGACCAGTGTCGTCTTAATGCATGGTCACGCTGGGCAGTTGCCGGGGAACCACGAGCATAGTGGCCCATGCTAATCCATGTTTGATGTGAATGGCAAGTTTTTTAATGCTTAAACACTAATTTTCTTGGAAGTTCCCATACAATAAAGAGTGTATGTTTAAATTTATCGACATTTACAGTTTTATTCCTGTAAGTGGTTGTGTAGATATGGGCCTCGGGGCACTGTTTTCCCCGGGACCTATACTGCTGTTAAGACGGCCCTGGTGACGACTGACAATACTTTGCTGTTTGCCTTTGCTATCTCTGTACCAATGTTATGAATTGGCTGTTTGAGAATAAATGAATGAATGAATGTTATTGGCCGTGGAATGTCCTAACTACGTTTGTAAGGTGTTCACAAACTCATACCAGCATAAATCTCTCTCAAAGTTGTCGTTCCTTGCTGTCACATTGATGTGACCTAACGGTATAAAAACAGCCAATAGAATGATTTTGTTGTTATTTTTTTCTTCCAATAATTTGCATAAATATCTTGTTTTTCTCCAAGCAACAATAAACCATATCCTTTATATTGTATGCATTGTTTCAAACATTACTTCAGTGTCAGTCTATGGATTAGTTTTGTCGTCATAATACATAAGATATGGGCTATAGGTGGAGCAGGATATGTTTAACCCTGAAGCTGGTTTAATTCTTGAACTTTTATACAAGTTATCTAAATTGTTCCCCTTCGGTTTCTTTCTTTGTTGATTAAATTGATGTTTTGTCTACCTGTTTAAATATTAAAGTAATAATTTTTTGATTAGAAAACGGAAAAATCTAAATATTTCGTAAAGCGTAGATTTTTTTTTAACGCATCCAACGAGAGTTTTGTCAGGAATTTTACTACCATTTTGGAATTGTATAAATATTTACGGTTGAAATTATTCTGAAGGCCCTGCTCATCTGAAAAATTACCAATTTTTGGCGTTATTTTGGTCTTTATTTCAGGCTAAGTTCTTCAAAATAGGCCAAGTTTGCTCGTTAAATGTGACAGCCAACTCACCGTGGACGTAATCCCATATAACAATAGGAACGACGGTGGTCCCGCAGCTGGTCTATTGTCTCTCGTCGAAGTGCCGGAGAAGGCTATTGTTCCCTTCATGGTTAATGCATTTGACTACGTGACATTTATACACATGCTTACCTGAGATTTACCTCGAAAATTTTGAAAAAAACTTGAAATCATAAATTTCCATAATTACTGATTTTTAATTTGACCAAGCTATTTCAATCTTTCTGAAATAATTCGAAAAAGAACGGTCTTTTCTGCTAATAAATTCACTGAAGTTAGACATAGAGTACACAATTATTGGATATGAATAAAATTTTATAGGTAAAAACGTTATGTACAATCTGTCATTTACAACCGGTATACCCGTTCAATATGTAATCATGTTGGACTGGATTCAGCTTTCCTCGTCGCTGGACTCGTCGTCATCAAAATCAATTATTATTGGGGGAATCTCACTCCTATCAATGCAATTCTCTTTCCCATACTCCTTTTCTATTTTTAATACATGGTCTTCTGCCTTCGCCCAAACTTCCTTTGTAATTCTGCCAAACCCCCCATAAACAAGTTCTTTCACATCCTTCAAACGAAAAGTTGTATTGTTTTCTGCAACAAACCCTTTAACCTGTGCCCAAATAAGTTCTATGGGGTTCAATTCGCAATGGCGAACAGGGGTTCTTAGAACTTCGTGACCGTGTAGGTTGGCAATTTTATCAGTTTTAAAAACGGAAAGGAGTTTCTTAAATTTGATTTTTTCATAAAGTTGTTTTTTAGTTTCAAGGGGCTGAAAAGGAATGTTGTGTTTTGAAAGATAATCTTGTAAGACAGCTTTTCTCTGATTAAAGTTTGGCACAACAGTTTCTTCAGTCTTGATGTTGTGATAACTGGCATTATCTAAAACGATAACACTTGGGCTTTTTAATGCTGGCATAAGCTGATTTTCGAACCAGTTTAGAAAGATGGGCCCGTTCATTTCTTGGTGATAATCCCCATCTTTAGCTTTGGCAAGAAAAACCAAATCACACCAATCAATCAAACCCTCCTCACGATTACTAGCGTGCAAAACTATCAACCTTTTACCTTTTCCTGAAGGGATCTCTGGGGCATCAGAACCATCAACTGGTAACCACATGTAGTCAGTGGCATGATTCTGATTAACCCAGGTCTCATCCAAATATACAATTTCATACCCATCCTCTCGAAACTTCCTGATTTTTCGGAGGTAATTACACCGATCATTTATTACTGACCTCTGATCATATAAAAGCCTCCTATTATCGCCGGATTTTTTGTACTTATAACCAAGATCTAATAAAGTTAAAGTAAGCGTTGATTTCGAGATTTTAATTGTATCTTCAATTTTTTTCATAATTTTTGAGACTGTTGGGGCAATTTCCCTGTTGTACATGCTATGAACGGTCCGTTTAATAACGCAACGGTCAAAATCATCAAGAGTTTTCTTTCTTTCTTTCGGTCTGTTGGATTCAGGAGGACTTTTACCGTTTACAACTCTATACACAGAACTGTAAGATATGCCAGCAGCCTTGCATGTTCTTTTAATCAAATTATCTGGGGAATAAAATGGTCTTCCCCTGGCCTTCTCAAGCTGAAAAAACTTGAATAGATTTAACACAATGTTTTTACAATCTTTTGACAAGTCCTTTGTTTTACCCATTCTTGCGATGTTTATATACATGTTAAGATGTCAAAAAATAGGTTTATGAAGAAATTTTATGTGAACTTTTAGAAAGATTTTAAAGTTTAAAAATGGAGTGTCAAAAAATGCCTGTACACGTGTCTCTGTCTCTATCAAGGTAAGATTTACCTGGCTGCTACCTCTAGTTAGTTTACTCCCACCTCTATTTTGGCGGTAAAAATCGGGGAAAATGTCAAATTTCAGATGAGTGCAGCAATAATGAAAGGTTATTGTTAGATGAAATGCATATTTTAAAAATGGTAGTAAAATTCTGCACAAAACTCTCGTTTACTGTGTTTTAAAAAAATGTATTGTTTTCGAGAAAACTCAAATTTTCCGTTTTCTAATCAAAAAATTATTACTTTTACCTGTGATACCCAGTAACAAACACTTTCATTTTATCTAAATTATTCGGCTCGGTTTTATGATCAGTATAGCTACTAATTAATTCTTTATTCAATGCTCAATTTTACCCCGGAGGGTTGAAGGCATATACAAGGAATATATATAAACAACGTACACAAGTCAAATAGACAAAGACATAGTAAGAACGTACACATAAAATGAAAACAAATTGATCTACATTCAATTACAATTATGTAGCAGTAGAGCCCATTCTCCTCAGTGCTATCGACTTTTTAACGAATGGTACCGTAAACCGCATAATTTGTGATGATGACAGAATTAATTGTAATTTTTTAGCTCTGTCATATTCATTAAATTTAGGACAGATTCCGTTTATATCTTTGTACAGTATATTTCTCAAAATATGGTTATTTTTCCATCTAAAGAAAAAATGAAACTCATCTTCAACCTCTTTTAAATCACAAAATTTACATATTCTATTTTCTTTTTTAATTCTTGTGTATCTTCCTCTTTCAATTTCAAGAAAATGATCCGATACACACATTTTACATAAAAGTTTTCTGTCTTTATAATTAATATTGAGTATTTCATATTCAGTTTTAATTTTACTGTATATATAAATTTTACTGTTTTCTTTAGTTGATTTTAGCTTATCAAAAAAAAATAATTCTTCATATTTCTGTTTCAGTTGCTGTTTAATAAATATCCTTATTACATGAGGAGTTCTTGTGGGAATTGTTATTATCTTGTATTATATTTATATCAATATTATCAAATTTGCATATGTTTTCTACATATGAAAACCATGAGTAAGTACCAACTGAATGCAGTGATTTTGAGAGAGAAAAGACATCTATTAATAAAGGATTATTTCCATCACTAGAAATTCTAGCTAAATATTTTAGTGACTGTACTTTAATGAAAACATCAACTGGATATTGGGCTAGTTCTGCTCTTGCAGCCATATTAAATGATTAAGTGATTGTTTGCTCAATCCTAATACAAATTTACAAAATCTTAAATTTATCTTTTCTGTCGGACTTTTATCAATAAAACTTAAAGGGGCATTATCTGCCAAAATCGTAAATTTTCGTTACCCATAAAAACTATTAGATATGATTGATGCCTTAATAAAACGTGTTTCTGTAACTTATACATGTAATGAAATGTACGTGCATCGGGGAAGAAAGGTGCAACTGCTCGTGTTTTGAGATCGATCAAGAAATGGATTCTTATTAATTATCGGCATTGCTTACGGAGTTTGCCGAATCGTCATTAAATCAGTGCAACAATGCACTTATTTCTTATTTTCTGTGAATCTGCTTTTAGTCGGCGTTAATTACGGACAAAGAACCATGCAAGTTTGCAGTTAATAAGCGACAAAATACAAATTATTCGTTTTTACCTGTCACTAGTAAGGTCAGTTGCATACGGAGAAAGCGAGGTCAAATTATTTGCTTGCAAGGAAATAATAAATCGATGGTAATTTTCGTTCTCAAAAGGCGAAAAGTGGTACGATAAGCTGTTTAATGTGAAATATTTACCTTTATTTCATCATTTTAAAGCTATTTACCAATTTCCAAAACATATAATGTTGTTGGTCAAAATCGTAGCTAATGCCTCTTTAACATATCAAAATTGTTCAAATCATTATTTTGTGCTCGGTTAAAAGCATTTGAAATTTTCTCATCAAAATCCATATACCATATTTTAGAATTATACATCAGAACAGGTTTAACAAGAGATTCAAATAACTTTTTATATATTTTGATAGATACTCTTTCCAATGGAGAAAGGTATTTATATATAGAAAAAAGAACTTTAGCTCCTTTCTTAGATAATTCAGTGAATGAGGAATTTGATTTTCCAGAAGGCTCTATAATATTTCCTAGATATTTATATTTTAAAACCTTTTCAAGTTTAATACCATTAAGAAAGAACTCATCCGTTAACCATTGTTGATTATATCAACTGAAATGTGGTGTACCCAGTAAGATCTTACGATATTGTATTTACGTGTACCAGGATGGTCTGAACAAATTTCTTAACAGCTATTTAATGTATTTACCAAAACTTTACCGGATCATTGTTCACGTGAAGAGTCCATGTTTAGTCTGACCAGCTTCTTACTTACTAGTAGTAAATAATTGTTGTTTAATTAAAAGTATATATATTCTGGGCCAATGGAGGGGGGGGGGGGGTAACCTTTATAAACATTTCTTTCCTTCATAGCTACTCTTTTCTATTCTTACATTGTCCTTTGAAAGGAATAAACCCGGAAATTACGCGTCGCCTTAGGAAATCCATCGTTATATTCATTAATGCATCACTAAGCGTATATTGCTTCTTGTCTTGTATACTAATTTCAAATAAACGGTACATTGATTAGTTAACCCCGTGGAAAAGCCAGTGTATAGATACAATCAAACCTGTCTTATGTGACCATCCAAGGGAACGTTGAAATGTGGTCACATAAGACAGATTGTCGCTAAATAGAGGATTAATTGATATGAAAAGTACTGTGATTGGATATTAAAATTAAGGTCACATAATACAAGTTATTGCTTAATAGAAGTGTTCACTAACGCAGGTTTGGCTGTATTATGACTTACGTTTTATGTCTTAGCTGTACAAGCCACTCCCCACCACCTCTTCTCCCGATTTGGACTTCCACTGATTATGCGGGAGGAATCAGATATCTAGATTGCATGTTAAAGTTAAAACTTCCGTCCAAGATTCATCACAATATCACTTTTTTTCTCTAAGAAAAATTGGATGATACCAAAGGTGAAATCGGAAGCAGAAAATTGAAGAAGAACAGACAATACAATGGTCAAAAGAGAAAAAGAGAAAAAGGACAAAGAATGGTCTATAAAACACTACATAGACAACTAAATACAAATGTATTGAGCAATACGAATACCACCAAAAACCGAGGGTGAACTCCGATACTCTGGAAGGGTAAGCAGTGCCTGCTCCATTAGTAGCACCAGTCGTGCTACTCTTGTTGCAAACCAGTGAATGAGGACATGACCGGATAACGGAGCATATCCGTGGTCATCCAAGACATAGTAGCAATCGTAACACTTTCAATGAGATGACAACTTTACCACACACCAAAAACCCTTCGTTCAGTAGCTTCCTTGTTAGCAGAAATCCTCTATCAAGGAAATCCCCATATACCCTAGAAAGTTTTGAAAACAAATTACGTGTCGATTCCGGGACTAAGAACAAATCTGGACAAGAAACACAGGCCCGCCCCCTTCCCTATAAGAAAATGGTTGGTTCAAACAATAGATACCAAAACATAGGTCTTTATAAGTTTATTGCTATTAGTTCCAGGGCATGTATGCTGTTTATTTCAATCTAATAAATATACATAGTTTATCAGTTAAATATATAAAAACGCCTCCATCCATATAGATATTATATAGATAAGACTACTATTTACATATATTACTAGTACATATATTATTAAACAGTTAGCCGTTGTTTCTTACATGTACTGACATGCCGGCATATATAAAATATCTGTGTACAAGCTTCAGAAATGGGAAGAATAATGAGAATCTGGCGATAGCATTTACGTATGATGTGTTTATACAGCATTGTCCTGGTTGCACGGTTTTTAATACTTCAACACTTGGTAGACTCGTCGCTGATTGGTGGGTTAAAAATATGACCCCTAACGTGACCCCATATCATTGGGTGTCACTGTATCATCACAAATAAATTAAAAAAGAGACAACCAACAACCAATTCTAATTAGATTGGGTGTTTGTTAAATGTTCTTTTAATGTCATATATCGACCCACTTATATTCCATCGACCGATATTCTGTATCTGATCAGGTGTCGTTGTTTGTGGTCGTCATCCAATATTATGTGATAAAGTTCGTCAGTGACTTGCAGCAGGTCGGTGATTTTCTCATGGTACTCCTGTTTCCTCCACCAATAAAACTGACCGCCACGATATAACTGAAATATTGTTAAGAGAGAGAGAGAGAGAGAGAGAGATTTTATAATATTTAGGTTGCACACGTGCTGTTTAGATTGAAAGGCATGCTGTCATGGATTCCAAGATTTCTGTTATTATTATTTTTTTATTGTTTACGATACTATTAATTGGGTTATTGCATGAAATTGTATGTCAGGTGCTGTTTGTACTGACAAAATAATGAAACAAACACACGATGATATAATTGTAGTTTACACACTTTTCATCTAATATATATTTTCAATACTAGTCAATGTCGATATTTTTCTATTACTATTTTTTCTTACTTTTTGTATTTTTACAGGATGCTATCGAGCGTGGAAACTGGACTGGACGACTCGACTTTATTCTTTCCTGTATAGGATATGCAGTAGGGTTAGGAAACGTCTGGAGATTTCCTTATCTTTGTTTTAGGAATGGAGGGGGTAAGTCTTGTATTCTACAATTAAGTAATTTTCTAAGCATATGCAAAATAAATGTAGTGATGAGAATTAGAAACTATACGGCAAAGCCGAGGTATAGCGAACTTTTCCTCAATTTTGAGTAGAACATACATAAATGTCAATTGTGTCGGCAAAGCCGAGGTATAACGAACGTTTCCGCAATTTTGAGCCAATCATACATCAACGGCAAAGGCGAGATATACCGACGAATGTTTCCCCAGTTTTGAGTTGAACATACATAAATGACAAAGGCGAAGTATGCCGCTCTTTTCTCCAGTTTTGAGTTGAGCACACAGAAACGGCAAAGGCGAGTTATCCTGAACTTTTCCCCAGTTTTTTAGCTGAACACACAGAAACAGCAAAGGCGAGCTATCCTGAACTTTTCCCCAGTTTTTAACAGAACATACATAAACGGGTTTTTCTTCCGTGTTGAGCTGAACATACATAAACTTCATATACTTTAAAAGGAAACTTCGCGATTTTTTACATGTTAGCTAAATATATTCCTGGTGATATAAAATACATATTCACAATGTTTTATCGACATATTTCCACAAATAACGAAGCAAATTGCAAATTTGTAATTTTAATTTCTAATTTTTCAACCAGGCTGTGACGTTTTAACCTGATAATGCATTGTGGGATTGTAATTTAAAGTCTGGGTCGCTGATGTTAAATTCGCTTCATTTAAAGCGCTCAGAGGACTGTAATTTAAATCTAATAACCCGGCGTTGGAAAATTAAATGCTGAAGTGAACAGCTACGTACCTTTTCGACAAACAACTATTTTAAAAGAACAAAATGTTTCATTTCCTTTATATTTACAACGGAAAGAGTGTTTTACAACAGTCACCTATATTCACTATATGTAGGATCCCTTTTACAATTATGTTCATTTTGTTTCACTGCTAATGTGCTGAAAAATATAATGGATAATTTTGACAACGCGTAACTTGTGTATTGATCGGATTAATAAAATGGGAATTTGAATACACACTATTTGCTTTCCAAGACGAGTTGGTAGATCGTTTATTATTTATTAAAGATCAAATATTTTTAAGACATTAGAATAAATATAATTTTGAAATAACAGGAACAATTATAATTGTAATTATGTTTTAGATGATAAAAAAGTATACACCATCCTTGAAATTATAAGTTTTCATTATTAGAGGCGCCAAATTGGCCTAACTACATGTATATATAACTGTTTCATCATAATTAATATGTATTCACAATTTTAACGATCGATGTTCATAAAAGATGTTTTAATTTTAATTAAAGAATTAAAAATTAAAGGGTAGGAGATCGGGTGGCAATTGAGTTTACAAAGTTTGTGTTTAAAGAAAAAAAACCTATTTGCTCAGTGATCCTCAGAAGGCACAAAACCTAAATATAGATTTTTTTTCAGCTCTGAACCCCGTAAGCAAACTTGACCTATGATTTTGATATCCACTGATATTCATTCAGACAAAGTTCGGAAGAGATCATGATCATGAGCGGTATATAAACAGATGTAGAGCAGTTAAAATATACAGAGATTAGGCCACACCAAAGTTACTTCTTGTTCTTCGGATTTTGTGCTAAAAACGTTGGAGCGAGCAAGTGATTTAAAAATGTTAATTTCTTTTCCTTTTTTTTTGTTTGTTTGTCATTTTTGATGAGCGAAACGTTAAATATTATGCGGAAAATATATTTCTTATACTTTTCATGTATTTTCAGAAACGAGACCATATTTTATTCTTCAATAAATTAAGGCAAATAATTCCTGAAATAAGAAGTGAAAGGTGGGATTTACTTATCTTTATTTTCATTCTGAAAACGACAGGTACATTCACACCGGTTCACTCAGCAGGGTACCTAATATTGTGTAATGAGTTTAGGTCCACACGGGAAGTTGCCAGGCAGAATATACAAGTGTCATTTTACATCCGATCGATGGGACTCTGACCAAATACTTGAATACATGTGTCACACTCTTTGGCAATAATCAGAAACGCAATACACATTTTGTGACCCGTTAACGCTACCCGTGACTAGAATAGGAGATGCAATACACATTTAAAAGGTTCTAATAGGTGATCAAAATACACGACCCTGATCAAGTATACATTAGGAATGGGTGCATACTGGCGGATCAAGGGGGTGTTCGACAATTTAGTAATTCGTGTATAAATTGGGTAAAAATTGGCAAACAAGAGCCTGGGACCCCGTTTTCAAAACTGCTGGATCCGCGCCTGATGCAGCAATGATTCTGGGGCTATTTTCACAAAAAAATCTTAAGATTAACATTGATCCTAACTTATATTGAATTGTTCATTTTTATCTTGATTTTTTTTGTGCCTCATCAGAATGATATAGCAACAACCAAAATTATGAAGTAAAGCAGGGTGAACAGGGTAAACAGGGTGAACAGGGCAGGGTGAACAGGGCAGGGTAGAACATTCTTCTTGCAAACCCCAAAAAGAAAAATAGACAAAAAACATTCGTATGCAATTTTTCCTTATAAAAACAACAACCATATTTTTTATGACTATTCTGAGATTAATCAGAAGGGTCCGCCAGTTCAAAAGACGTGATTAAAATAAGCAAAATATGTTTTCTTTACGCAGAGACATATTATATGTTACGCTTTGTTCAAATCAGAAATGGTTATGAAAACAGATTAATCTTTTTTACTGTTGGCGAATACGAATATTGTATTTCCATAAACAAATTATTATATTACGTAAGAGATGTACCCGGAAGTTTTGTATAATAAACTTTAAAAGTATTTATAATACTCATCGTCTGTAATTGTCAAATGAAAACTATTGCAAATTATATGTTTACATAATCCTCTCAATTTTATGGCTTCCTACCCTGTAACTTTCTGTGCTTTTAGCTACTAAGAAGCAGAGCTTATGTGTAGCTTTAATGTAGTGCATGAACGATCGATTACAAAGTGCGATCTTATAAATAATATCATTAAAACAATTTTGCCCCGTAGTATAGGCCTATTTTTATTTTTTTTACGAATTCATGGCATTGTTCCGATATCCGTTCTTTTTTTTCTCATAATTTCGTAGTTCTTCAATTTTCGAAAAAATTCTTTTGTTAATGTGTCTCATTAAAGACGGACCGTTTTCTCCGATTCGCTTGTTTTGCCATAAGTATATAGAAACAAAACGTAAATCTGCAAAAAGTGATTGTGTAATAAATTCATATATTTAGAATATTCAATAATAAGAAAAATAAAAAGAATTACGCCTGACAAGCCATATCGACACTGAATGAGGACCCCGGTTTGTCAAGCTTGTTTTGGTGCGTGATGGTATTTAGACATCACGTGATAATTGGTATCGAGATGCTATCAAAATGGCGACATCCATCTATCGTTGACCGAATTTTAAAATCGATTTCATTCCCTTATCCAACATAATAAAACGCTAAAATACATATAGACATCCATATTTATACATCAGGAAAAACATATAAAAAAATGATTTTTTTGCGAAGTGTCCCTTTAAGTCGTTGTTTAATAGTGTGTTAAATCTACAGACAAATTATATTTTTAAATAAGACAATTATACAATTACCCCTTGTTTGTCCCTTTTGATTTTTTTCTTATTACTCGGAGTGGACTGATTTACAAATACTAGTAGTTCAAGCTAGCTTACCAAAGCTCAACACGTAAAACATTTGAAAGAGGTACCAGAAAAAGGTTACACCTTGATGAAGTTGTTAAATGCAACAACTGCAGGATTTAATAATACTTGTATCAGCACATATCCTTTCACAACCTCTGTCCAATTTGTAAATAATCAATGTACATGTGTATATTGAAATAAAAAAAAATTACTAGAAAAGAAAATTTTGAATTGTGATGGTCAACAATTCTACCAATATTAACAAAACAAACAATTCCCTCTAAACAGTGATGGTCAACAATTCTACCAATATTAACAAAACAACAATTCCCTCTAAACAGTGATGGTCAACAATTCTACCAATATCAACAAAACGAACAATTACCTCTCTCCTCAAACCATTGATCATAAACAAAAAAAGACCACGACATATTGCGTTTAAAATTCATGTTCTATTT
The DNA here is from genome assembly GCA_963680875.1 of Bathymodiolus brooksi. Taxonomy (NCBI): domain Eukaryota; kingdom Metazoa; phylum Mollusca; class Bivalvia; order Mytilida; family Modiolidae; genus Bathymodiolus; species Bathymodiolus brooksi. The sequence continues at coordinate 23,399,455 of OY804582.1, forward strand.
AATGGTGACAAATTTAGAGAGGTACCACTGTTATACATGGTACACCTAATAACGTCAATTACAACATATTTTTCACAATAATAGAAATGAGAGATAACTAAATAAGATCACACGGCTGATATTATTTGAAAAATGTATTAACATTTTATATTTCATATTCATTTTTGCATAAAGTAATTAAAAACAGGTGACTATGTAAAAATCTTAACTATTTTTACTCTCGCTTCTATCAAGTTTTGTACATCTAATATAATGTTTCCAATGGGCGTGTTAGTTTTATATTAACGAAATAGCCATTCAATTCACACATCTTTATTAAAATACAATTTACATTTTGTACATTTGATTGTCTCTCATGGCTAACGATATATACTTACACAGATTGAAATCTTTAAAATTACTTTAAAGGCTTGTAATGTGTAATGGACAGCTTTCGTATCTTTGGGGAACTCTAAATTAAAATGATACGAATACAAATGTATTTGTAATAATTTCTTCTCTATAAACAAAATGTGTGTAATATATGGCAAGCCGGAAAGGGGCTAACCCAAGATTCCGGATTGCCGCAATATATCCGTCTGTGAACATCCAACCATTAATAAAAAATATCAAAATAGATACACAACACAGCTTCTTTATTGTTCGCTTGAATAATCCGTCACGTGTAGAAGAAGAAATAGCTTTGTGTGTTGGGATCCTATTAACCGGTTTAACCCGACCCATGTTTCTATCTGTCCCTGGGGGGTCGTCGTGGTCTTGGTCGTTTAGTAGTTGGATTAATGACTACCTATGCAATCAGTGCCTATCACCACTAACGTTGTGAGTTCGAATCCCGTTCAGGCGAGCTGTACTTGATACAACATTATGTGATAAAGTTTGTCAGTGACTTGCGGCAGGTTGGTGGTTTTTTCCTCTACCAATAAAACTGACTGCCACAATACAACTGAAATTTTTTGAAAGTGGCATTAAAATCCATAACCCTAACCATGTCTGTCCCTAGTCAGAACTTATAATTATTTGGATTATATCGCGGCCTTTTCTCTTTTCTGTTTATTTCTTCAGATGGGTGGTTAATGTTGATCAATGGCGTCGTTCCAGTTATTTCTGTTGATTATATTGACGACCATTATTAACTTCTTAATTTCAGAACACGTATATATATATATATATTTATTTTCCAATTTTACTTACTTTCAGGTGCTTTCCTCATACCATACGCCATTATGTTGTTCATTGCTGGGATTCCGCTGTTCTTCTTTGAATTATCTTTCGGACAGTTCGCCTCTCAGGGACCAATTACAGTATGGTCTGTCAATCCACTGTTTATGGGTAAGTAAATGTGGTGAATCTGTTATAATGTTGGAATAAATTTGTTTACACAAAATAATGATATTGATGATAATAATTAAAAGATCAATTGTTCTCTTGTTCAGAGAACAATTGAAAGGGTCTTTCCCAAGACATGACCTTGACTTTGATAGTACGCGATCTCCTGATTCCTGAACAAGAATAATAATAAACGTAAGAAAAGCAGTAAGATGTTCCTCTGTCAAGGAAAGACCTGAATAAGTCAACTTATTTTTAACAAACAAAGCAAGCCCATTTGATCATTGCAGAATACATATGGAACCATCACAGTATCATACAGTTGTAGGTTTAGTTTGGTGGTTATATAAATTGTAAATAGTGAAGTGATGAATAACAAATATATGAATTGATATATTGTATTCTTGAATGTGCCAGTGTTAAAATAATAATTGATTGCATTTATTTGTATTATATTGGAATTGTTAAAATTTCAGATTATTAAAATATCATGTCTGAACAATGGGAGATAACTCGAAAACAAACAAAAAAACACTAAACACGTATTTTAAGTCAAATGTTCAGATAACTATACTGAAGTTAAAGGATTCTATAATTTATTTCTTCCATTTCTTTCTTTTCATATCTACATTATTTTTTGTTAAGTTTTCTCTCTTATAAATATTTTTGTTGTATAATTCAGGGGCGGATCCAGGATTTCAAGTTAGGGGGGGGGGGGGGGGGGGGCGCACTTAAAAAAATTGCGCCGAGCGGAGGGAGGCGCGAAAATTGTTGGGGTATTTCGTGTGAAAAATCACGATTTTACGCTAAAAAATCATATTTTTTCCAGTATTAGGGGGCGCGCGCCGGGTGCGCCCCCCTCCCCCCCCCCCCCCCCCCCCCGATCCGCCCCTGTAATTGATCAATTAAATACTCTTTGACGACCGTAGGGGAGCGGTAGTTTTTACATTTTATAGTCTTTGGTTTGACCCAGATCGGGAGTAGAACCTATGATTGTATGCACTCGAGACGAGCACGCTACAACATCATTGATAATATCTTATATCCTTTTCTTTTTTAAATTGATATAATTATTGTAAAAAAGAAAAAAAATGAAAAATTATTGCAAAATTTACAGATGTTAGATTTGTAAATTGGGATCTGAGTATTATAACGTTACCATGATTCGTATTCAATATTGACAGATGATGGATCAGTGCAATGATGTCAGCGTATTATATATGTTGGTATTTGTTGCTTCTCCGCAAAGTACAAAATACAAAGTGGACCTCATCATCATCTCATTGAAAATTAACTTGTTCTCGCCATGATATAGCTGAAAAATTGCTGAGTTGGTGTTAAACAACAATCACTCACTTTTTCTCAATTCACATGTTCTGAATGGAATATGCTACTTATTACTGCAATCATGTGGACGTTTCTACAACATCATTAATATCTATTCTATTTACAGGTGTCGGTTGGGCTATGGTACTGATTAGTGCAATGGTATCAGCTTATTATAACGTGATCATTATGTACTCTATATATTATATGATGGTGTCATTCGTCAGCCTCGATACAAAGCTACCATGGCAAAGCTGTGATCCGGAATGGGCAACGGAACTATGCCGACAGGAAGCATATCCGGACTTTCATTCAATGACCAACTTGACTGAAATGCACTATGAAGCAATGAGTGAGTTGATCGGGTTTTGAAATTTTCTTTTTTTTTTGACTGAGCATATAACTATATTTGGATAAGAATTAACAGTAGGCGATATTTTCTGTAAAGCATTGTTTTTATTTATTGTTCTTTTGGTTGTATTTTACTCTTAGTAACATATAATAACATAGTACTTGCAAAAATATTTTAATCATAAATGATACACGTTCATCGTGATGATGCTATTGGGCCCATATCAGTAAACAAAGAAAATATGAGTAATTTTATACCTTATATTGGACTTATTGACTACATGATATCGACGATCACGCCTATAGAAAAGTATGTCGGCAACTATGGCATATATATAATTATCAGGGCGAACGTGTATTTAGGGCGAACATGTAATAGGGCGAACGGACCAGGAAGCCGCAAATATAAGATTGATCTTTACGAACTCGACAGGCCCCGTTTTCGACGATTGCAATATTACCCGGTGTGAATGAGATTTCTCCATTGTGCACCGTTGTCGTTAAATAATATCATACACCAAACACTAAAACATATTTGTCTAAACCGAGGCTTCCTAAGGTCGAAAAATGATATTGACTCAATGTATGACCAATATAAGAGAGATTGATACTTTTTCTCACATGTACTACAAGCTGATCTCACGTCCTAGAAACTACGAGCTTATTCTGTCTCGCATGTAAAACGTTATTAAAGAACATAAAGAAATGCTGGCGTTAGTTGCAGCACCGTGTCTTATGTGCATGGATAATTGCATCTACAATCAAACATGTCTTATGTGACTGGCCAAAGGAACATTGGAATAGAGTCATATAAAACAGGTGGTTGCTTAATAAAGGTTTAATTAATATAATATGCACCGGAAGGGGGAATAAGCATTAATTAAGGCGACATGCAATGTAATACAAGTTATTGCTTAATAGAGGTGGTTACTAAAGCATGTTTTCATGTATTAACAAGTACTTTGTACAATACCATTTTAGGACTGAAGAATACATCTTGTCTGACCAAATTACTGACCAACATAACAGCGATGACAAATGTCACATATCAAACTTACAACGACATCCCAGGCACCATCTTGGCTTTTAACACAAGTTCATGCGATTTAGATTTGAAAGTTCCAAGTGAAGAATATTGGACGTGAGTATTCTTCAAATATTCATCTTTATTTAAAAGTCATATTTAGAAGAGCTGAAAATATTGCTAAATTTGGCGTTAAACATCAATCAATCAATCAATCAATCAATCAATCAATCAATCAATCAATCAATCAATCAATCAATCAATCAATCAATCAATCAATCAATCAATCAATCAATCAATCAATCAATCAATCAATCAATCAATCAATCAATCAATCAATCAATCAATCAATCAATCAATCAATCAATCAATCAATCAATTAATCAATCAATCGATCGAAGGATTGGGTTTGATGTCCCTTTGAAGATATAGATGTACCTTGTATTATGATAAATTAAATAATATGCTTAGCATTTTCTTTGCATCCACATTTGAAATAACATCAATATTTGATATTCTAGTAATTTCAAATCAACTTATTCCTTTTAGCGACATTGTACTTTTCTCGTACTTTCGCACACAGGCATTTGACCGATGGACCTTAATTTCCCCGTGTTTGCCACGGGGGTACGTATTTTAAGGGCTAGTAACGGTGTAGAGTCCTGGGTCCACACAAATACTAGAAAAAGTGTATCCAGCTGGATTGAACAGTCGCGAGTGTGGTGGGTAGCACGACGAATGTTCCATACCTGATCGGGTCAAGCGAAAGACTTTAAAATTGGCATTTACTGTTTGAACACCAAACACGCAACATTAAGGAGTTAGAGCAAACCCTGGTTGGCTCGGAATCAGGATAATATGTCCGAGAGGAGCGCCATGTCTACCTTTGGACTGTTGTTTCAGAAAGATATTACTATAAAAATCCAAATGAAATCAGCGTAGTCTTCTAGTACAAGACAGACATCTTCAGTTCATCAAATGAAATCTCTTGTTGTCATGATATAGTCGAATATTTGCTCACTTGGCGTTAATCATTAATGACTTACTCCCTATATATATAAATTGACCTTTATGATACTGTTTGTGTACGTGCCTAATAAAACTAGCTTAATCCCTCCACCTTATATTGCAGTGTTTGTACGAAGCTGGAAAGTGATCGGTCATGTAAATATGTGTTAGAGTAAATATGTGTTAGAGTGTGTAAATATGTGTTAGAGTATGTAAATATGTGTTAGAGTAAATAAGTGTTAGAGTAAATATGTGTTAGAGTATGTAAATATGTGTTAGAGTATGTAAATATGTGTTAGAGTAAATATGTGTTAGAGTATGTAAATATGTGTTAGAGTAAATATGTGTTAGAGTATGTAAATATGTGTTAGAGTATGTAAATATGTGCTAGAGTAAATATGTGTTAGAGTAAATATGTGTTAGAGTATGTAAATATGTGTTAGAGTATGTAAATATGTGTTAGAGTATGTAAATATGTGTTAGAGTATGTAAATATGTGTTAGAGTATGTAAATATGTGTTAGAGTATGTAAATATGTGTTAGAGTATGTAAATATGTGTTGGAGTATGTAAATATGTGTTAGAGTATGTAAATATGTGTTAGAGTATGTAAATATGTGTTAAGAGTATGTAAATATGTGTTGGAGTATGTAAATATGTGTTGGGGTATGTAAATATGTGTTAGAGTATGTAAATATGTGTTAGAGTATGTAAATATGTGTTAGGGTATGTAAATATGTGTTAGAGTATGTAAATATGTGTTAGAGTATGTAAATATGTGTTAGAGTATGTAAATATGTGTTAGAGTATGTAAATATGTGTTGGAGTATGTAAATATGTGTTGGAGTATGTAAATATGTGTTAGAGTATGTAAATATGTGTTAGAGTATGTAAATATGTGTTAGAGTATGTAAATATGTGTTAGAGTATGTACATATGTGTTAGAGTATGTAAATATGTGTTGGAGTATGTAAATATGTGTTAGAGTATGTAAATATGTGTTAGAGTATGTAAATATGTGCTAAGAGTATGTAAATATGTGTTAGAGTATGTACATATGTGTTAGAGTATGTAAATATGTGTTAGAGTATGTAAATATGTGTTAGAGTATGTAAATATATGTTAGAGTGTGTAAATATGTGTTAGAGTATGTAAATATATGTTAGAGTATGTAAATATGTGTTAGAGTATGTAAATATATGCTAGAGTATGTAAATATGTGTTAGAGTATCGATATTTTACTCTTTTTGTACGATTGTTTGATTGGATTTTGGAATTATTCCGACAACGTAATATCTATGTTTTTCATGTGATCCTTATATAATATATACATTGTAAGTAGTGTACATTTATATTCTACAGTCGATATGTTCTACGTTTACACGAAGCAAATGGATTTGGGGATATCGGAGGTCTTAGTCTAAAGTTGACAATCTGTTTACTACTAGCCTGGACCATCATTTTCTTCTGTCTCATGAAAGGAATAAAGTCTTCAGGAAAGGTAAGACAAAATACAATACGTAACTAGATTAACACAACGGTTGTCACTAGTGGAGCAGGAACTGCTTACCCTTCCGAAGCATCTGAGTTCACCCCCGGTTTTTAGTGGGGTTTGTGTTACTCGATGTTTAGTTTTATGTGTATGTTTTGTAGATCGTTGTTTGTACTTTTTCTTATGGCCATCGTGTTGTCTGTTCTTCTTCGATATACGGATTCTGATTACCCCTTTTGGTATATTCTAACTCTTTTTACTAATAGACGTTTTCTTTTAGTATACAATAGAATGTTTTATAACTAAAGATACTTTTAACTGTGACTGTATTATAATAAATATGACATTGCGATATGTACATAATTATATTTTAGACACACTGCAGTGCAGGTACCCCGCTTGTATGTGCATGAAAGGAATAACATTATCGGTAAATGTAAGGAAAAACATCACAATCTGTTTACTTGTAGCTTGGACCATAATTTACTTTTGGCTCGAGAAAGGAATAAACACCTAGTGGGTGGCTTGTTGTCCCTTTCATTAGACAGAAGAAGTAGTAGACAACTAACTGATCAATTCTTAGATATATTTTACCTATATGATTTTGTAACTGTTGGTATTATTTGATTTTCATTGTATTTATTTGTTTAAGGTAAATATTGTTTTTTGTAGATACTGATATGAAAATGGTATTAAAATGTATTGTTTGTTTGTTTGTTTGATGGTGTTTAATGCCACTTTCAACAATATTTCAGTTATATCATGGCAGTCAGTTTTATTGGTGGAGGAAACCGGAGTACCCGGAGAAAACGACCGATCTGTCGTAAGCCACTGACAAACTTTATCACATAATGTTGCACACCTCGCCCTGATCGACATTCGAACTCACAACATCAGTGGTGATAAACATTGATTCCATAGTTAGTTGTAAATTAAAATTTCTGTGTATTGATTGTGACTTTTCGATTTACAGGTTGTATATTTCACAGCTACGTTCCCATATGTTATTTTAGTGATATTGTTGATTCGAGGACTAACCTTAGATGGTCACGAGAAAGGCATAGAATTCTATATGACTGCTGACTGGAGCAAACTCTTGGAGCCTAAGGTAAATATATTTAAGGATCTGTTGTCATGTATTGTCCGAGGACCAAATATTTAGTCTAAAAACCCAGAAATGATTAGTTTTTGTTATTCTGTAGTTTGGAATTATAGTATTTATTAACAGATATCCGGATATTACTGTAATTTTTATGATAACAAATATCCGGATATCCGATAATCGATATTACTGGTTTTTAATGATTAACAGATATCCGGATATTTACTGGGTTTTTTTACGATAACAGATATCCTGATATCCGATATAACTGATTTTTAATGATTAACAGATATCCGGATATTTACTGTGTTTTTTTATGATAACAGATATTCGGATATTCGATATAACTGGCTTTTAATGATTAACAGATATCCAGATATTTACTGTGTGTTTTTATGACAACAGATATCCGGATATCGGATATAAATGGTTTTTAATTATTAACAGATATCCAGATATTTACTGTGGTTTTTTTTATGACAACAGATATCCGGATATGGGCTGTTTAAAAAAAAATGGCTCCAACATGTGAAAAAAAATTCCAAATTAAACTCACTCCTAAAAACTTTCTGCTGATAATTTTCATCATTGAAGTAAATGAAACAAGAAAGAAACTATAAACAGATAAGCAATACATTTTTAAGAACCTTTTATTGAACACAAATTGGCATGAAAAACATGTAAAACACATACTTATTCTATATCAGTTAAACAATCTTTAGTCTCAATTATTTTGTATAATGGTTTCTCTAACAATGCAACTGATATAAATGACTTTTTGTGCAAAATTTTGGGTTATTGGTAGTTGTAATTTTTCTTAAAAGCTAATTTTTATGAAAATTCTCAATATTTTTGTCCAATCTACCTGATAAAAGTTTTTATTATCAAAATAATAACGAATATTTTTACTTAAGACAGCAAAATTTTCAAACTTTAAAGATAAGTAGCCATTTGTAAAAAAAAATCACATTGATTCTTTGAACGATCGTAAAATAATTGGTTGTAGAAAAAAACATTTTGTCCATTTTTGTTGCACTCCTGACATTTTATAATAAAGGAAAAAAAGAAGAAAATATCACATTTTAAAATGCCAACATTGAACAGTGATGTTACTGTTAACTCATACAATAATCTTTACCTGTTTCAATGAAATATTTGTACAGAAATGACAGTATTTGGAAATTTGTAACAATTTTTTGCCATATCCACTTCTTTAATACCCAGTTTTAGCAGCAATATTTTTAATTACATTTGAAAATTTGTATTATACCACTCTAATATATTAGATAAATCATAAAGAAATAATTAGAATATTTTTATAGGCTAGAAAAGGCAATTTATTATAAATTATCATTATTTTATCAATGGTACTATTTTATCAGGATATGTTGCACTCCTGACATTATATTGCCATCAAGAAAAAGAAGAGTTATTAACTTAAAAACAATTCACAGGGGAAAAAATCAGTTGGTGTTTTTCAAGCATTAGTTTTACCAAGTTTTAATGATAATTGTTTCCTAAAGTAACATTTTTCTAGTTATTTGTAACTTGTTTACAGCCATACTTCTCGAAAATTCCAACTTATTTTTGAAATATACTATACAAAAACATTTAAAACATGTATTAATCTAAATTAATATTGAAAATAGATGTTTAATGTACAATTACAAGTATTTCTTGGATACTTAGAAAAAAAATTTCAAACATTATTCTAAACTTGACACAATCTCATTTTTATTTAAATCATCCATATAAAAAGCTATAATTTAGACTGTGTAGAAGATCACTTAAAAACTAGTTGCACTCCTGACATGAATCAAATGCTTCTGTGAGAGATATTTTATGTATCTCAAACAGGTAAATGGGTTTTATCTGTTATCTTGGTCAGTCTCTGTTGCAATAGAAAGACAAATGTGATATTAGTTACATTTAAAAGAAAATATGTCTAAGAAAATATCAAATGTTGCACTCCTGACATTTGAGGGTGCTGCCTTTAATGTGACATTCTTGGCCTTACTACTGATTTTAGTGTATCCTTTAACTATGGTTTTGAAGCAGCAATGATGTATTAAGATTTATTTATACCTCATATCTTTGAAAACTAAAAGACAACATTTCTACAATGTAATTTAGGAAAACTTGCATAAATGTTTGTTGCACTCCTGACAAGGTACATCTTTTTTACAAAGCCATATTTTTATGCAATAATAAATGTGAATCATGATCTATTGCTATCTTAAAGTATGTCAACATATCAAAGTTTGTGATGAAATTGATTTTGATAACATATTGTTTGATTTAGCACTGTGGTAGATTGTTGAAAATTAAGGATTTTTTAAAGTGTCACAAAAAAGTGTTGCACTCCTAACAATTTTGACATGTTTTTTGGACATATTGTTTTTGTTATTCTAGAGATTTTTTGCAGTAACAAACATCAAATCATTACAGATTTTTTGAACTATTTAGATCTAATAAAATCATAAAAATGAGTAAATTAGACAGCTATTGCAGTAGGAGCCATTTATTTTGAAACTGCCCATATCCAATATAACTGGTTTTTAATGATTAACAGATATCCTGATATTTACTGTGGTTTTTTTTAAAGCAGATATCCGGATATCTGATATAACTGGTTTTTAATGATGAACAGATATCCGGATATTTATTGGTTTTTTTTTATGATAACAGATATCCGGATAACCGATATAACTGGTTTTTAATGATGAACATATATCCATATATTTACTGTGGGTTTTTTTATGATAACAGATATCTTGATATCCGATATAGCTGGTTTTTAATGATGAACAGATATCCGGATATTTACTGTGATTTTTTTTATAACAGATATCTGGATATTTATTGTGTTTTTTCATTATAACAGATATCCGGATATTTACTGTGTTTTTTTATGATAACAGATATCCGATATAACTGGTTTTTAATGATGAACAGATATTCGAATATTTACTGTGTTTTTTGTATGATAACAGATATCCGGATATCCAATATAACTGGTTTTTAATGATGAACTGATATCTGGATATCATAAAATGTCAGTCGTGAAGCTGAATATGAAATTCTGTTGGGTGAGGCTAAAGCTAGTGTATTATAGAATGACTGATATTTAGCAATTTCCGATTCTAAATCTGAATAGTAATTTTGTTTTATATTGAACATTGAATATGTTGCTATGATCTACATAATATTCAAATTGGAAATGACAAGTGCGTGTCAAAGTCTGCATTAGTGCTAAGTTCGTATTAGCCATGGCGGTATACAATGATATCCAAAATTGCCATTAGAAAACATATACATGTATAGCAAGTCTGCAATAGTAGAAAAATACAATTGGATTTGAATACAAATTTTGTAAAATTATATGCACTGTTATTTAAAAGCAGATTGAAGTGAATTATCCGATGTCTTCCTGTAATATCAGGTTTCAGTTTTTACAGGGATGTACTCCACATAACCAGAGACTATAACATTGGTATTTGTTACTTTTCCGCTAAGCATGCAGCATTAAGGAGAAAAAGGAAAGACTGGTTGGCTCGGAATTAGAATAATGTGTCCGAGTGGAGCGACATGTCTACCCGCGGACTGTGGTTTCAGTTAGCTAGCACTATAAAAATCCAACTCAGCGTGTTAATCTAGAACAAAGCGGACCTCATCATCAACTCACTGATAATTAACTTGTTCTTGCCATGATATAGCTGAAAAATTGCTGAATTGGCGTTAAACAACAATCACTCACTCACTGTACTTTATATCCTTGTGGTATGGATGGAGATATAAATATAACACCCCAAAAAAAGGCTCTAGCTCATTCTCCTCGCTTTGTACAGGCATTTCCATTAAATTGATAGAAGAAATTGTTAACTTGTTAGGGACCGGTTCGTAAAACTCGTTTTTTTCTTCTTCTTCTTCTTTTTTTCACGAAAACTACATTATTTTCCCAATTCGTTTCTAAATTTAGTCGACCCATTTTAAAAAAAAAAGGAGATAATCATGTTTGTCGTCTGCTACAATTGTTCCTATATTCTTTTGCAATGAATTAATTATTTTATCCTGCAATCAGTACATTTGCTGTACAAATATACCACACGAATAAATTTTTGCTTTATTCGTAGCCTACGAATAAACTTTTGAAGCCTACGAATAAACTTTTAAACCTACGAATAAACTTTTAAGCCCCGCCCATAGATTCCGGAACTACTTTTTTGTGTTTTTGCTCTCCTGTGAAGGAGTTAAAATATTAACCGTAACCAATGTCAATAATCGACGTCGTCTTTTTCTAATAAATGTTTTGTTCTCACTATTTGTAAATTTACAAACCGACAAAATTAAACTAATAATTTTAAAATTTCATATTTTTTATACATATTTTACGATAAAAAAAATCCTAGAAGTCAATAAAAAACAAAACAAAAATCTTAAACAAATCCGAATCATTTATAACTTGACAGGGAAGCTTTGAAAACAAAACAAAAGCAACTAAAACTACAGGACAAAGGGAATAAACCAAAGAGGGCATGCCCTACAACAGTTGAGGAAATTAACATCCTTTATAACAGAAACGTTCTGGGCAGTCACACACCACAATCTTTACTAAACACACTTATATGGTTAAATAACTCAGTACAGTTTGAACATCAAACTCTAAGATTACTACATATATTTTATTATAAAATTTCTTCATATTAAATGTTCAATTAATTCACATCAATTACTTCAACATATCAGATAGTAGATTTCTTCAAGGTGAAAATAACACATATTCCTGCTATTGCATCAAGTCACTTTAAAATTATAGATAATTTTTTATATTCTGAATTCTTTATGACACCACAAAATATCTATATAATTTGTTTTAACCATTTGGAATAATTGTATTCAGTCACTTCCTCCAATCATCTTTTTTTAAAACATTTTTTTCTTTTGCAAAATTCCAACAAAGTTGTATGATTTGTCAGTTGAAACTAGTGTTTTATCTGCTGGAATTCTACTCACTGTTGATCAGGATTACAGTACATTTTTTATTTTGTGCAATTCCATTTGAAACTGATTCACATACCCCTGGCCTGTATGCAACAACTGAGTGATAGTTCTTGAAAAATGTCCTTTGTTTAATCAGATCTTTATAAAACGTTCATAGGTTTTTATGCAATTATTTCTTTCATATATATAGTCTTTGCACTTATTTCAAACATCACATGTACAGCACGCACAGCGCGTTTTAGCAAGAAATCACCATGGTCGGTGTTTTTTCGCGGTGAAATGTCGGTGATATGTCATAAAATCACCGTAAAATGTCGGTGAAACTTTCACCGCGAAAATTAACAAATTAGGACCTAAATGTCGGTGAAATATTTTAATTGCCGGTGAGAACACCGCGGCGAAAATCATACGTGTATACACGTACATGTAACTGTACTTCATGTGTTCTTTTGTTTTTTGTTGCTTAGTTTAGTTTTTTTACTATTTCGTACTTTATATTTCAATTTGATACCGGTTTTTTTTTTCAGGGATGCCAGCATGGCATACATTTTATTTATAGTATTTATGAGGCTGAGCACGCATCTTGTTTTGCGTATATTATTTAATCCAGGGATATATATAGTAGTCCTACTATATAAATCCTTGTCTAATCCCAACATTTCGATTGGTTTATATCGATGTTATTTTTTTTAATCACCTGTGTTTTATCAATGTACGGATGTGTCTATTTTTATGTAGTGCACACATTGAACTCGGTCACTAAAAGGTCAAATACACAGTTACCTGAGGCTGCGGGATTGATTTAAAAACACACCGAGAATGATTGAAAAAAAAAATCGATGTAATTTTTTATCTAAAGCAAACGTGCTTTTTCGTATTTGTATGTCGTTAATCCCCTTGCAAGCCACGTGTTATTTTACCTTTAATAAAAGTTCCAGTTTTGATTTGTACACATATTTTTCACGTGAACGAGAATCTAGAAAGGTTTCCACATGCTATCGATCAAAGCGTGCTTTTGGGGATCTAGAAACTTTTGTAACAGGTGAACTTAAGTCACGTGCCAAGTCGGCATTAATTGAACACCCGAAAGCAAATTAACTCGGGATACCAAGCTTGCATTCAAAAGATCAAGTTTATTTTAATTATCAAAATAATACAACGCAAGCTTATAAATGGTAATGATCACATAATACTAAACGTTTGTACCGGCATTGTTTTCTTAACATAATAGATTAAAACAAAAGCAAATATCAGAATTAAAGAACGAAAAATGATCACATAGCTTGCACACCTGAAAAAGAAAATATGTTATGAATCATTCATATTATCAAAAATGACAGTCTCAAGAACATACAAATGTACAAATAAAGGTTAATATCCCATTTCTTTATTTCGCGGCGTTTAATCGTCAATGTCGGTGTTTTATAGTAAATCACCGTGTTCGATTTTTCTCGGACATTTCGCGGTGTTTTTTTCAAATTTCACCGACATTTTCGTGATTTCACCGACGTCGGGCCAGAGTGATTTCTTGCTAAAACGCGCTGGGCGTGCTGTACATTGTACACTGTTAAACCATTAATCCAGCCATTCATCTGAAAGACATTAATATAGCATTGATTATAATTAAAATACATGTTATTATATATTTACTAATAAAATAACAAGAAAAAAGGAACAAAATGCAGACTAAATTAGCAATGTTTGAATATTTGAAACTTCAAGCTTTCATAAAGCATTTTTGTATGATCCGACTCAGAAAATATATTTGCACATTAGTCATTACTGCAACAGCCAACATTATCATGTAAATATTGTTCATTCCAGAAAAATATATCCTTCACTCTAATATTTTTCTGGTCACAACACTTATGCAATAAACCTATGTCCATAATATTCTTGGTTCCTTAGTGACATCGCATTATGTAATTTACCAATCAATGGATTATGGTTTAATAATAGCAAATTTGATATGAAGAAAATAGTTGGTGGGGATTCTACATACATGTAGACTTCAATGCATATTAATTCATTTGATTATGATATACAAACAGAAGTTAAATATAGTTATTAAAATCATATCTGGTGCTTGTTGACACTAAATCAGATCTCTATTTTGATTTTCTTCAATTTACCGTGTATATATGAAAGTTTTATTTTATTCTATAAAAATAAATTCCAATTTTCCATTGAAACCTAGGCTATGTAAAGTCCAGAAGATTGGTATTAGCTTCTCCTCCTTTATATACTTGCATTGTCGCAAAATACATAATTTATTTGTACGAGCTTTAGAAACAGGTAGAAAAGTGCATGAAAGAAAACTTTCCAGTCTCATGAAAAAAAATGAAGGATAGTTGCAAATTAGACATTAATCAATCAGTGCCAGAAAATATCTTATCCCGTCCAGAAGTTAAGAGAAAACAATGTGGAGGGGATAGATATTATGCAAATATCAGGGCATAAAAATGTGGCATTTAATAATAATTACTCAACATTGAGTGAGGAAAGACACAAGAAAATATCAAACATCCTCAGCAACACTGAAAGTGAAACTAACAGAAATGCTTTTCGGCAAACTTACCTCGTAAAACCTCCACAAATTCTACAGCCAGTAGCACTTCTGATGTTTCGTGTCGAAGCAATCCCGATGTTCCTTCTTACAGTTCCAATACAAATATGTCAAGTCAAATTAGTTCTATGTTTTACGGCGTGGTCATCCATAACAAATGGTGAATGTGTACACAATTTTCACAAATGACTAAATATCCCAATAACTGAGCATTTGAGTGTTTGACATCGTTGTTAAATACATTTCCGTGAATCAGTTCAGTTTGTTGAGATAAATGATTAATCTTTCTGTTATCTCTACTCTACCTAGTTTACTTAAAACATACTCGAATCGTCTATACATGTATGTGTGTATTGCTTGCACATGTTTACAAATTGTGTGGGTCATACTTAAATACGCCTGCAGTAGTAACCAGGTAAATATATACGCCTGTGTGTCATACAAAGGTGGACGCCTGCAACTATATGGTTCTTTTTTATTTATTTTTTTTTAATATAAACTAGTAAAAGGAATATATCGGATGTTTATTATTTGATATAAAAAAATAAAAATAAAAGTGAACCATATAGTTGCAGGCGTATACCTTTTCACACAGGCGTATATATTTATCTGGTTACTACTGCAGGCGTATTTAAGTATGACCGCATGTGACGTATGATCGCTAAATTAATGTGTTTTCATATCTATGAAAAACATATTAAATATATATATTTCAGGTTCTAAACTATCAATTTTCTATATAGATTTTCACCTTAATCAATAAATCTTCACTTAAATAAAGTTATTTCACTTCCTTTTGAGAACTATTTGTTCGCGAATTTTTGTCGGCAAAAAAAATCTGGTATTTTACTACGCCAAATAGTGAGGATTCCGTTGCATTAAAAAATGCATTTTTACGAGTTAAGATTATTTTTTAGGACATCGTGGATTGCAGGATAAATACAATATTGGTCTGTTGACGGTAAATATAGAATTTATTTGACTCGGCGCGAAACGGGGAGAAAGACTCGCTAGAAGCTCGTCTTTCACCCCGTTTCTCAGCCTTGTCAAATAAATTCTATATTTACCGTCAACAGACCAATATTGTATATATATTTGTTTTCAACAGCACCCAAAAAGTATATATAAAAGTTATTTGGTATTTAATAGGACACGAATCAAGAATACAGGGAAAATCAACTCATATTTCTGGTGATAATCCCAAATATCATAACATAAGTTATATAGTATACAGACTACAGTAAAGCCAGGTATTGATGACAATTATTTGCATCCAGTAAAATTTTGATTTTTATATTTAACATGTTATGCTCGACATATATATTTGTTAGGTATGGGGAGACGCCGCTACACAGATATTTTACTCACTTGGTCCAGCATGGGGAGGTCTTCTGACAATGGCCAGTTATAACAAATTTAACAATAACACATGCAGGTATGTAGTTCATGTTACTAGACCGGGGTGTTATGCACTGTTGCCAAAAAGAAATTATTTAAAACAGAGTTCTCTAGTTGTCTGGTATAACACTGTATGTATTGTTTGAAGATATTCAATACAATGGTCAGGAGTAAAATGACAAAAGTACAAAAACCGACCTACAAAACACCACAGGGAAAACTAAAGATTGGGCATCACGAAATCCGGGGGTGAACAAATTATATGAAAAACACATTTCTGTTGTATTGCTTTACTTCAGCTGAAAAGTATCTTGGCTATATTCATATAAAAAAAAACACAAAACAAACGAAAAAAACCCAGTAGCACTGGGAAAGGCATATGGAGTGAGGGTTTAATTGCTGTAGAGGGGACAGTGCTAAGAAATTACAATTTGGATAGGGCAAAGATTGGACAAAACTATATCTTCTACAAAAAACTGGCAGAGAAAAGTTGCCTGAAAAGTAGCAGACAAGCACATACCATTGCTGCTCTGTTCTTATCCTACCTGGAATGTGGTATTTTCTCCACACCTGGCACCAATTTATGTCACACCCGGGAGTCAAAATGTTCTGTCTTTTGTTATTTCAAAATGACCATATGAGATCCCTATAGTATAACGGTATGTGGTCATACTCCGCTGTATGCAACCAAGGACACTAGTTGATTTTTGTATATCATGGGGCCCCACGATGGTTAAATTAAAGTTTATAAAGTCATTATCATAAGGAAAAACAGTATAAATTCAAAGTTTTAACAATTAAAAACTATTTTGATTGATAACTACATAACGATTAATTATTTTATTTGCTGTATTTCAGAGATACATTTATTGTGTCTTTAATTAATTGTGGTACCAGTGTTTTTGCCGGATTTGCAGTGTTTTCTCTTCTTGGTTTTATGGCGACACAACTAAACAGAGAAGTTAAAGATGTAGTTGAAGCAGGTGAATAGACAAGGTTAAAATGTACAAGGTCACAATTGACAAGGTTACAATCGGCAAGGTTACAATATACAAGGTTATATATCGACAAGTTACAATCGACAAGGTTACAGTTGACAAGGTTACAATCGACAAGGTTACAATATACAAGGTTACAATATACAAGGTTGCAATCCACAAGGTTGCAATCGACAAGGTTACAATATACAAGGTTATGATCGACAACATTACAATAGGTAGCATGTTAGTAAAGTTTTTCTAGAATATTCCACTAACAGAAAGAAACAACCAACAATCAATTAAATTTCTATACTTTAAAAAAATAACAAGATTTGTGTAATAATAATGCACAATTATATTATAAAAAAAAAACAATTTATAAAATTTACATTTGGCCTGAATGTTCACAGCTAAATCCCTAGGAATAAATGTCTCTTTTCTTTATGGTATAACAGTTTGATTCCTTTCCTATGAAATTGAATTTCTGTTTAATTAAAACATCTTTTAGCTCCATTCCACAAAGTTTCCAAATATTGTCTGTTGAAATTGTTAATAGTTCAATGTTCAATTTAATTCACGTGACTTGACTGAGGTAAACATATCAAAATACAATGCTATAAGTGTAAATATATCCAAATACAATGCTATAAGTTCCAGCTGTTATATAAATCATAAATTTCTAACTGACTGCTCTCAGATGTACTGTCTCTTATATAGTTGTATATAAAGTCTAGAACTTTCAGGGGTAATTTGTATCCAATGGAAACCCAAGGTCAAATATGAAACTTGTAAACTACTGTTTTGCTATTTTTGGTAATCTTATTTGCACTGATGATGCAATATTATCTCAATATTTATCTACAACAAAAATATTCTCATGAACAAAATAATATACAGTGAAACTTGTTTAAACCGAACCCTGAGTAAACCGAAAACCTGCCTAAACCAGACAGACTTTACTGTCCCATCTACTGAACCCTGAGTAAACCGTAAACCTGTCTAAACCAGACAGACTTTACTGTCCCATCTACTGAACCCTGAGTAAACCGAAAACCTGCATAAGCAAGACAGACTTTACTGTCCCGTCTACTGAACCCAGAGTAAACCGAAAACCTGCCTAATCCAGACAGATTTTACTGTTCCATCTACTGAATCCTGAGTAAACCGAAAACCTGCCTAAGCCAGACAGACTTTACTGTCCCATCTACTTAACCCTGAGTAAACCGGAAACCTGCCTAAACCAGACAGACTTTACTGTCCCATCTACTAAATGTCTATGTAATTTGAACCTGTGTAAGCCAAACACCTGTCTAAACTGAACAAATTCTTCAGTCCCAAAAGGGTTCTGTTTAGACAGGTTTTACTGTACCATCTTTACTGCATACACATAACAAGGGTTACAATAGACAAGGCTACAAGAAACGCAATAGTTTCTGAACGAACCAAAAGCATAGTGTTCTTCAAAGACATGTTGATGAATGCTGTGAAAATTTTAATATTCTTGATGGTGTTTAAAGACAGCTTAATAGTATAACGCATATTTTGTGAGGAGAAATATTAACCATTTATCATATTATATCCATTCTGTTGTAAATATTGATTAAAATGCACAAATTTATATACATGTACTTTACACAGATGGGGAATTCCCCATTATATTTCAAGTTAACACATAGTGGAGATGATGTTCAAATGGATTGTTACCAACTGAATGGCCGAACAGACAGGGAGGGGACAGACAACAGAATGGCCGAACAAACAGGGAGGGGACAGACAACAGAATGGCCGAACAAACAGGGAGGGGACAGACAACATAATGGCCGAACAAACAGGGAGGGGACAGACACCAGAATGGCCGAACAGACAGGGAGGGGACATAAAACATAATGGCCGAACAAACAAGGAGGGGACAGACAACAGAATGGCCGAACAAACAGGAAGGGGACAGTTAACAGAATGGGCGAACAAACAGGGAGGGGACAGACAACAGAATGACCGAACAGACAGGGAGGGGACAGAAAACAGAATGGTCGACCAAACAGGGAGAGGACAGACAACAGAATGGCCGAACAAACAGGGAGGGGACAGACAACAGAATGACCGAACAGACAGGGGGGACAGACAACAGAATGGCCGAACAAACAGGGAGAGGACAGACAACAGAATGGCCGAACAAACAGGGAGGGGACAAACAACAGAATGCCCGAACAAACAGGGAGGGGACAGACAACAAAATGACCGAACAAACAGGGAGGGGACAGACAACAGAATGGCCTAACAAACAGAGGGGACAGACAACAGAATGGCCGAACAAACAGGGGGGGAACAGACAACAGAATGACCGAACACACAGGGAGGGGATAGACAACATAATGGCCGAACAAACAGGGAGGGGACAGACAACAGAATGGCCGAACAAACAGGGAGGGGATAGACAACATAATGGCCGAACAAACAGGGAGGGGACAGACAACAGAATGGCCGAACAAACAGGGAGGGGACAGACAACATAATGGCCGAACAAACGGAGGGGACAGACAACAGAGTGGCCGAACAAACAGAGAGGGGACAGACCACAGAATGGCCGAACAAACAGGGAGGGGACAGACAACATAATAGCCGAACAAACAGGCAGGGGGCAGACAACAGAATGGCCGAACAAACAGGGAGGGGACAGACAACAGAATGGGTGAACAAACAGGGAGGGGACAGACAACATAATGGCCGAACAAACAGGGAGGGGACAGACAACAGAATGGCCGAACAAATGGGGGGGGGGACAGACAACAGAATGACCGAACAGAGAGGGAGGGGACAGACAACAGAATGGCCGACCAAACAGGGAAAGGACAGACAACAGAATGGCCGAACAAACAGACAGAGGGGACAGACAACAGAATGACCGAACAAACAGGGAGGGGATAGAAAACATAATGGGCGAACAAACAGGGAGCGGACAGACAACAGAATGGCCGAACAAAAAAGGACAAGCAATGATCTACAAACTACTACACGGAAAACTAAAGATCGAACAGCACGAACATCACTAAAAACTCAACTCATACAACTCGGATATTACAACCTAATTACTCTATTTCATTCTTATATATCTACATTGCATCTTTTTTTCAGGACCTGGACTGGCCTTTATTGCATACCCAGAAGGGATTGCTAGAATGCCAGTGGCACCACTCTGGGCTTTCTTATTTTTCTTCATGATCTTCACCCTTGGACTGGACAGTCAAGTAAGATTTTTTTTTATTAATGCAATTTTTAATGACAACCACTATGGCATAGATTTCAAGACTTTCCAGAATTAATATTCATCACAAAAGACTCAAATATAGCCACTCCTATTTGCCTTATACTGTGAAGTTAGTATGTTGGTAGCTTTTCCAACTGTTGTGTAATCTATTATTTTTCGAAAAAGAAACAAATTCCGATATAATTACATCCCTGATAAAACTTAACACCAGTGAGGGAAATATATTTTAAACTTTTCTCATCATGAATACAGATGAAATAATTCTCAGTTGACATTCAACAACAATCAATCAAATAATGTATAGTATTTAAATGACTTTTATTTTTTGTTTTTTTGTTGTAGTTTGCCATGATGGAGACAATTATCAGTGGTTTTGTAGATGCATTTCCAGGTTTTCTGAGACCAAAAAAGACATTGTTTACCTTTTTCTGTTGTATTGTAGGATTTTTGGTCGGATTGCCACAGGTTGCAAAGGTAAACATATATATATATATATAAATCCCATGTTCGGTTCAAACATTTACCATAACCAATGATGTGTTTTGAATTAATTCATCATTTATTTTCAATTCCCATGAAATCAAAATTTCAAATATATCATCCAACCAGAAATGTAATGTCAATATGAATTATTGTTTGTTTGATGGTGTTTAGCACCACTTTCAACAATATTTCAGATATATCGTGGCGATCAGTTTATAAGTTCATTGGAACGTTGTCTCAGACATTAATTTAAAAACCACACCCTCAACAAATTGTAATGGTCGCCTGTCAAAGAACGATAACTCTAGCGGGAAAACCCACGAGGCTTCCGAGGGGGTGGAATATGATTATTACCCATTGTCCAATCAAGTTAATCTATTTATGGTAATTGATATACGAGGTAAAACAATATAATTTATGTAAACGTTATCATTAATCATAGTGACGTTAGAAATCCAGTTCCTGTTAATAATATACATTTATTGCATGTTGGTTAGGGAAATATGAAAAAATATGAACCTGCATGCTATCAATGTTTTATTATACGGAATGAAACCAAGAAAACACATACATGTAAAAATACTGATGGCAAACATATTATAAGTCCATTAGAACGTTGTCTATTTCTTCTCTGATGGGATATGGAAGCGCCTTTTGGCTGTGGCCATTGTAACGGTCGCCTGCAAGTGATGTGTTCCGAGTGCCTCTGACGTTTTCCTGTCAAAGAACGATAGATCTGGCGGGAAAACCCGCGAGACTTCCAAGGGGGTGGAATATGATTTTTATTTCACGGAATATGATTTTTGTCCTGTGTGACCACGTGTTCTGATTTTTACCCATTGTCCAATCAAATTAATCTATTTATGGTAATTAATATATGAGGTACAATAAATTATTTTACTAGCCCCAAAGAAATAGGCAATATACATACATTGTCGGCAAATATAAAATTTATTTGTACTAGTTTAAGAAACAGGTAGAAAAGAGACTCGCTGGTGATGTTTTCTGTCTGGAGTATTAGTATTACTACATTTTATATTACCTAATAATGTAATATATTGTTTTTATACTGAAATGTGGTGTTTTCACAAATTTGTTTAATTTACACACAAAAATGTAAAAACATTTGACATTTGCTTCAACTTTCATATGAGTGTCTATGGTGTGTCTATTACGCTTGGTGCTATATAAATACAGGTATGATGAGACATTATACCTTGTTTGCAGTATAATATGAGTTTGAAGATACCAAAGGGGCAATCATGATCAGAATCCATTAATCGAAAAAGGACAGACAACACAATGGGAAAGAAAGGACAAAAGGACAAACAACGATCTACAAAGTATACACATAAAACTAAAGATAGAGTAACATGAAAAAAAAACTAAAAGCCGAGTAGCATGAAATTTCTGATTTTACGAAAAAGGAAAGTGCAGTGACAAT
The DNA here is from genome assembly GCA_963680875.1 of Bathymodiolus brooksi. NCBI lineage: Eukaryota > Metazoa > Mollusca > Bivalvia > Mytilida > Modiolidae > Bathymodiolus > Bathymodiolus brooksi. The sequence continues at coordinate 23,422,220 of OY804582.1, forward strand.
TTATACTTGTCGCCTAGTACACAATTTACATATTATATAAGTAACAAATATACATTTAAATGGTATACAGTAAAGGATATATTGGTTTCACATGTAGTATGTAAGTATGATCTCACTACGTATATTATAATGTCGTTTGTTTGACTATTATAGGGAGGAATATATATACTTACTTTAGTGGATTGGTATGCCGGAAGCTACAACCTTATGCTTGTCAGTATGTTTGAATTAATAGGTGTATGTTATATATATGGTAAGTTAGTATTGATGTACGGAATGATGAAAGCAATATAGATGACCTTATCCGACCTTGATTCTAATATTATACGTTTTACAAGAGTTGTTTCCCTTTAACGGACAAACAAGTCCCCTTTAACGGACAAACAAGTCCCCTTTAACGGACAAACAAGTCCCCTTTAACAAACAAACAAGTCCCCTTTAACGGACAAACAAGTCCCCTTTAACGGACAAACAAGTCCCCTTTAACAAACAAACAAGTCCCCTTTAACGGACAAACAAGTCCCCTTTAACGGACAAACAAGTCCCCTTTAACGGACAAACAAGTCCCCTTTAACGGACAAACAAGTCCCCTTTAACAAACAAACAAGTCCCCTTTAACGGACAAACAAGTCCCCTTTAACGGACAAACAAGTCCCCTTTAACAAACAAACAAGTCCCCTTTAACGGACAAACAAGTCCCCTTTAACGGACAAACAAGTCCCCTTTAACGAACAAACAAGTCCCCTTTAACGGACAAACAAGTCCCCTTTAACGGACAAACAAGTCCCCTTTACCGAACAAACAAGTCCCCTTTCACACGAAGTTTAATGAATATAACATATATTTTCACCATAGTTTGTTCAACATCTTAATGTTCTAGCAACGTGTCAATTTTCTATTTCTATAAAATTAGCCACTGATTGTTTACAATGTTTAAATATCTACAATTTATGAGCATATTATACCCAAATTCGTTGAGGGGTTGTACTGTCCATTGCTCTTGCTTACACCTGGTGTCATTGTGCCAGTCGTAGAGGTTGTCCTGTCCATTGCTCTTACTTACACCTGGTGTCGTTGTGCCAGTCGTAGAGGTTGTCCTGTCCATTGCTCTTACTTACACCTGGTGTCATTGTGCCAGACGTAGAGGTTGTCCTGTCCATTGCTAAAGCTTACACCTGGGTGTCATTGTGCCAGTCGTAGAGGCTGTCCTGTCCATTGCTCTTACTTACACCTGTTGTCATTGTGCCAGTCGTAGAGGTTGTAATGTCCATTGCTCTTACTTACACCTGGTGTCATTGTGCCAGTCGTAGAGGTTGTCCTGTCCATTGCTCTTACTTACACCTGGTGTCGTTGTGCCAGTCGTAGAGGTTGTCCTGTCCATTGCTCTTACTTACACCTGGTGTCATTGTGCCAGACGTAGAGGTTGTCCTGTCCATTGCTAAAGCTTACACCTGGGTGTCATTGTGCCAGTCGTAGAGGCTGTCCTGTCCATTGCTCTTACTTACACCTGTTGTCATTGTGCCAGTCGTAGAGGTTGTAATGTCCATTGCTCTTACTTACACCTGGTGTCATTGTGCCAGTCGTAGAGGTTGTCCTGTCCATTGCTCTTACTTACACCTGGTGTTATTGTGCCAGTCGTAGAGGTTGTCCTGTCCATTGCTCTTGCTTACACCTGGTGTCATTGTGCCAGTCGTAGAGGTTGTCCTGTCCATTGCTCTTACTTACACTTGATGTCATTGTGCCAGTCGTAGAGGCTATCCTGTCCATTGCTCTTACTTACACCTGGTGTCATTGTGCCAGTCGTAGAGGCTGTTCTGTCCATTGCTCTTACTTACACCTGATGTCATTGTGCCAGTCGTAGAGGTTGTCCTGTCCATTGCTCTTTCTTACACCTGGTGTTATTGTGCCAGTCGTAGAGGTTGTCCTGTCCATTGCTCTTGCTTACACCTGGTGTCATTGTGCCAGTCGTAGAGGTTGTCCTCTCCATTGCTCTTACTTACACCTGGTGTCATTGTGCCAGTCGTAGAGGTTGTCCTGTCCATTGCTCTTACTTACACCTGGTGTCATTGTGCCAGTCGTAGAGGCTGTCCTATCCATTGCTCTTCCTTACACCTGGTGTCATTGTGCCAGTCGTAGAGGCTGTCCTGTCCATTGCTCTTACTTACACCTGGTGTTATTGTGCCAGTCGTAGAGGTTGTCCTGTCCATTGCTCTTGCTTACACCTGGTGTCATTGTGCCAATCGTAGAGGTTGTCCTGTCCATTGCTCTTACTTACACCTGGTGTCATTGTGCCAGTCGTAGAGGTTGTCCTGTCCATTGCTCTTGCTTACACCTGGTGTCACTAAGCCAGTCGTAGAGGTTGTCCTGTCCATTGCTCTTACTTACACCTGGTGTTATTGTGCCAGTCGTAGAGGTTGTGCTGTCCATTGCTCTTACTTACACCTGGTGTCATTGTGCCAGTCGTAGAGGCTGTCCTGTCCATTGCTCTTACTTACACCTGGTGTCATTGTGCCAGTCGTAGAGGTTGTCCTGTCCATTGCTCTTACTTACACCTGGTGTCATTGTGCCAGTCGTAGAGGTTGTCCTGTCCATTGCTCTTACTTACACCTGGTGTTATTGTGCCAGTCGTAGAGGTTGTGCTGTCCATTGCTCTTACTTACACCTGGTGTCATTGTGCCAGTCGTAGAGGCTGTCCTGTCCATTGCTCTTACTTACACCTGGTGTCATTGTGCCAGTCGTAGAGGTTGTCCTGTCCATTGCTCTTACTTACACCTGGTGTCATTATGCCAGTCGTAGAGGTTGTCCTGTCCATTGCTCTTACTTACACCTGGTGTTATTGTGCCAGTCGTAGAGGTTGTCCTGTCCATTGCTCTTGCTTACACCTGGTGTCATTGTGCCAGTCGTAGAGGCTGTCCTGTCCATTGCTTTTACTTACACCTGGTGTCATTGTGCCAGTCGTAGAGGCTGTTCTGTCCACTGCTCTTACTTACACCTGATGTCATTGTGCCAGTCGTAGAGGTTGTGCTGTCCATTGCTCTTACTTACACCTGGTGTTATTGTGCCAGTCGTAGAGGTTGTCCTGTCCATTGCTCTTACTTACACCTGGTGTCATTGTGCCAGTCGTAGAGGTTGTCCTGTCCATTGCTCTTACTTACACCTGGTGTCATTGTGCCAGTCGTAGGGGCTGTCCTGTCGATTGCTCTTGCTTACACCTGGTGTCATTGTACCAGTTGTAGAGGTTGTACTGTCCATTGCTCTTACTTACACCTGGTGTCATTGTGCCAGTCATAGAGGTTGTCCTGTCCATTGCTCTTACTTACACCTGGTGTCATTGTGCCAGTCGTAGAGGTTGTCCTGTCCATTGCTCTTACTTACACCTGGTGTCATTGTGCCAGTCGTAGAGGTTGTCCTGTCCATTGCTCTTACTTACACCTGGTGTCATTGTGCCAGTCGTAGAGGCTGTGCTGTCCATTGCTCTTACATACACCTGGGTGTCATTGTGCCAGTCGTAGAGGATGTACTGTCCATTGCTCTTACATACACATGGTGTCATTGTGCCAGTCGTAGAGGTTGTACTGTCCATTGCTCTTACATACACCTGGTGTCATTGTGCCAGTTGTAGAGGTTGTCCTGTCGATTGCTAAAGCTTACACCTGGGTGTCATTATGCCAGTCGTAGAGGTTGTCCTGTCCATTGCTCTTACTTACACCTGGTGTCATTGTGCCATTCGTAGAGGTTGTACTGTCCATTGCTCTTACTTACACCTGGTGTCATTGTGCCAGTCGTAGAGGTTGTCCTGTCCATTGCTCTTGCTTACACCTGGTGTCATTGTGCCAGTCGTAGAGGTTGTCCTCTCCATTGCTCTTACTTACACCTGGTGTCATTGTGCCAGTCGTAGAGGTTGTCCTGTCCATTGCTCTTACTTACACCTGGTGTCATTGTGCCAGTCGTAGAGGCTGTCCTATCCATTGCTCTTGCTTACACCTGGTGTCATTGTGCCAGTTGTAGAGGCTGTCCTGTTCATTGCTCTTACTTACACCTGGTGTTATTGTGCCAGTCGTAGAGGTTGTCCTGTCCATTGCTCTTGCTTACACCTGGTGTCATTGTGCCAGTCGTAGAGGTTGTCCTGTCCATTGCTCTTACTTACACCTGGTGTCATTGTGCCAGTCGCAGAGGTTGTCCTGTCAATTGCTCTTGCTTACACCTGGTGTCATTGTGCCAGTCGTAGAGGATGTCCTGTCCATTGCTCTTACTTACACCTGGTGTTATTGTGCCAGTCGTAGAGGTTGTGCTGTCCATTGCTCTTACTTACACCTGGTGTCATTGTGCCAGTCGTAGAGGCTGTCCTGTCCATTGCTCTTACTTACACCTGGTGTCATTGTGCCAGTCGTAGAGGTTGTCCTGTCCATTGCTCTTACTTACACCTGGTGTCATTGTGCCAGTCGTAGAGGTTGTCCCGTCCATTGCTCTTACTTACACCTGGTGTTATTGTGCCAGTCGTAGAGGTTGTGCTGTCCATTGCTCTTACTTACACCTGGTGTCATTGTGCCAGTCGTAGAGGCTGTCCTGTCCATTGCTCTTACTTACACCTGGTGTCATTGTGCCAGTCGTAGAGGTTGTCCTGTCCATTGCTCTTACTTACACCTGGTGTCATTGTGCCAGTCGTAGAGGTTGTCCTGTCCATTGCTCTTACTTACACCTGATGTTATTGTGCCAGTCGTATAGGTTGTGCTGTCCACTGCTCTTACTTACACCTGATGTCATTGTGCCAGTCGTAGAGGCTGTCCTGTCCATTGCTCTTACTTACACCTGGTGTCATTGTGCCAGTCGTAGAGGTTGTCCTGTCCATTGCTCTTACTCACACCTGGTGTCATTGTGCTAGTCGTAGAGGTTGTCCTGTCCATTGCTCTTCCTTACACCTGGTGTCATTGTGCCAGTCGTAGAGGTTGTCATGTCCATTGCTCTTACTTACACCTGGGTGTCATTGTGCCAGTCGTAGAGGTTGTCCTGTCCATTGCTCTTACTTACACCTGGTGTCATTGTGCCAGTCGTAGAAGTTGTCCTGTTCATTGCTCTTGCTTACACCTGGTGTCATTGTGCCAGTCGTAGAGGTTGTCCTGTCCATTGCTCTTACTTACACCTGGTGTCATTGTGCCAGTCGTAGAGGTTGTCCTGTCCATTGCTCTTACTTACACCTGGTGTTATTGTGCCACTCGTAGAGGTTGTCCTGTCCATTGCTCTTATTTACACCTGGTGTCATTGTGCCAGTCGTAGAGGTTGTGCTGTCCATTGCTCTTACTTACACCTGGTGTCATTGTGCCAGTCGTAGAGGCTGTCCTGTCCATTGCTCTTACTTACACCTGGTATCATTGTGCCAGTCGTAGAGGTTGTCCTGTCCATTGCTCTTACTTACACCTGGTGTCATTGTGCCAGTCGTAGAGGTTGTCCTGTCCATTGCTCTTACTTACACCTGGTGTTATTGTGCCAGTCGTAGAGGTTGTGCTGTCCATTGCTCTTACTTACACCTGGTGTCATTGTGCCAGTCGTAGAGGCTGTCCTGTCCATTGCTCTTACTTACACCTGGTGTCATTGTGCCAGTCGTAGAGGTTGTCCTGTCCATTGCTCTTACTTACACCTGGTGTCATTATGCCAGTCGTAGAGGTTGTCCTGTCCATTGCTCTTACTTACACCTGGTGTTATTGTGCCAGTCGTAGAGGTTGTCCTGTCCATTGCTCTTGCTTACACCTGGTGTCATTGTGCCAGTCGTAGAGGCTGTCCTGTCCATTGCTCTTACTTACACCTGGTGTCATTGTGCCAGTCGTAGAGGCTGTTCTGTCCATTGCTCTTACTTACACCTGATGTCATTGTGCCAGTCGTAGAGGTTGTGCTGTCCATTGCTCTTACTTACACCTGGTGTTATTGTGCCAGTCGTAGAGGTTGTCCTGTCCATTGCTCTTACTTACACCTGGTGTCATTGTGCCAGTCGTAGAGGTTGTCCTGTCCATTGCTCTTACTTACACCTGGTGTCATTGTGCCAGTCGTAGGGGCTGTCCTGTCGATTGCTCTTGCTTACACCTGGTGTCATTGTACCAGTTGTAGAGGTTGTACTGTCCATTGCTCTTACTTACACCTGGTGTCATTGTGCCAGTCATAGAGGTTGTCCTGTCCATTGCTCTTACTTACACCTGGTGTCATTGTGCCAGTCGTAGAGGTTGTCCTGTCCATTGCTCTTACTTACACCTGGTGTCATTGTGCCAGTCGTAGAGGTTGTCCTGTCCATTGCTCTTACTTACACCTGGTGTCATTGTGCCAGTCGTAGAGGCTGTGCTGTCCATTGCTCTTACATACACCTGGGTGTCATTGTGCCAGTCGTAGAGGATGAACTGTCCATTGCTCTTACATACACCTGGTGTCATTGTGCCAGTCGTAGAGGTTGTACTGTCCATTGCTCTTACATACACCTGGTGTCATTGTGCCAGTTGTAGAGGTTGTCCTGTCGATTGCTAAAGCTTACACCTGGGTGTCATTATGCCAGTCGTAGAGGTTGTCCTGTCCATTGCTCTTACTTACACCTGGTGTCATTGTGCCATTCGTAGAGGTTGTACTGTCCATTGCTCTTACTTACACCTGGTGTCATTGTGCCAGTCGTAGAGGTTGTCCTGTCCATTGCTCTTGCTTACACCTAGTGTCATTGTGCCAGTCGTAGAGGTTGTCCTCTCCATTGCTCTTACTTACACCTGGTGTCATTGTGCCAGTCGTAGAGGTTGTCCTGTCCATTGCTCTTACTTACACCTGGTGTCATTGTGCCAGTCGTAGAGGCTGTCCTATCCATTGCTCTTGCTTACACCTGGTGTCATTGTGCCAGTTGTAGAGGCTGTCCTGTTCATTGCTCTTACTTACACCTGGTGTTATTGTGCCAGTCGTAGAGGTTGTCCTGTCCATTGCTCTTGCTTACACCTGGTGTCATTGTGCCAGTCGTAGAGGTTGTCCTGTCCATTGCTCTTACTTACACCTGGTGTCATTGTGCCAGTCGTAGAGGTTGTCCTGTCAATTGCTCTTGCTTACACCTGGTGTCATTGTGCCAGTCGTAGAGGATGTCCTGTCCATTGCTCTTACTTACACCTGGTGTTATTGTGCCAGTCGTAGAGGTTGTGCTGTCCATTGCTCTTACTTACACCTGGTGTCATTGTGCCAGTCGTAGAGGCTGTCCTGTCCATTGCTCTTACTTACACCTGGTGTCATTGTGCCAGTCGTAGAGGTTGTCCTGTCCATTGCTCTTACTTACACCTGATGTTATTGTGCCAGTCGTATAGGTTGTGCTGTCCACTGCTCTTACTTACACCTGGTGTCATTGTGCCAGTCGTAGAGGCTGTCCTGTCCATTGCTCTTACTTACACCTGGTGTCATTGTGCCAGTCGTAGAGGTTGTCCTGTCCATTGCTCTTACTTACACCTGGTGTCATTGTGCCAGTCGTAGAGGTTGTCCTGTCCATTGCTCTTACTCACACCTGGTGTCATTGTGCTAGTCGTAGAGGTTGTCCTGTCCATTGCTCTTCCTTACACCTGGTGTCATTGTGCCAGTCGTAGAGGTTGTCATGTCCATTGCTCTTACTTACACCTGGGTGTCATTGTGCCAGTCGTAGAGGTTGTCCTGTCCATTGCTCTTACTTACACCTGGTGTCATTGTGCCAGTCGTAGAAGTTGTCCTGTCCATTGCTCTTGCTTACACCTGGTGTCATTGTGCCAGTCGTAGAGGTTGTCCTGTCCATTGCTCTTACTTACACCTGGTGTCATTGTGCCAGTCGTAGAGGTTGTCCTGTCCATTGCTCTTACTTACACCTGGTGCCATTGTGCCATTCATAGAGGTTGTCCTGTCCATTGCTCTTACTTACACCTGGTGTTATTGTGCCACTCGTAGAGGTTGTCCTGTCCATTGCTCTTATTTACACCTGGTGTCATTGTGCCAGTCGTAGAGGTTGTCCTGTCCATTGGTGTTACTTACACCTGGTGTCATTGTGCCAATCGTAGAGGTTGTCCTGTCCATTGCTCTTACTTACACCTGGTGTCATTGTGCCAGTCGTAGAGGCTGTCCTGTCCATTGCTCTTACTTACACCTGGTGTTATTGTGCCAGTCGTAGAGGTTGTCCTCTCCATTGCTCTTACTTACACCTGGTGTCAATGTGCCAGTCGTAGAGGTTGTCCTGTCCATTGCTCTTACTTACACCTGGTGTCATTGTGCCAGTCGTAGAGGCTGTCCTGTCCATTGCTCTTGCTTACACCTGATGTCATTGTACCAGTTGTAGAGGTTGTACTGTCCATTGCTCTTACTTACACCTGGTGTCAGTGTGCCAGTCATAGAGGTTGTCCTGTCCATTGCTCTTACTTACACCTGGTGTCATTGTGCCAGTCGTAGAGGTTGTCCTGTCCATTGCTCTTACTTACACCTGGTGTCATTGTGCCAGTCGTAGAGGTTGTCCTGTCGATTGCTAAAGCTTACACCTGGGTGTCATTGTGCCAGTCGTAGAGGTTGTCCTGTCCATTGCTCTTACTTACACCTGGTGTCATTGTGCCATTCGTAGAGGTTGTACTGTCCATTGCTCTTACTTACACCTGGTGTCATTGTGCCAGTCGTAGAGGCTGTCCTGTCCATTGCTCTTACTTACACCTGGTATTATTGTGCCAGTCGTAGAGGTTGTCCTGTCCATTGCTCTTGCTTACACCTGGTGTTATTGTGCCAGTCGTAGAGGCTGTCCTGTCCATTGCTCTTACTTACACCTGGTGTCATTGTGCCAGTCGTAGAGGCTGTCCTGTCCATTGCTCTTACTTACACCTGGTGTCATTGTGCCAGTCGTAGAGGTTGTCCTGTCCATTGCTCTTACTTACACCTGGTGTCATTGTGCCAGTCGTAGAGGTTGTCCTGTCCATTGCTCTTACTTACACCTGATGTTATTGTGCCAGTCGTATAGGTTGTGCTGTCCACTGCTCTTACTTACACCTGGTGTCATTGTGCCAGTCGTAGATGCTGTCCTGTCCATTGCTCTTACTTACACCTGGTGTCATTGTGCCAGTCGTAGAGGTTGTCCTGTCCATTGCTCTTACTTACACCTGGTGTCATTGTGCCAGTCGTAGAGGTTGTCCTGTCCATTGCTCTTACTCACACCTGGTGTCATTGTGCTAGTCGTAGAGGTTGTCCTGTCCATTGCTCTTCCTTACACCTGGTGTCATTGTGCCAGTCGTAGAGGTTGTCATGTCCATTGCTCTTACTTACACCTGGGTGTCATTGTGCCAGTCGTAGAGGTTGTCCTGTCCATTGCTCTTACTTACACCTGGTGTCATTGTGCCAGTCGTAGAAGTTGTCCTGTCCATTGCTCTTGCTTACACCTGGTGTCATTGTGCCAGTCGTAGAGGTTGTCCTGTCCATTGCTCTTGCTTACACCTGGTGTCATTGTGCCAGTCGTAGAGGTTGTCCTGTCCATTGCTCTTACTTACACCTGGTGCCATTGTGCCATTCATAGAGGTTGTCCTGTCCATTGCTCTTACTTACACCTGGTGTTATTGTGCCACTCGTAGAGGTTGTCCTGTCCATTGCTCTTATTTACACCTGGTGTCATTGTGCCAGTCGTAGAGGTTGTCCTGTCCATTGGTGTTACTTACACCTGGTGTCATTGTGCCAATCGTAGAGGTTGTCCTGTCCATTGCTCTTACTTACACCTGGTGTCATTGTGCCAGTCGTAGAGGCTGTCCTGTCCATTGCTCTTACTTACACCTGGTGTTATTGTGCCAGTCGTAGAGGTTGTCCTCTCCATTGCTCTTACTTACACCTGGTGTCAATGTGCCAGTCGTAGAGGTTGTCCTGTCCATTGCTCTTACTTACACCTGGTGTCATTGTGCCAGTCGTAGAGGCTGTCCTGTCCATTGCTCTTGCTTACACCTGGTGTCATTGTACCAGTTGTAGAGGTTGTACTGTCCATTGCTCTTACTTACACCTGGTGTCAGTGTGCCAGTCATAGAGGTTGTCCTGTCCATTGCTCTTACTTACACCTGGTGTCATTGTGCCAGTCGTAGAGGTTGTCCTGTCCATTGCTCTTACTTACACCTGGTGTCATTGTGCCAGTCGTAGAGGTTGTCCTGTCGATTGCTAAAGCTTACACCTGGGTGTCATTGTGCCAGTCGTAGAGGTTGTCCTGTCCATTGCTCTTACTTACACCTGGTGTCATTGTGCCAGTCGTAGAGGTTGTCCTGTCCATTGCTCTTACTCACACCTGGTGTCATTGTGCTAGTCGTAGAGGTTGTCCTGTCCATTGCTCTTCCTTACACCTGGTGTCATTGTGCCAGTCGTAGAGGTTGTCATGTCCATTGCTCTTACTTACACCTGGGTGTCATTGTGCCAGTCGTAGAGGTTGTCCTGTCCATTGCTCTTACTTACACCTGGTGTCATTGTGCCAGTCGTAGAAGTTGTCCTGTCCATTGCTCTTGCTTACACCTGGTGTCATTGTGCCAGTCGTAGAGGTTGTCCTGTCCATTGCTCTTACTTACACCTGGTGTCATTGTGCCAGTCGTAGAGGTTGTCCTGTCCATTGCTCTTACTTACACCTGGTGCCATTGTGCCATTCATAGAGGTTGTCCTGTCCATTGCTCTTACTTACACCTGGTGTTATTGTGCCACTCGTAGAGGTTGTCCTGTCCATTGCTCTTATTTACACCTGGTGTCATTGTGCCAGTCGTAGAGGTTGTCCTGTCCATTGGTGTTACTTACACCTGGTGTCATTGTGCCAATCGTAGAGGTTGTCCTGTCCATTGCTCTTACTTACACCTGGTGTCATTGTGCCAGTCGTAGAGGCTGTCCTGTCCATTGCTCTTACTTACACCTGGTGTTATTGTGCCAGTCGTAGAGGTTGTCCTCTCCATTGCTCTTACTTACACCTGGTGTCAATGTGCCAGTCGTAGAGGTTGTCCTGTCCATTGCTCTTACTTACACCTGGTGTCATTGTGCCAGTCGTAGAGGCTGTCCTGTCCATTGCTCTTGCTTACACCTGATGTCATTGTACCAGTTGTAGAGGTTGTACTGTCCATTGCTCTTACTTACACCTGGTGTCAGTGTGCCAGTCATAGAGGTTGTCCTGTCCATTGCTCTTACTTACACCTGGTGTCATTGTGCCAGTCGTAGAGGTTGTCCTGTCCATTGCTCTTACTTACACCTGGTGTCATTGTGCCAGTCGTAGAGGTTGTCCTGTCGATTGCTAAAGCTTACACCTGGGTGTCATTGTGCCAGTCGTAGAGGTTGTCCTGTCCATTGCTCTTACTTACACCTGGTGTCATTGTGCCATTCGTAGAGGTTGTACTGTCCATTGCTCTTACTTACACCTGGTGTCATTGTGCCAGTCGTAGAGGCTGTCCTGTCCATTGCTCTTACTTACACCTGGTATTATTGTGCCAGTCGTAGAGGTTGTCCTGTCCATTGCTCTTGCTTACACCTGGTGTTATTGTGCCAGTCGTAGAGGCTGTCCTGTCCATTGCTCTTACTTACACCTGGTGTCATTGTGCCAGTCGTAGAGGCTGTCCTGTCCATTGCTCTTACTTACACCTGGTGTCATTGTGCCAGTCGTAGAGGTTGTCCTGTCCATTGCTCTTACTTACACCTGGTGTCATTGTGCCAGTCGTAGAGGTTGTCCTGTCCATTGCTCTTACTTACACCTGATGTTATTGTGCCAGTCGTATAGGTTGTGCTGTCCACTGCTCTTACTTACACCTGGTGTCATTGTGCCAGTCGTAGATGCTGTCCTGTCCATTGCTCTTACTTACACCTGGTGTCATTGTGCCAGTCGTAGAGGTTGTCCTGTCCATTGCTCTTACTTACACCTGGTGTCATTGTGCCAGTCGTAGAGGTTGTCCTGTCCATTGCTCTTACTCACACCTGGTGTCATTGTGCTAGTCGTAGAGGTTGTCCTGTCCATTGCTCTTCCTTACACCTGGTGTCATTGTGCCAGTCGTAGAGGTTGTCATGTCCATTGCTCTTACTTACACCTGGGTGTCATTGTGCCAGTCGTAGAGGTTGTCCTGTCCATTGCTCTTACTTACACCTGGTGTCATTGTGCCAGTCGTAGAAGTTGTCCTGTCCATTGCTCTTGCTTACACCTGGTGTCATTGTGCCAGTCGTAGAGGTTGTCCTGTCCATTGCTCTTGCTTACACCTGGTGTCATTGTGCCAGTCGTAGAGGTTGTCCTGTCCATTGCTCTTACTTACACCTGGTGCCATTGTGCCATTCATAGAGGTTGTCCTGTCCATTGCTCTTACTTACACCTGGTGTTATTGTGCCACTCGTAGAGGTTGTCCTGTCCATTGCTCTTATTTACACCTGGTGTCATTGTGCCAGTCGTAGAGGTTGTCCTGTCCATTGGTGTTACTTACACCTGGTGTCATTGTGCCAATCGTAGAGGTTGTCCTGTCCATTGCTCTTACTTACACCTGGTGTCATTGTGCCAGTCGTAGAGGCTGTCCTGTCCATTGCTCTTACTTACACCTGGTGTTATTGTGCCAGTCGTAGAGGTTGTCCTCTCCATTGCTCTTACTTACACCTGGTGTCAATGTGCCAGTCGTAGAGGTTGTCCTGTCCATTGCTCTTACTTACACCTGGTGTCATTGTGCCAGTCGTAGAGGCTGTCCTGTCCATTGCTCTTGCTTACACCTGGTGTCATTGTACCAGTTGTAGAGGTTGTACTGTCCATTGCTCTTACTTACACCTGGTGTCAGTGTGCCAGTCATAGAGGTTGTCCTGTCCATTGCTCTTACTTACACCTGGTGTCATTGTGCCAGTCGTAGAGGTTGTCCTGTCCATTGCTCTTACTTACACCTGGTGTCATTGTGCCAGTCGTAGAGGTTGTCCTGTCGATTGCTAAAGCTTACACCTGGGTGTCATTGTGCCAGTCGTAGAGGTTGTCCTGTCCATTGCTCTTACTTACACCTGGTGTCATTGTGCCATTCGTAGAGGTTGTACTGTCCATTGCTCTTACTTACACCTGGTGTCATTGTGCCAGTCGTAGAGGCTGTCCTGTCCATTGCTCTTACTTACACCTGGTATTATTGTGCCAGTCGTAGAGGTTGTCCTGTCCATTGCTCTTGCTTACACCTGGTGTTATTGTGCCAGTCGTAGAGGCTGTCCTATTCATTGCTCTTACTTACACCTGGTGTTATTGTGCCAGTCGTAGAGGCTGTCCTATCCATTGCTCTTGATTACACCTGGTGTCATTGTGCCAGTCGTAGAGGTTGTACTGTCCATTGCTCTTACATACACCTGGTGTCATTGTGCCAGTCGTAGAGGTTGTCCTGTCCATTGCTGAAGCTTACAACTGGTGTTATTGTGCCAGTCGTAGCGGTTGTCCTGTCCATTGCTAAAGCTTACACCTGGTGTTATTGTGCCAGTCGTAGAGGTTGTGCTGTCCATTGCTCTTACTTACACCTGGTCTTATTATGCCAGTCGTAGAGGTTGTCCTGTCCATTGCTCTTACTTACACCTGGTGTCATTGTGCCAGTCGTAGAGGTTGTCCTGTCCATTGCTCTTACATACACCTGGTGTCATTGTGCCAGTCGTAGAGGTTGTCCTGTCCATTGCTCTTACTTACAGCTGGTGATATTGTGCCAGTCGTAGAGGTTGTCCTTTCCATTGCTCTTACTTACACCTGGTGTCATTGTGCCAGTCGTAGAGGTTGTCCTGTCCATTGCTCTTACTTACACCTTGTGTCATTGTGCCAGTCGTAGAGGCTGTCCTATCCATTGCTCTTGCTTACACCTGGTGTCATTGTGCCGGTCGTAGAGGTTGTACTGTCCATTGCTCTTACTTACACCTGGTGTCAATGTGCCAGTCGTAGATGTTGGCATGTCCATTGCTCTTACTTACACATGGTTTCATTGTGCCAGTCGTACAGGTTGTCCTGTTCATTGCTCTTACTTACACCTGGTGTCATTGTGCCAGTCATAGAGGCTGTCCTGTCCATTTCTCTTGCATACACCTGGTGTCATTGTGCCAGTCGTAGAGGTTGTACTGTCCATTACTCTTGCTGACACCTGGGTGTCATTGTGCCAGTCGTAGAGGTTGTCCTGTCCATTGCTCTTGCTTACACCTGGTGTCATTGTGCCAGTCGTAGAGGTTGTGCTGTCCATTGCTCTTACTTACACCTGGTGTCATTGTGCCAGTCGTAGGGGTTGTCCTGTCCATTGCTCTTACTTACACCTGGTAACATTGTGCCAGTTGTAGAGGTTGTCCTGTGCATTGCTCTTACTTACACCTGGTGTCATTGTGCCAGTCGTAGAGGTTGTCCTGTCCATTGCTCTTACTTACACCAGGTGTCATTGTGCTAGTCGTAGAGGTTGTCCTGTCCATTGCTCTTGCTTACACCTGGTGTCATTGTGCCAGTCGTAGAGATTGTCCTGTCCATTACTCTTAATTACACCTGGTGTCATTGTGCCAGTTGTAGAGGTTGTCCTGTCGATTGCTAAAGCTTACACCTGGGTGTCATTGTGCCAGTCGTAGAGGTTGTCCTGTCCATTGCTCTTACTTACACCTGGTGTCATTGTGCCAGTCGTAGAGGTTGTCCTGTCCATTGCTCTTACTTACACCTGGTGTCATTGTGCCAGTCGTAGAGGTTGTCCTGTCCATTGCTCTTACTTACACCTGGTGTCATTGTGCCAGTCGTAGAGGTTGTCCTGTCCATTGCTCTTGCTTACACCTGGTGTCATTGTACCAGTCGTAGAGGTTGTACTGTCCATTCCTCTTACTTACACCTGGTGTCATTGTGCCAGTCGTAGAGGTTGTACTGTCCATTGCTCTTACTTAAACCTGGTGTCATTGTGCCAGTCGTAGAGGCTGTCCTGTCCATTGCTCTTACTTACACCTGGTGCTATTGTGCCAGTCGTAGAGGTTGTCCTGTCCATTGCTCTTACTAGCACCTGGTGTCATTGTGCCAGTCCTAGAGGTTGTCCTGTCCATTGCTCTTACTTACACCTGGTGTCATTGTGCCAGTCGTAGAGGCTGTCCTGTCCATTGCTCTTACTTACACCTGGTGTCATTGTGCCAGTCGTAGAGGTTGTCCTGTCCATTGCTCTTACATACACCTGGTGTCATTCTGCCAGTCGTAGAGGTTGTCCTGTCCATTGCTCTTACTTACAGCTGGTGTTATTGTGCCAGTCGTAGAGGTTGTACTGTCCATTGCTCTTACTTACACCTGGTGTCATTGTGCCAGTCGTAGAGGCTGTCCTATCCATTGCTCTTGCTTACACCTGGTGTCATTGTGCCAGTCGTAGAGGTTGTACTGTCCATTACTCTTACTTACACCTGGTGTCAATGTGCCAGTCGTAGATGTTGGCATGTCCATTGCTCTTACTTACACCTGGTTTCATTGTGCCAGTCGTAGAGGTTGTCCTGTCCATTGCTCTTACTTACACCTGGTGTCATTGTGCCAATCGTAGAGGCTGTCCTGTCCATTTCTCTTGCTTACACCTGGTGTCATTGTGCCAGTCGTAGAGGTTGTACTGTCCATTGCTCTTGCTGACACCTGGGTGTCATTGTGCCAGTCGTAGAGGTTGTCCTGTCCATTGCTCTTGCTTACACCTGATGTCATTGTGCCAGTCGTAGAGGTTGTGCTGTCCATTGCTCTTACTTACCCCTGGTGTCATTGTGCCAGTCGTAGGGGTTGTCCTGTCCATTGCTCTTACTTACACCTGGTGTCATTGTGCCAGTCGTAGAGGTTGTCCTGTCCATTGCTCTTACTTACACCTGGTGTCATTGTGCCAGTCGTAGAGGTTGTCCTGTCCATTGCTCTTACTTACACCTGGTGTCATTGTGCCAGTCGTAGAGGTTGTCCTGTCCATTGCTCTTACTTACACCTGGTGTCATTGTGCCAGTCGTAGAGGTTGTCCTGTCCATTGCCCTTGCTTACACCTGGTGTCATTGTGCCAGTCGTAGAGGTTGTCCTGTCCATTGCTCTTACTTACACCTGGTGTCATTGTGCCAGTCGTAGATGTTGTCCTGTCCATTGCTCTTACTTACACCTGGTGTCATTGTGCCATTCGTAGAGGTTGTACTGTCCATTGCTCTTACTTACACCTGGTGTCATTGTGCCAGTCGTAGAGGCTGTCCTGTCCATTGCTCTTACTTACACCTGGTGTTATTGTGCCAGTCGTAGAGGTTGTCCTGTCCATTGCTCTTGCTTACACCTGGTGTCATTGTGCCAGTCGTAGAGGTTGTACTCTCCATTGCTCTTACATACACCTGGTGTCATTGTGCCAGTCGTAGAGGTTGTCCTGTCCATTGCTGAAGCTTACACCTGGTGTTATTGTGCCTTTCGTAGAGGTTGTACTGTCCATTGCTCTTACATACACCTGGTGTTATTGTGCCAGTCGTAGAGGTTGTCCTGTCCATTGCTCTTACTTACACCTGGTGTCATTGTGCCAGTCGTAGAGGTTGTCCTGTCCATTGCTCTTACATACACCTGGTGTCATTGTGCCAGTCGTAGAGGTTGTCCTGTCCATTGCTCTTACTTACAGCTGGTGTTATTGTGCCAGTCGTAGAGGTTGTCCTTTCCATTGCTCTTACTTACACCTGGTGTCATTGTGCCAGTCGTAGAGGTTGTCCTGTCCATTGCTCTTACTTACACCTGGTGTCATTGTGCTAGTCGTAGAGGTTGTCCTGTCCATTGCTCTTGCTTACACCTGGTGTCATTGTGCCAGTCGTAGAGATTGTCCTGTCCATTACTCTTAATTACACCTGGTGTCATTGTGCCAGTCGTAGAGGTTGTACTGTTCATTGCTCTTACATACACCTGGTGTCATTGTGCCAGTTGTAGAGGTTGTCCTGTCGATTGCTAAAGCTTACACCTGGGTGTCATTGTGCCAGTCGTAGAGGTTGTCCTGTCCATTGCTCTTACATACACCTGGGTGTCATTGTGCCAGTCGTAGAAGATGTACTGTCCATTGCTCTTACATACACCTGGTGTCATTGTGCCAGTCGTAGAGGTTGTACTGTCCATTGCTCTTACATACACCTGGTGTCATTGTGCCAGTTGTAGAGGTTGTCCTGTCGATTGCTAAAGCTTACACCTGGGTGTCATTGTGCCAGTCGTAGAGGTTGTCCTATCCATTGCTCTTGCTTACACCTGGTGTCATTGTGCCGGTCGTAGAGGTTGTACTGTCCATTCCTCTTACTTACACCTGGTGTCATTGTGCCAGTCGTAGAGGTTGTCCTGTCCATTGCTCTTACATACACCTGGTGTCATTGTGCCAGTCGTAGAGGTTGTCCTGTCCATTGCTCTTACTTACACCTGGTGTTATTGTGCCAGTCGTAGAGGTTGTCCTGTCCATTGCTCTTACTTACACCTGGTGTCATTGTGCCAGTCGTAGAGGTTGTCCTGTCCATTGCTGTTATTACACCTGGTGTCATTGTGCCAGTCGTAGAGGTTGTCCTGTCCATTGCTCTTACTTACACCTGGTGTCATTGTGCCAGTCGTAGAGGCTGTCCTGTCCATTGCTCTAACTTACACCTGGTGCTATTGTGCCAGTCGTAGAGGTTGTCCTGTCCATTGCTCTTACTAGCACCTGGTGTCATTGTGCCAGTCCTAGAGGTTGTCCTGTCCATTGCTCTTACTTACACCTGGTGTCATTGTGCCAGTCGTAGAGGCTGTCCTGTCCATTGCTCTTACTTACACCTGGTGTCATTGTGCCAGTCGTAGAGGTTGTCCTGTCCATTGCTCTTACATACACCTGGTGTCATTGTGCCAGTCGTAGAGGTTGTCCTGTCCATTGCTCTTACTTACAGCTGGTGTTATTGTGCCAGTCGTAGAGGTTGTACTGTCCATTGCTCTTACTTACACCTGGTGTCATTGTGCCAGTCGTAGAGGCTGTCCTATCCATTGCTCTTGCTTACACCTGGTGTCATTGTGCCAGTCGTAGAGGTTGTACTGTCCATTGCTCTTACTTACACCTGGTGTCAATTTGACAGTCGTAGATGTTGGCATGTCCATTGCTCTTACTTACACCTGGTTTCATTGTGCCAGTCGTAGAGGTTGTCCTGTCCATTGCTCTTACTTACACCTGGTGTCATTGTGCCAGTCGTAGAGGCTGTCCTGTCCATTTCTCTTGCTTACACCTGGTGTCATTGTGCCAGTCGTAGAGGTTGTACTGTCCATTGCTCTTGCTGACACCTGGGTGTCATTGTGCCAGTCGTAGAGGTTGTACTGTCCATTGCTCTTGCTTACACCTGATGTCATTGTGCCAGTCGTAGAGGTTGTGCTGTCCATTGCTCTTACTTACCCCTGGTGTCATTGTGCCAGTCGTAGGGGTTGTCCTGTCCATTGCTCTTACTTACACCTGGTGTCATTGTGCCAGTTGTAGATGGTTGTCCTGTCCATTGCTGTTACTTACACCTGGTGTCATTGTGCCAGTCGTAGAGGTTGTCCTGTCCATTGCTCTTACTTACACCTGGTGTCATTGTGCTAGTCGTAGAGGTTGTCCTGTCCATTACTCTTGCTTACACCTGGTGTCATTGTGCCAGTCGTAGAGGTTGTCATGTCCATTGCTCTTACTTACACCTGGGTGTCATTGTGCCAGTCGTAGAGGTTGTCCTGTCCATTGCTCTTACTTACACCTGGTGTCATTGTGCCAGTCGTAGAGGTTGTCCTGTCCATTGCTGTTACTTACACCTGGTGTCATTGTGCCAGTCGTAGAGGTTGTCCTGTCCATTGCTCTTACTTACACCTGGTGTCATTGTGCCAGTCGTAGAGGTTGTCCTGTCCATTGCCCTTGCTTACACCTGGTGTCATTGTGCCAGTCGTAGAGGTTGTCCTGTCCATTGCTCTTACTTACACCTGGTGTCATTGTGCCAGTCGTAGATGTTGTCCTGTCCATTGCTCTTACTTACACCTGGTGTCATTGTGCCATTCGTAGAGGTTGTACTGTCCATTGCTCTTGCTTAAACCTGGTGTCATTGTGCCAGTCGTAGAGGCTGTCCTGTCCATTGCTCTTACTTACACCTGGTGTTATTGTGCCAGTCGTAGAGGTTGTCCTGTCCATTTCTCTTGCTTACACCTGGTGTTATTGTGCCAGTCGTAGAGGTTGTACTGTCCATTGCTCTTACATACACCTGGTGTCATTGTGCCAGTCGTAGAGGTTGTCCTGTCCATTGCTGAAGCTTACACCTGGTGTTATTGTGCATTTCGTAGAGGTTGTCCTGTCCATTGCTAAAGCTTACACCTGGTGTTATTGTGCCAGTCGTAGAGGTTGTACTGTCCATTGCTCTTACATACACCTGGTGTTATTGTGCCAGTCGTAGAGGTTGTCCTGTCCATTGCTCTTACTTACACCTGGTGTCATTGTGCCAGTCGTAGAGGTTGTCCTGTCCATTGCTCTTACATACACCTGGTGTCATTGTGCCAGTCGTAGAGGTTGTCCTGTCCATTGCTCTTACTTACAGCTGGTGTTATTGTGCCAGTCGTAGAGGTTGTCCTTTCCATTGCTCTTACTTACACCTGGTGTCATTGTGCCAGTCGTAGAGGTTGTCCTGTCCATTGCTCTTACTTACACCTGGTGTCATTGTGCTAGTCGTAGAGGTTGTCCTCTCCATTGCTCTTGCTTACACCTGGTGTCATTGTGCCAGTCGTAGAGATTGTCCTGTCCATTACTCTTAATTACACCTGGTGTCATTGTGCCAGTCGTAGAGATTGTCCTGTCCATTACTCTTAATTACACCTGGTGTCATTGTGCCAGTCGTAGAGGTTGTACTGTACATTGCTCTTACATACACCTGGTGTCATTGTGCCAGTTGTAGAGGTTGTCCTGTCGATTGCTAAAGCTTACACCTGGGTGTCATTGTGCCAGTCGTAGAGGTTGTCCTGTCCATTGCTCTTACATACACCTGGGTGTCATTGTGCCAGTCGTAGAGGATGTACTGTCCATTGCTCTTACATACACCTGGTGTCATTGTGCCAATCGTAGAGGTTGTACTGTCCATTGCTCTTACATACACCTGGTGTCATTGTGCCAGTTGTAGAGGTTGTCCTGTCGATTGCTAAAGCTTACACCTGGGTGTCATTGTGCCAGTCGTAGAGGTTGTCCTATCCATTGCTCTTGCTTACACCTGGTGTCATTGTGCCGGTCGTAGAGGTTGTACTGTCCATTGCTCTTACTTACACCTGGTGTCAATGTGCCAGTCGTAGATGTTGGCATGTCCATTGCTCTTACTTACACATGGTTTCATTGTGCCAGTCGTACAGGTTGTCCTGTCCATTGCTCTTACTTACACCTGGTGTCATTGTGCCAGTCACAGAGGCTGTCCTGTCCATTTCTCATGCATACACCTGGTGTCATTGTGCCAGTCGTAGAGGTTGTACTGTCCATTGCTCTTGCTGACACCTGGGTGTCATTGTGCCAGTCGTAGAGGTTGTCCTGTCCATTGCTCTTGCTTACACCTGGTGTCATTGTGCCAGTCGTAGAGGTTGTGCTGTCCATTGCTCTTACTTACACCTGGTGTCATTGTGCCAGTCGTAGGGGTTGTCCTGTCAATTGCTCTTACTTACACCTGGTATCATTGTGCCAGTTGTAGTGGTTGTCCTGTCCATTGCTCCTACTTACACCTGGTGTCATTGTGCCAGTCGTAGAGGTTGTCCTGTTCATTGCTCTTGCTTACACCTGGTGTCATTGTGCTAGTCGTAGAGGTTGTCCTGTCCATTGCTCTTGCTTACACCTGGTGTCATTGTGCCAGTCGTAGAGATTGTCCTGTCCATTACTCTTAATTACACCTGGTGTCATTGTGCCAGTCGTAGAGGTTGTCCTGTCGATTGCTAAAGCTTACACCTGGGTGTCATTGTGCCAGTCGTAGAGGTTGTCCTGTCCATTGCTCTTACTTACACCTGGTGTCATTGTGCCAGTCGTAGAGGTTGTCCTGTCCATTGCTCTTACTTACACCTGGTGTCATTGTGCCAGTCGTAGAGGTTGTCCTGTCCATTGCTCTTACTTACACCTGGTGTCATTGTGCCAGTCGTAGAGGTTGTCCTGTCCATTGCTCTTGCTTACACCTGGTGTCATTGTGCCAGTCGTAGAGGTTGTACTGTCCATTCCTCTTACTTACACCTGGTGTCATTGTGCCAGTCGTAGAGGTTGTCCTGTCCATTGCTCTTACATACACCTGGTGTCATTGTGCCAGTCCTAGAGGTTGTCCTGTCCATTGCTCTTACTTACAACTGGTGTTATTGTGCCAGTCGTAGAGGTTGTCCTGTCCATTGCTCTTACTTACACCTGGTGTCATTGTGCCAGTCGTAGAGGTTGTCCTGTCCATTGCTGTTACTTACACCTGGTGTCATTGTGCCAGTCGTAGAGGTTGTCCTGTCCATTGCTCTTACTTACACCTGGTGTCATTGTGCCAGTCGTAGAGGCTGTCCTGTCCATTGCTCTTACTTACACCTGGTGCTATTGTGCCAGTCCTAGAGGTTGTCCTGTCCATTGCTCTTACTTACACCTGGTGTCATTGTGCCAGTCGTAGAGGCTGTCCTGTCCATTGCTCTTACTTACACCTGGTGTCATTGTGCCAGTCGTAGAGGTTGTCCTGTCCATTGCTCTTACATACACCTGGTGTCATTGTGCCAGTCGTAGAGGTTGTCCTGTCCATTGCTCTTACTTACAGCTGGTGTTATTGTGCCAGTCGTAGAGGTTGTACTGTCCATTGCTCTTACTTACACCTGGTGTCATTGTGCCAGTCGTAGAGGCTGTCCTATCCATTGCTCTTGCTTACACCTGGTGTCATTGTGCCAGTCGTAGATGTTGGCATGTCCATTGCTCTTACTTACACCTGGTTTCATTGTGCCAGTCGTAGAGGTTGTCCTGTCCATTGCTCTTACTTACACCTGGTGTCATTGTGCCAGTCGTAGAGGCTGTCCTGTCCATTTATCTTGCTTACACCTGGTGTCATTGTGCCAGTCGTAGAGGTTGTACTGTCCATTGCTCTTGCTGACACCTGGGTGTCATTGTGCCAGTCGTAGAGGTTGTCCTGTCCATTGCTCTTGCTTACACCTGATGTCATTGTGCCAGTCGTAGAGGTTGTCCTGTCCATTGCTCTTACTTACCCCTGGTGTCATTGTGCCAGTCGTAGGGGTTGTCCTGTCCATTGCTCTTACTTACACCTGGTGTCATTGTGCCAGTCGTAGATGGTTGTCCTGTCCATTGCTGTTGCTTACACCTGGTGTCATTGTGCCAGTCGTAGAGGTTGTCCTGTCCATTGCTCTTACTTACACCTGGTGTCATTGTGCTAGTCGTAGAGGTTGTCCTGTCCATTACTCTTGCTTACACCTGGTGTCATTGTGCCAGTCGTAGAGGTTGTCATGTCCATTGCTCTTACTTACACCTGGGTGTCATTGTGCCAGTCGTAGAGGTTGTCCTGTCCATTGCTCTTACTTACACCTGGTGTCATTGTGCCAGTCGTAGAGGTTGTCCTGTCCATTGCTGTTACTTACACCTGGTGTCATTGTGCCAGTCGTAGAGGTTGTCCTGTCCATTGCTCTTACTTACACCTGGTGTCATTGTGCCAGTCGTAGAGGTTGTCCTGTCCATTGCCCTTGCTTACACCTGGTGTCATTGTGCCAGTCGTAGAGGTTGTCCTGTCCATTGCTCTTACTTACACCTGGTGTCATTGTGCCAGTCGTAGATGTTGTCCTGTCCATTGCTCTTACTTACACCTGGTGTCATTGTGCCATTCGTAGAGGTTGTACTGTCCATTGCTCTTGCTTAAACCTGGTGTCATTGTGCCAGTCGTAGAGGCTGTCCTGTCCATTGCTCTTACTTACACCTGGTGTTATTGTGCCAGTCGTAGAGGTTGTCCTGTCCATTTCTCTTGCTTACACCTGGTGTTATTGTGCCAGTCGTAGAGGTTGTACTGTCCATTGCTCTTACATACACCTGGTGTCATTGTGCCAGTCGTAGAGGTTGTCCTGTCCATTGCTGAAGCTTACACCTGGTGTTATTGTGCATTTCGTAGAGGTTGTCCTGTCCATTGCTAAAGCTTACACCTGGTGTTATTGTGCCAGTCGTAGAGGTTGTACTGTCCATTGCTCTTACATACACCTGGTGTTATTGTGCCAGTCGTAGAGGTTGTCCTGTCCATTGCTCTTACTTACACCTGGTGTCATTGTGCCAGTCGTAGAGGTTGTCCTGTCCATTGCTCTTACATACACCTGGTGTCATTGTGCCAGTCGTAGAGGTTGTCCTGTCCATTGCTCTTACTTACAGCTGGTGTTATTGTGCCAGTCGTAGAGGTTGTCCTTTCCATTGCTCTTACTTACACCTGGTGTCATTGTGCCAGTCGTAGAGGTTGTCCTGTCCATTGCTCTTACTTACACCTGGTGTCATTGTGCTAGTCGTAGAGGTTGTCCTCTCCATTGCTCTTGCTTACACCTGGTGTCATTGTGCCAGTCGTAGAGATTGTCCTGTCCATTACTCTTAATTACACCTGGTGTCATTGTGCCAGTCGTAGAGATTGTCCTGTCCATTACTCTTAATTACACCTGGTGTCATTGTGCCAGTCGTAGAGGTTGTACTGTACATTGCTCTTACATACACCTGGTGTCATTGTGCCAGTTGTAGAGGTTGTCCTGTCGATTGCTAAAGCTTACACCTGGGTGTCATTGTGCCAGTCGTAGAGGTTGTCCTGTCCATTGCTCTTACATACACCTGGGTGTCATTGTGCCAGTCGTAGAGGATGTACTGTCCATTGCTCTTACATACACCTGGTGTCATTGTGCCAATCGTAGAGGTTGTACTGTCCATTGCTCTTACATACACCTGGTGTCATTGTGCCAGTTGTAGAGGTTGTCCTGTCGATTGCTAAAGCTTACACCTGGGTGTCATTGTGCCAGTCGTAGAGGTTGTCCTATCCATTGCTCTTGCTTACACCTGGTGTCATTGTGCCGGTCGTAGAGGTTGTACTGTCCATTGCTCTTACTTACACCTGGTGTCAATGTGCCAGTCGTAGATGTTGGCATGTCCATTGCTCTTACTTACACATGGTTTCATTGTGCCAGTCGTACAGGTTGTCCTGTCCATTGCTCTTACTTACACCTGGTGTCATTGTGCCAGTCACAGAGGCTGTCCTGTCCATTTCTCATGCATACACCTGGTGTCATTGTGCCAGTCGTAGAGGTTGTACTGTCCATTGCTCTTGCTGACACCTGGGTGTCATTGTGCCAGTCGTAGAGGTTGTCCTGTCCATTGCTCTTGCTTACACCTGGTGTCATTGTGCCAGTCGTAGAGGTTGTGCTGTCCATTGCTCTTACTTACACCTGGTGTCATTGTGCCAGTCGTAGGGGTTGTCCTGTCAATTGCTCTTACTTACACCTGGTATCATTGTGCCAGTTGTAGTGGTTGTCCTGTCCATTGCTCCTACTTACACCTGGTGTCATTGTGCCAGTCGTAGAGGTTGTCCTGTTCATTGCTCTTGCTTACACCTGGTGTCATTGTGCTAGTCGTAGAGGTTGTCCTGTCCATTGCTCTTGCTTACACCTGGTGTCATTGTGCCAGTCGTAGAGATTGTCCTGTCCATTACTCTTAATTACACCTGGTGTCATTGTGCCAGTCGTAGAGGTTGTCCTGTCGATTGCTAAAGCTTACACCTGGGTGTCATTGTGCCAGTCGTAGAGGTTGTCCTGTCCATTGCTCTTACTTACACCTGGTGTCATTGTGCCAGTCGTAGAGGTTGTCCTGTCCATTGCTCTTACTTACACCTGGTGTCATTGTGCCAGTCGTAGAGGTTGTCCTGTCCATTGCTCTTACTTACACCTGGTGTCATTGCGCCAGTCGTAGAGGTTGTCCTGTCCATTGCTCTTGCTTACACCTGGTGTCATTGTGCCAGTCGTAGAGGTTGTACTGTCCATTCCTCTTACTTACACCTGGTGTCATTGTGCCAGTCGTAGAGGTTGTCCTGTCCATTGCTCTTACATACACCTGGTGTCATTGTGCCAGTCCTAGAGGTTATCCTGTCCATTGCTCTTACTTACAACTGGTGTTATTGTGCCAGTCGTAGAGGTTGTCCTGTCCATTGCTCTTACTTACACCTGGTGTCATTGTGCCAGTCGTAGAGGTTGTCCTGTCCATTGCTGTTACTTACACCTGGTGTCATTGTGCCAGTCGTAGAGGTTGTCCTGTCCATTGCTCTTACTTACACCTGGTGTCATTGTGCCAGTCGTAGAGGCTGTCCTGTCCATTGCTCTTACTTACACCTGGTGCTATTGTGCCAGTCCTAGAGGTTGTCCTGTCCATTGCTCTTACTTACACCTGGTGTCATTGTGCCAGTCGTAGAGGCTGTCCTGTCCATTGCTCTTACTTACACCTGGTGTCATTGTGCCAGTCGTAGAGGTTGTCCTGTCCATTGCTCTTACATACACCTGGTGTCATTGTGCCAGTCGTAGAGGTTGTCCTGTCCATTGCTCTTACTTACAGCTGGTGTTATTGTGCCAGTCGTAGAGGTTGTACTGTCCATTGCTCTTACTTACACCTGGTGTCATTGTGCCAGTCGTAGAGGCTGTCCTATCCATTGCTCTTGCTTACACCTGGTGTCATTGTGCCAGTCGTAGATGTTGGCATGTCCATTGCTCTTACTTACACCTGGTTTCATTGTGCCAGTCGTAGAGGTTGTCCTGTCCATTGCTCTTACTTACACCTGGTGTCATTGTGCCAGTCGTAGAGGCTGTCCTGTCCATTTATCTTGCTTACACCTGGTGTCATTGTGCCAGTCGTAGAGGTTGTACTGTCCATTGCTCTTGCTGACACCTGGGTGTCATTGTGCCAGTCGTAGAGGTTGTCCTGTCCATTGCTCTTGCTTACACCTGATGTCATTGTGCCAGTCGTAGAGGTTGTCCTGTCCATTGCTCTTACTTACCCCTGGTGTCATTGTGCCAGTCGTAGGGGTTGTCCTGTCCATTGCTCTTACTTACACCTGGTGTCATTGTGCCAGTCGTAGATGGTTGTCCTGTCCATTGCTGTTGCTTACACCTGGTGTCATTGTGCCAGTCGTAGAGGTTGTCCTGTCCATTGCTCTTACTTACACCTGGTGTCATTGTGCTAGTCGTAGAGGTTGTCCTGTCCATTACTCTTGCTTACACCTGGTGTCATTGTGCCAGTCGTAGAGGTTGTCATGTCCATTGCTCTTACTTACACCTGGGTGTCATTGTGCCAGTCGTAGAGGTTGTCCTGTCCATTGCTCTTACTTACACCTGGTGTCATTGTGCCAGTCGTAGAGGTTGTCCTGTCCATTGCTTTTACTTACACCTGGTGTCATTGTGCCAGTCGTAGAGGTTGTCCTGTCCATTGCTCTTACTTACACCTGGTGTCATTGTGCCAGTCGTAGAGGTTGTCCTGTCCATTGCCCTTGCTTACACCTGGTGTCATTGTGCCAGTCGTAGAGGTTGTCCTGTCCATTGCTCTTACTTACCCCTGGTGTCATTGTGCCAGTCGTAGATGTTGTCCTGTCCATTGCTCTTACTTACACCTGGTGTCATTGTGCCATTCGTAGAGGTTGTACTGTCCATTGCTCTTACTTACACCTGGTGTCAGTGTGCCAGTCGTAGAGGTTGTCCTGTCCATTGCTGAAGCTTACACCTGGTGTTATTGTGCCTTTCGTAGAGGTTGTCCTGTCCATTGCTAAAGCTTACACCTGGTGTTATTGTGCCAGTCGTAGAGGTTGTACTGTCCATTGCTCTTACATACACCTGGTGTTATTGTGCCAGTCGTAGAGGTTGTCCTGTCCATTGCTCTTACTTACACCTGGTGTCATTGTGCCAGTCGTAGAGGTTGTCCTGTCCATTGCTCTTACATACACCTGGTGTCATTGTGCCAGTCGTAGTGGTTGTCCTGTCCATTGCTCTTACTTACACCTGGTGTCATTGTGCCAGTCGTAGAGGCTGTCCTATCCATTGCTCTTGCTTACACCTGGTGTCATTGTGCCAGTCGTAGAGGTTGTACTGTCCATTGCTCTTACTTACACCTGGTGTCAATGTGCCAGTCGTAGATGTTGGCATGTCCATTGCTCTTACTTACACCTGGTTTCATTGTGCCAGTCGTAGAGGTTGTCCTGTCCATTGCTCTTACTTACACCTGGTGTCATTGTGCCAGTCGTAGAGGCTGTCCTGTCCATTTCTCTTGCTTACACCTGGTGTCATTGTGCCAGTCGTAGAGGTTGTACTGTCCATTGCTCTTGCTGACACCTGGGTGTCATTGTGCCAGTCGTAGAGCTTGTCCTGTCCATTGCTCTTGCTTACACCTGATGTCATTGTGCCAGTCGTAGAGGTTGTCCTGTCCATTGCTATTACTTACACCTGGTGTCATTGTGCCAGTCGTAGGGGTTGTCCTGTCCATTGCTCTTACTTACACCTGGTATCATTGTGCCAGTTGTAGAGGTTGTCCTGTCCATTGCTCTTACTTACACAAGGTGTCATTGTGCCAGTCTTAGAGGTTGTCCTGTCCATTGCTCTTACTTACACCTGGTGTTATTGTGCCAGTCGTAGAGGCTGTCCTGTCCATTGCTCTTACTTACACCTGGTGTCATTGTGCCAGTCGTAGAGGTTGTCCTGTCCATTGCTCTTTCTTACACCTGGTGTCATTGTGCCAGTCGTAGATGTTGTCCTGTCCATTGCTCTTACTTACACCTGGTGTCATTGTGCGAGTCGTAGAGGTTGTCATGTCCATTGCTCTTACTTACATCTGGTGTCATTGTGC
This sequence comes from Bathymodiolus brooksi, assembly GCA_963680875.1. Classification (NCBI taxonomy): domain Eukaryota; kingdom Metazoa; phylum Mollusca; class Bivalvia; order Mytilida; family Modiolidae; genus Bathymodiolus; species Bathymodiolus brooksi. The sequence goes on from OY804582.1 coordinate 23,449,960, forward strand.
CAGTCGTAGAGGTTGTCCTCTCCATTGCTCTTACTTACACCTGGTGTCATTGTGTTCGTCGTGGAAGTTTTCTGTCCATTGCTCCTACTTACACCTGGTGTCATTGTGCCAGTCGTAGGGGTTGTCCTGTCCATTGCTCTTACTTACACCTGGTGTCATTGTGCCAGTCGTAGAGGTTGTCCTGTCCATTGCTCTTACTTACACCTGGTGTCATTGTGCCAGTCGTAGAGGTTGTCCTGTCCATTGCTCTTACTTACACCTGGTGTCATTGTGCCCGTCTTAGAGGTTGTACTGTCCATTGCTCTTACATACACCTGGTGTTATTGTGCCAGTCGTAGAGGTTGTCCTGTCCATTGCTCTTACTTACACCTGGTGTCATTGTGCCAGTCGTAGAGGTTGTCCTGTCCATTGCTCTTACTTACACCTGGTGTCATTGTGCCAGTCGTAGAGGCTGTCCTATCCATTGTTCTTGCTTACACCTGGTGTCATTGTGCAAGTCGTAGAGGTTGTACTGTCCATTGCTCTTACTTACACCTGGTGTCAATGTGCCAGTCGTAGATGTTGGCATGTCCATTGCTCTTACTTACACCTGGTTTCATTGTGCCAGTCGTAGAGGTTGTCCTGTCCATGCTCTTACTTACACCTGGTGTCATTGTGCCAGTCGTAGAGGCTGTCCTGTCCATTTCTCTTGCTTATACCTGGTGTCATTGTGCCAGTCGTAGAGGTTGTACTGTCCATTGCTCTTGCTGACACCTGGGTGTCATTGTGCTAGTCGTAGAGGTTGTCCTGTCCATTGCTCTTGCTTACACCTGATGTCATTGTGCCAGTCGTAGAGGTTGTCCTGTCCATTGCTCTTACTTACACCTGGTGTCATTGTGCCAGTCGTAGGGGTTGTTCTGTCCATTGCTCTTACTTACACCTGGTATCATTGTGCCAGTTGTAGAGGTTGTCCTGTCCATTGCTCTTACTTACACCTGGTGTCATTGTGCCAGTCGTAGAGGTTGTCCTGTCCATTGCTCTTTCTTACACCTGGTGTCATTGTGCCAGTCGTAGAGGTTGTCCTGTCCATTGCTCTTACTTACACCTGGTGTCATTGTGCCAGTCGTAGAGGTTGTCATGTCCATTGCTCTTACTTACATCTGGTGTCATTGTGCCAGTCGTAGAGGTTGTCCTCTCCATTGCTCTTACTTACACCTGGTGTCATTGTGTCCGTCGTGGAAGTTGTCCTGTCCATTGCTCCTACTTATACCTGGTGTCATTGTGCCAGTCGTAGGGGTTGTCCTGTCCATTGCTCTTACTTACACCTGATGTCATTGTGCCAGTCGTAGAGGTTGTCCTGTCCATTGCTCTTACTTACACCTGGGTGTCATTGTGCCAGTCGTAGAGGTTGTCCTGTCCATTGCTCTTACTTACACCTGGTGTCATTGTGCCAGTCGTAGAGGTTGTCCTGTCCATTGCTCTTGCTTACACCTGATGTCATTATGCCAGTCGTAGAGGTTGTCCTGTCCATTGCTCTTACTTACACCTGGTGTCATTGTGCCAGTCGTAGAGGTTGTCATGTCCATTGCTCTTACTTACATCTGGTGTCATTGTGCCAGTCGTAGAGGTTGTCCTCTCCATTGCTCTTACTTACACCTGGTGTCATTGTGTCCGTCGTGAAAGTTGTCCTGTCCATTGCTCCTACTTACACCTGGTGTCATTGTGCCAATCGTAGGGGTTGTCCTGTCCATTGCTCTTACTTACACCTGGTGTCATTGTGCCAGTCGTAGAGGTTGTACTGTCCATTGCTCTTACTTACACCTGGTGTCATTGTGCCAGTCGTAGAGGTTGTCCTGTCCATTGCTCTTACTTACACCTGGTGTCATTGTGCCAGTCGTAGAGGTTGTACTGTTCATTGTTCTTGCTTATACCTGGGTGTCATTGTGCCAGTCGTAGAGGTTGTACTGTCCATTGCTCTTACTTACACCTGGTGTCATTGTGCCAGTCGTAGAGGTTGTCCTGTCCATTGCTCTTACTTACACCTGGTGTCATTGTGCCAGTCGCATAGGTTGTGCTGTCCATTGCTCTTACTCACACCTGGTGTCATTGTGCTAGTCGTAGAGGTTGTCCTGTCCATTGCTCTTACTTACACCTGGTGTCATTGTGCCAGTCGTAGAGGTTGTACTGTTCATTGTTCTTGCTTATACCTGGGTGTCATTGTGCCAGTCGTAGAGGTTGTACTGTCCATTGCTCTTACTTACACCTGGTGTTATTGTGCCAGTCGTAGAGGCTGTCCTGTCCATTGCTCTTACTTACACCTGGTGTCATTGTGCCAGTCGAAGAGGTTGTCCTGTCCATTGCTCTTTCTTACACCTGGTGTCATTGTGCCAGTCGTAGATGTTGTCCTGTCCATTGCTCTTACTTACACCTGGTGTCATTGTGCCAGTCGTAGAGGTTGTCATGTCCATTGCTCTTACTTACATCTGGTGTCATTGTGCCAGTCGTAGAGGTTGTCCTCTCCATTGCTCTTACTTACACCTGGTGTCATTGTGTCCGTCGAGGAAGTTGTCCTGTCCATTGCTCCTACTTACACCTGGTGTCATTGTGCCAGTCGTAGGGGTTGTCCTGTCCATTCCTCTTACTTACACCTGGTGTCATTGTGCCAGTCGTAGAGGTTGTCCTGTCCATTGCTCTTACTTACACCTGGTGTCATTGTGCCAGTCGTAGAGGTTGTCCTGTCCATTGCTCTTACTTACACCTGGTGTCATTGTGCCAGTCGTAGAGGTTGTCCTGTCCATTGCTCTTACTTACACCTGGTGTCATTGTGCCAGTCGTAGAGGTTGTACTGTTCATTGTTCTTGCTTATACCTGGGTGTCATTGTGCCAGTCGTAGAGGTTGTACTGTCCATTGCTCTTACTTACACTTGGTGTCATTGTGCCAGTCGTAGAGGTTGTCCTGTCCATTGCTCTTACTTACACCTGGTGTCATTGTGCCAGTCGCATAGGTTGTGCTGTCCATTACCCTTACTCACACCTGGTGTCATTGTGCTAGTCGTAGAGGTTGTCCTGTCCATTGCTCTTACTTACACCTGGTGTCATTGTGCCAGTCGTAGAGGTTGTACTGTTCATTGTTCTTGCTTATACCTGGGTGTCATTGTGCCAGTTGTAGAGGTTGTACTGTCCATTGCTCTTACTTACACCTGGTGTCATTGTGCCAGTCGTAGAGGTTGTCCTGTCCATTGCTCTTACTTACACCTGGTGTCATTGTGCCAGTCGTAGAGGTTGTCCTGTCCATTGCTCTTACTTACACCTGGTGTCATTGTGCCCGTCTTAGAGGTTGTACTGTCCATTGCTCTTACATACACCTGGTGTTATTGTGCCAGTCGTAGAGGTTGTCCTGTCCATTGCTCTTACTTACACCTGGTGTCATTGTGCCAGTCGTAGAGGTTGTCCTGTCCATTGCTCTTACTTACACCTGGTGTCATTGTGCCAGTCGTAGAGGCTGTCCTATCCATTGTTCTTGCTTACACCTGGTGTCATTGTGCAAGTCGTAGAGGTTGTACTGTCCATTGCTCTTACTTACACCTGGTGTCAATGTGCCAGTCGTAGATGTTGGCATGTCCATTGCTCTTACTTACACCTGGTTTCATTGTGCCAGTCGTAGAGGTTGTCCTGTCCATGCTCTTACTTACACCTGGTGTCATTGTGCCAGTCGTAGAGGCTGTCCTGTCCATTTCTCTTGCTTATACCTGGTGTCATTGTGCCAGTCGTAGAGGTTGTACTGTCCATTGCTCTTGCTGACACCTGGGTGTCATTGTGCTAGTCGTAGAGGTTGTCCTGTCCATTGCTCTTGCTTACACCTGATGTCATTGTGCCAGTCGTAGAGGTTGTCCTGTCCATTGCTCTTACTTACACCTGGTGTCATTGTGCCAGTCGTAGGGGTTGTTCTGTCCATTGCTCTTACTTACACCTGGTATCATTGTGCCAGTTGTAGAGGTTGTCCTGTCCATTGCTCTTACTTACACCTGGTGTCATTGTGCCAGTCGTAGAGGTTGTCCTGTCCATTGCTCTTTCTTACACCTGGTGTCATTGTGCCAGTCGTAGAGGTTGTCCTGTCCATTGCTCTTACTTACACCTGGTGTCATTGTGCCAGTCGTAGAGGTTGTCATGTCCATTGCTCTTACTTACATCTGGTGTCATTGTGCCAGTCGTAGAGGTTGTCCTCTCCATTGCTCTTACTTACACCTGGTGTCATTGTGTCCGTCGTGGAAGTTGTCCTGTCCATTGCTCCTACTTATACCTGGTGTCATTGTGCCAGTCGTAGGGGTTGTCCTGTCCATTGCTCTTACTTACACCTGATGTCATTGTGCCAGTCGTAGAGGTTGTCCTGTCCATTGCTCTTACTTACACCTGGGTGTCATTGTGCCAGTCGTAGAGGTTGTCCTGTCCATTGCTCTTACTTACACCTGGTGTCATTGTGCCAGTCGTAGAGGTTGTCCTGTCCATTGCTCTTGCTTACACCTGATGTCATTATGCCAGTCGTAGAGGTTGTCCTGTCCATTGCTCTTACTTACACCTGGTGTCATTGTGCCAGTCGTAGAGGTTGTCATGTCCATTGCTCTTACTTACATCTGGTGTCATTGTGCCAGTCGTAGAGGTTGTCCTCTCCATTGCTCTTACTTACACCTGGTGTCATTGTGTCCGTCGTGAAAGTTGTCCTGTCCATTGCTCCTACTTACACCTGGTGTCATTGTGCCAATCGTAGGGGTTGTCCTGTCCATTGCTCTTACTTACACCTGGTGTCATTGTGCCAGTCGTAGAGGTTGTACTGTCCATTGCTCTTACTTACACCTGGTGTCATTGTGCCAGTCGTAGAGGTTGTCCTGTCCATTGCTCTTACTTACACCTGATGTCATTGTGCCAGTCGTAGAGGTTGTACTGTTCATTGTTCTTGCTTATACCTGGGTGTCATTGTGCCAGTCGTAGAGGTTGTACTGTCCATTGCTCTTACTTACACCTGGTGTCATTGTGCCAGTCGTAGAGGTTGTCCTGTCCATTGCTCTTACTTACACCTGGTGTCATTGTGCCAGTCGCATAGGTTGTGCTGTCCATTGCTCTTACTCACACCTGGTGTCATTGTGCTAGTCGTAGAGGTTGTCCTGTCCATTGCTCTTACTTACACCTGGTGTCATTGTGCCAGTCGTAGAGGTTGTACTGTTCATTGTTCTTGCTTATACCTGGGTGTCATTGTGCCAGTCGTAGAGGTTGTACTGTCCATTGCTCTTACTTACACCTGGTGTTATTGTGCCAGTCGTAGAGGCTGTCCTGTCCATTGCTCTTACTTACACCTGGTGTCATTGTGCCAGTCGAAGAGGTTGTCCTGTCCATTGCTCTTTCTTACACCTGGTGTCATTGTGCCAGTCGTAGATGTTGTCCTGTCCATTGCTCTTACTTACACCTGGTGTCATTGTGCCAGTCGTAGAGGTTGTCATGTCCATTGCTCTTACTTACATCTGGTGTCATTGTGCCAGTCGTAGAGGTTGTCCTCTCCATTGCTCTTACTTACACCTGGTGTCATTGTGTCCGTCGAGGAAGTTGTCCTGTCCATTGCTCCTACTTACACCTGGTGTCATTGTGCCAGTCGTAGGGGTTGTCCTGTCCATTCCTCTTACTTACACCTGGTGTCATTGTGCCAGTCGTAGAGGTTGTCCTGTCCATTGCTCTTACTTACACCTGGTGTCATTGTGCCAGTCGTAGAGGTTGTCCTGTCCATTGCTCTTACTTACACCTGGTGTCATTGTGCCAGTCGTAGAGGTTGTCCTGTCCATTGCTCTTACTTACACCTGGTGTCATTGTGCCAGTCGTAGAGGTTGTACTGTTCATTGTTCTTGCTTATACCTGGGTGTCATTGTGCCAGTCGTAGAGGTTGTACTGTCCATTGCTCTTACTTACACTTGGTGTCATTGTGCCAGTCGTAGAGGTTGTCCTGTCCATTGCTCTTACTTACACCTGGTGTCATTGTGCCAGTCGCATAGGTTGTGCTGTCCATTACCCTTACTCACACCTGGTGTCATTGTGCTAGTCGTAGAGGTTGTCCTGTCCATTGCTCTTACTTACACCTGGTGTCATTGTGCCAGTCGTAGAGGTTGTACTGTTCATTGTTCTTGCTTATACCTGGGTGTCATTGTGCCAGTTGTAGAGGTTGTACTGTCCATTGCTCTTACTTACACCTGGTGTTATTGTGCCAGTCGTAGAGGCTGTCCTGTCCATTGCTCTTACTTACATCTGGTGTCATTGTGCCAGTCGTAGAGGTTGTCCTGTCCATTGCTCTTTCTTACACCTGGTGTCATTGTGCCAGTCGTAGATATTGTCCTGTCCATTGCTCTTACTTACACCTGGTGTCATTGTGCCAGTCGTAGAGGTTGTCATGTCCATTGCTCTTACTTACATCTGGTGTCATTGTGCCAGTCGTAGAGGTTGTCCTCTCCATTGCTCTTACTTACACCTGGTGTCATTGTGTCCGTCGTGGAAGTTGTCCTGTCCATTGCTCCTACTTACACCTGGTGTCATTGTGCCAGTCGTAGGGGTTGTCCTGTCCATTGCTCTTACTTACACCTGGTGTCATTGTGCCAGTCGTAGAGGTTGTCCTGTCCATTGCTCTTACTTACACCTGGTGTCATTGTGCCAGTCGTAGAGGTTGTCCTGTCCATTGCTCTTACTTACACCTGGTGTCATTGTGCCAGTCGTAGAGGTTGTACTGTCCATTGCTCTTACATACACCTGGTGTTATTGTGCCAGTCGTAGAGGTTGTCCTGTCCATTGCTCTTACTTACACCTGGTGTCATTGTGCCAGTCGTAGAGGTTGTCCTGTCCATTGCTCTTACATACACCTGGTGTCATTGTGCCAGTCGTAGAGGTTGTCCTCTCCATTGCTCTTACGTACACCTGGTGTCATTGTGCCAGTCGTAGAGGCTGTCCTATCCATTGCTCTTGCTTACACCTGGTGTCATTGTGCCAGTCGTAGAGGTTGTACTGTCCATTGCTCTTACTTACACCTGGTGTAAATGTGCCAGTCGTAGAGGTTGTCCTGTCCATTGCTCTTGCTTACACCTGGTGTTATTGTGCCATTCGTAGAGGTTGTACTGTCCATTGCTCTTACATACACCTGGTGTCAGTGTGCCAGTCGTAGAGGTTGTCCTGTCCATTGCTGAAGCTTACACCTGGTGTTATTGTGCCTTTCGTAGAGGTTGTCCTGTCCATTGCTAAAGCTTACACCTGGTGTTATTGTGCCAGTCGTAGAGGTTGTACTGTCCATTGCTCTTACATACACCTGGTGTTATTGTGCCAGTCGTAGAGGTTGTCCTGTCCATTGCTCTTACTTACACCTGGTGTCATTGTGCCAGTCGTAGAGGCTGTCCTATCCATTGCTCTTGCTTACACCTGGTGTCATTGTGCCAGTCGTAGAGGTTGTACTGTCCATTGCTCTTACTTACACCTGGTGTCAATGTGCCAGTCGTAGATGTTGGCATGTCCATTGCTCTTACTTACACCTGGTTTCATTGTGCCAGTCGTAGAGGTTGTCCTGTCCATTGCTCTTACTTACACCTGGTGTCATTGTGCCACTCGTAGAGGCTGTCCTGTCCATTTCTCTTGCTTACACCTGGTGTCATTGTGCCAGTCGTAGAGGTTGTACTGTCCATTGCTCTTGCTGACACCTGGGTGTCATTGTGCCAGTCGTAGAGCTTGTCCTGTCCATTGCTCTTGCTTACACCTGATGTCATTGTGCCAGTCGTAGAGGTTGTCCTGTCCATTGCTATTACTTACACCTGGTGTCATTGTGCCAGTCGTAGGGGTTGTCCTGTCCATTGCTCTTACTTACACCTGGTATCATTGTGCCAGTTGTAGAGGTTGTCCTGTCCATTGCTCTTACTTACACAAGGTGTCATTGTGCCAGTCTTAGAGGTTGTCCTGTCCATTGCTCTTACTTACACCTGGTGTTATTGTGCCAGTCGTAGAGGCTGTCCTGTCCATTGCTCTTACTTACACCTGGTGTCATTGTGCCAGTCGTAGAGGTTGTCCTGTCCATTGCTCTTTCTTACACCTGGTGTCATTGTGCCAGTCGTAGATGTTGTCCTGTCCATTGCTCTTACTTACACCTGGTGTCATTGTGCGAGTCGTAGAGGTTGTCATGTCCATTGCTCTTACTTACATCTGGTGTCATTGTGCCAGTCGTAGAGGTTGTCCTCTCCATTGCTCTTACTTACACCTGGTGTCATTGTGTTCGTCGTGGAAGTTGTCCTGTCCATTGCTCCTACTTACACCTGGTGTCATTGTGCCAGTCGTAGGGGTTGTCCTGTCCATTGCTCTTACTTACACCTGGTGTCATTGTGCCAGTCGTAGAGGTTGTCCTGTCCATTGCTCTTACTTACACCTGGTGTCATTGTGCCAGTCGTAGAGGTTGTCCTGTCCATTGCTCTTACTTACACCTGGTGTCATTGTGCCAGTCTTAGAGGTTGTACTGTCCATTGCTCTTACATACACCTGGTGTTATTGTGCCAGTCGTAGAGGTTGTCCTGTCCATTGCTCTTACTTACACCTGGTGTCATTGTGCCAGTCGTAGAGGTTGTCCTGTCCATTGCTCTTACTTACACCTGGTGTCATTGTGCCAGTCGTAGAGGCTGTCCTATCCATTGTTCTTGCTTACACCTGGTGTCATTGTGCAAGTCGTAGAGGTTGTACTGTCCATTGCTCTTACTTACACCTGGTGTCAATGTGCCAGTCGTAGATGTTGGCATGTCCATTGCTCTTACTTACACCTGGTTTCATTGTGCCAGTCGTAGAGGTTGTCCTGTCCATGCTCTTACTTACACCTGGTGTCATTGTGCCAGTCGTAGAGGCTGTCCTGTCCATTTCTCTTGCTTATACCTGGTGTCATTGTGCCAGTCGTAGAGGTTGTACTGTCCATTGCTCTTGCTGACACCTGGGTGTCATTGTGCTAGTCGTAGAGGTTGTCCTGTCCATTGCTCTTGCTTACACCTGATGTCATTGTGCCAGTCGTAGAGGTTGTCCTGTCCATTGCTCTTACTTACACCTGGTGTCATTGTGCCAGTCGTAGGGGTTGTCCTGTCCATTGCTCTTACTTACACCTGGTATCATTGTGCCAGTTGTAGAGGTTGTCCTGTCCATTGCTCTTACTTACACCTGGTGTCATTGTGCCAGTCGTAGAGGTTGTCCTGTCCATTGCTCTTTCTTACACCTGGTGTCATTGTGCCAGTCGTAGAGGTTGTCCTGTCCATTGCTCTTACTTACACCTGGTGTCATTGTGCCAGTCGTAGAGGTTGTCATGTCCATTGCTCTTACTTACATCTGGTGTCATTGTGCCAGTCGTAGAGGTTGTCCTCTCCATTGCTCTTACTTACACCTGGTGTCATTGTGTCCGTCGTGGAAGTTGTCCTGTCCATTGCTCCTACTTATACCTGGTGTCATTGTGCCAGTCGTAGGGGTTGTCCTGTCCATTGCTCTTACTTACACCTGATGTCATTGTGCCAGTCGTAGAGGTTGTCCTGTCCATTGCTCTTACTTACACCTGGGTGTCATTGTGCCAGTCGTAGAGGTTGTCCTGTCCATTGCTCTTACTTACACCTGGTGTCATTGTGCCAGTCGTAGAGGTTGTCCTGTCCATTGCTCTTGCTTACACCTGATGTCATTATGCCAGTCGTAGAGGTTGTCCTGTCCATTGCTCTTACTTACACCTGGTGTCATTGTGCCAGTCGTAGAGGTTGTCATGTCCATTGCTCTTACTTACATCTGGTGTCATTGTGCCAGTCGTAGAGGTTGTCCTCTCCATTGCTCTTACTTACACCTGGTGTCATTGTGTCCGTCGTGAAAGTTGTCCTGTCCATTGCTCCTACTTACACCTGGTGTCATTGTGCCAGTCGTAGGGGTTGTCCTGTCCATTGCTCTTACTTACACCTGGTGTCATTGTGCCAGTCGTAGAGGTTGTACTGTCCATTGCTCTTACTTACACCTGGTGTCATTGTGCCAGTCGTAGAGGTTGTCCTGTCCATTGCTCTTACTTACACCTGGTGTCATTGTGCCAGTCGTAGAGGTTGTACTGTTCATTGTTCTTGCTTATACCTGGGTGTCATTGTGCCAGTCGTAGAGGTTGTACTGTCCATTGCTCTTACTTACACCTGGTGTCATTGTGCCAGTCGTAGAGGTTGTCCTGTCCATTGCTCTTACTTACACCTGGTGTCATTGTGCCAGTCGCATAGGTTGTGCTGTCCATTGCTCTTACTCACACCTGGTGTCATTGTGCTAGTCGTAGAGGTTGTCCTGTCCATTGCTCTTACTTACACCTGGTGTCATTGTGCCAGTCGTAGAGGTTGTACTGTTCATTGTTCTTGCTTATACCTGGGTGTCATTGTGCCAGTCGTAGAGGTTGTACTGTCCATTGCTCTTACTTACACCTGGTGTTATTGTGCCAGTCGTAGAGGCTGTCCTGTCCATTGCTCTTACTTACACCTGGTGTCATTGTGCCAGTCGTAGAGGTTGTCCTGTCCATTGCTCTTTCTTACACCTGGTGTCATTGTGCCAGTCGTAGATGTTGTCCTGTCCATTGCTCTTACTTACAACTGGTGTCATTGTGCCAGTCGTAGAGGTTGTCATGTCCATTGCTCTTACTTACATCTGGTGTCATTGTGCCAGTCGTAGAGGTTGTCCTCTCCATTGCTCTTACTTACACCTGGTGTCATTGTGTCCGTCGAGGAAGTTGTCCTGTCCATTGCTCCTACTTACACCTGGTGTCATTGTGCCAGTCGTAGGGGTTGTCCTGTCCATTGCTCTTACTTACACCTGGTGTCATTGTGCCAGTCGTAGAGGTTGTCCTGTCCATTGCTCTTACTTACACCTGGTGTCATTGTGCCAGTCGTAGAGGTTGTCCTGTCCATTGCTCTTACTTACACCTGGTGTCATTGTGCCAGTCGTAGAGGTTGTCCTGTCCATTGCTCTTACTTACACCTGGTGTCATTGTGCCAGTCGTAGAGGTTGTACTGTTCATTGTTCTTGCTTATACCTGGGTGTCATTGTGCCAGTCGTAGAGGTTGTACTGTCCATTGCTCTTACTTACACTTGGTGTCATTGTGCCAGTCGTAGAGGTTGTCCTGTCCATTGCTCTTACTTACACCTGGTGTCATTGTGCCAGTCGCATAGGTTGTGCTGTCCATTACCCTTACTCACACCTGGTGTCATTGTGCTAGTCGTAGAGGTTGTCCTGTCCATTGCTCTTACTTACACCTGGTGTCATTGTGCCAGTCGTAGAGGTTGTACTGTTCATTGTTCTTGCTTATACCTGGGTGTCATTGTGCCAGTTGTAGAGGTTGTACTGTCCATTGCTCTTACTTACACCTGGTGTTATTGTGCCAGTCGTAGAGGCTGTCCTGTCCATTGCTCTTACTTACATCTGGTGTCATTGTGCCAGTCGTAGAGGTTGTCCTGTCCATTGCTCTTTCTTACACCTGGTGTCATTGTGCCAGTCGTAGATATTGTCCTGTCCATTGCTCTTACTTACACCTGGTGTCATTGTGCCAGTCGTAGAGGTTGTCATGTCCATTGCTCTTACTTACATCTGGTGTCATTGTGCCAGTCGTAGAGGTTGTCCTCTCCATTGCTCTTACTTACACCTGGTGTCATTGTGTCCGTCGTGGAAGTTGTCCTGTCCATTGCTCCTACTTACACCTGGTGTCATTGTGCCAGTCGTAGGGGTTGTCCTGTCCATTGCTCTTACTTACACCTGGTGTCATTGTGCCAGTCGTAGAGGTTGTCCTGTCCATTGCTCTTACTTACACCTGGTGTCATTGTGCCAGTCGTAGAGGTTGTCCTGTCCATTGCTCTTGCTTACACCTGGTGTCATTGTGCCAGTCGTAGAGGTTGTACTGTCCATTGCTCTTACATACACCTGGTGTTATTGTGCCAGTCGTAGAGGTTGTCCTGTCCATTGCTCTTACTTACACCTGGTGTCATTGTGCCAGTCGTAGAGGTTGTCCTGTCCATTGCTCTTACATACACCTGGTGTCATTGTGCCAGTCGTAGAGGTTGTCCTCTCCATTGCTCTTACGTACACCTGGTGTCATTGTGCCAGTCGTAGAGGCTGTCCTATCCATTGCTCTTGCTTACACCTGGTGTCATTGTGCCAGTCGTAGAGGTTGTACTGTCCATTGCTCTTACTTACACCTGGTGTCAATGTGCCAGTCGTAGATGTTGGCATGTCCATTGCTCTTACTTACACCTGGTTTCATTGTGCCAGTCGTAGAGGTTGTCCTGTCCATTGCTCTTACTTACACCTGGTGTCATTGTGCCAGTCGTAGTGGTTGTACTGTCCATTGCTCTTGCTGACACCTGGGTGTCATTGTGCCAGTCGTAGAGGTTGTCCTGTCCATTGCTCTTGCTTACACCTGATGTCATTGTGCCAGTCGTAGAGGTTGTCCTGTCCATTGCTCTTACTTACACCTGGTTTCATTGTGCCGGTCGTAGGGGTTGTCCTGTCAATTGCTCTTACTTACACCTGGTATCATTGTGCCAGTTGTAGAGGTTGTCCTGTCCATTGCTCTTACTTACACCTGGTGTCATTGTGCCAGTCGTAGAGGTTGTCCTCTCCATTGCTCTTACTTACACCTGGTGTTATTGTGCCAGTCGTAGAGGCTGTCCTGTCCATTGCTCTTACTTACACCTGGTGTCATTGTGCCAGTCGTAGAGGTTGTCCTGTCCATTGCTCTTTCTTACACCTGGTGTCATTGTGCCAGTCGTAGAGGTTGTCCTGTCCATTGCTCTTACTTACACCTGGTGTCATTGTGCCAGTCGTAGAGGTTGTCATGTCCATTGCTCTTACTTACATCTGGTGTCATTGTGCCAGTCGTAGAGGTTGTCCTCTCCATTGCTCTTACTTACACCTGGTGTCATTGTGTCCGTCGTGGAAGTTGTCCTGTCCATTGCTCCTACTTACACCTGGTGTCATTGTGCCAGTCGTAGGGGTTGTCCTGTCCATTGCTCTTACTTACACCTGATGTCATTGTGCCAGTCGTAGAGGTTGTCCTGTCCATTGCTCTTACTTACACCTGGGTGTCATTGTGCCAGTCGTAGAGGTTGTCCTGTCCATTGCTCTTACTTACACCTGGTGTCATTGTGCCAGTCGTAGAGGTTGTCCTGTCCATTGCTCTTGCTTACACCTGATGTCATTGTGCCAGTCGTAGAGATTGTCCTGTCCATTGCTCTTACTTACACCTGGTGTCATTGTGCCAGTCGTAGAGGTTGTCATGTCCATTGCTCTTACTTACATCTGGTGTCATTGTGCCAGTCGTAGAGGTTGTCCTCTCCATTGCTCTTACTTACACCTGGTGTCATTGTGTCCGTCGTGAAAGTTGTCCTGTCCATTGCTCCTACTTACACCTGGTGTCATTGTGCCAGTCGTAGAGGTTGTCCTGTCCATTGCTCTTACTTACACCTGGTGTCATTGTGCCAGTCGTAGAGGTTGTACTGTCCATTGCTCTTACTTACACCTGGTGTCATTGTGCCAGTCGTAGAGGTTGTCCTGTCCATTGCTCTTACTTACACCTGGTGTCATTGTGCCAGTCGTAGAGGTTGTACTGTTCATTGTTCTTGCTTATACCTGGGTGTCATTGTGCCAGTCGTAGAGGTTGTACTGTCCATTGCTCTTACTTACACCTGGTGTCATTGTGCCAGTCGTAGAGGTTGTCCTGTCCATTGCTCTTACTTACACCTGGTGTCATTGTGCCAGTCGCATAGGTTGTGCTGTCCATTGCTCTTACTCACACCTGGTGTCATTGTGCTAGTCGTAGAGGTTGTCCTGTCCATTGCTCTTACTTACACCTGGTGTCATTGTGCCAGTCGTAGAGGTTGTACTGTTCATTGTTCTTGCTTATACATGGGTGTCATTGTGCCAGTCGTAGAGGTTGTACTGTCCATTGCTCTTACTTACACCTGGTGTCATTGTGCCAGTCGTAGAGGTTGTCCTGTCCATTGCTCTTACTTACACTTGGTGTCATTGTGTCAGTCGTAGAGGTTGTGCTGTCCATTGCTCTTACTCACACCTGGTGTCATTGTGCTAGTCGGAGAGGTTGTCCTGTCCTTTGCTCTTACTTACACCTGGGTGTCATTGTGCCAGTCGTAGAGGTTGTCCTGTCCATTGCTCTTACTTACACCTGATGTCATTGTGCCAGTCGTAGAGGTTGTCCTGTCCATTGCTCTTACTTACACCTGGGTGTCATTGTGCCAGTCGTAGAGGTTGTCCTGTCCATTGCTCTTACTTACACCTGGTGTCATTGTGCCAGTCGTAGATATTGTCCTGTCCATTGCTCTTACTTACACCTGGTGTCATTGTGCCAGTCGTAGAGGTTGTCATGTCCATTGCTCTTACTTACATCTGGTGTCATTGTGCCAGTCGTAGAGGTTGTCCTCTCCATTGCTCTTACTTACACCTGGTGTCATTGTGTCCGTCGTGGAAGTTGTCCTGTCCATTGCTCCTACTTACACCTGGTGTCATTGTGCCAGTCGTAGGGGTTGTCCTGTCCATTGCTCTTACTTACACCTGGTGTCATTGTGCCAGTCGTAGAGGTTGTCCTGTCCATTGCTCTTACTTACACCTGGTGTCATTGTGCCAGTCGTAGAGGTTGTCCTGTCCATTGCTCTTACTTACACCTGGTGTCATTGTGCCAGTCGTAGAGGTTGTACTGTCCATTGCTCTTACATACACCTGGTGTTATTGTGCCAGTCGTAGAGGTTGTCCTGTCCATTGCTCTTACTTACACCTGGTGTCATTGTGCCAGTCGTAGAGGTTGTCCTGTCCATTGCTCTTACATACACCTGGTGTCATTGTGCCAGTCGTAGAGGTTGTCCTCTCCATTGCTCTTACTTACACCTGGTGTCATTGTGCCAGTCGTAGAGGCTGTCCTATCCATTGCTCTTGCTTACACCTGGTGTCATTGTGCCAGTCGTAGAGGTTTTACTGTCCATTGCTCTTACTTACACCTGGTGTCAATGTGCCAGTCGTAGATGTTGGCATGTCCATTGCTCTTACTTACACCTGGTTTCATTGTGCCAGTCGTAGAGGTTGTCCTGTCCATTGCTCTTACTTACACCTGGTGTCATTGTGCCAGTCGTAGAGGCTGTCCTGTCCATTTCTCTTGCTTATACCTGGTGTCATTGTGCCAGTCGTAGAGGTTGTACTGTCCATTGCTCTTGCTGACACCTGGGTGTCATTGTGCCAGTCGTAGAGGTTGTCCTGTCCATTGCTCTTGCTTACACCTGATGTCATTGTGCCAGTCGTAGAGGTTGTCCTGTCCATTGCTCTTACTTACACCTGGTTTCATTGTGCCGGTCGTAGGGGTTGTCCTGTCAATTGCTCTTACTTACACCTGGTATCATTGTGCCAGTTGTAGAGGTTGTCCTGTCCATTGCTCTTACTTACACCTGGTGTCATTGTGCCAGTCGTAGAGGTTGTCCTGTCCATTGCTCTTACTTACACCTGGTGTTATTGTGCCAGTCGTAGAGGCTGTCCTGTCCATTGCTCTTACTTACACCTGGTGTCATTGTGCCAGTCGTAGAGGTTGTCCTGTCCATTGCTCTTTCTTACACCTGGTGTCATTGTGCCAGTCGTAGAGGTTGTCCTGTCCATTGCTCTTACTTACACCTGGTGTCATTGTGCCAGTCGTAGAGGTTGTCATGTCCATTGCTCTTACTTACATCTGGTGTCATTGTGCCAGTCGTAGAGGTTGTCCTCTCCATTGCTCTTACTTACACCTGGTGTCATTGTGTCCGTCGTGGAAGTTGTCCTGTCCATTGCTCCTACTTACACCTGGTGTCATTGTGCCAGTCGTAGGGGTTGTCCTGTCCATTGCTCTTACTTACACCTGATGTCATTGTGCCAGTCGTAGAGGTTGTCCTGTGCATTGCTCTTACTTACACCTGGGTGTTATTGTGCCAGTCGTAGAGGTTGTCCTGTCCATTGCTCTTACTTACACCTGGTGTCATTTTGCCAGTCGTAGAGGTTGTCCTGTCCATTGCTCTTGCTTACACCTGATGTCATTGTGCCAGTCGTAGAGGTTGTCCTGTCCATTGCTCTTACTTACACCTGGTGTCATTGTGCCAGTCGTAGAGGTTGTCATGTCCATTGCTCTTACTTACATCTGGTGTCATTGTGCCAGTCGTAGAGGTTGTCCTCTCCATTGCTCTTACTTACACCTGGTGTCATTGTGTCCGTCGTGAAAGTTGTCCTGTCCATTGCTCCTACTTACACCTGGTGTCATTGTGCCAGTCGTAGAGGTTGTCCTGTCCATTGCTCTTACTTACACCTGGTGTCATTGTGCCAGTCGTAGAGGTTGTACTGTCCATTGCTCTTACTTACACCTGGTGTCATTGTGCCAGTCGTAGAGGTTGTCCTGTCCATTGCTCTTACTTACACCTGGTGTCATTGTGCCAGTCGTAGAGGTTGTACTGTTCATTGTTCTTGCTTATACCTGGGTGTCATTGTGCCAGTCGTAGAGGTTGTACTGTCCATTGCTCTTACTTACACCTGGTGTCATTGTGCCAGTCGTAGAGGTTGTCCTGTCCATTGCTCTTACTTACACCTGGTGTCATTGTGCCAGTCGCATAGGTTGTGCTGTCCATTGCTCTTACTCACACCTGGTGTCATTGTGCTAGTCGTAGAGGTTGTCCTGTCCATTGCTCTTACTTACACCTGGTGTCATTGTGCCAGTCGTAGAGGTTGTACTGTTCATTGTTCTTGCTTATACATGGGTGTCATTGTGCCAGTCGTAGAGATTGTACTGTCCATTGCTCTTACTTACACCTGGTGTCATTGTGCCAGTCGTAGAGGTTGTCCTGTCCATTGCTCTTACTTACACTTGGTGTCATTGTGCCAGTCGTAGAGGTTGTGCTGTCCATTGCTCTTACTCACACCTGGTGTCATTGTGCTAGTCGAAGAGGTTGTCCTGTCCTTTGCTCTTACTTACACCTGGGTGTCATTGTGCCAGTCGTAGAGGTTGTCCTGTCCATTGCTCTTACTTACACCTGATGTCATTGTGCCAGTCGTAGAGGTTGTCCTGTCCATTGCTCTTACTTACACCTGGGTGTCATTGTGCCAGTCGTAGAGGTTGTCCTGTCCATTGCTCTTACTTACACCTGGTGTCATTGTGCCAGTCGTAGAGGTTGTCCTGTCCATTGCTCTTGCTTACACCTGATGTCATTGTGCCAGTCGTAGAGGTTGTCCTGTCCATTGCTCTTACTTACACCTGGTGTCATTGTGCCAGTCGTAGAGGTTGTCATGTCCATTGCTCTTACTTACATCTGGTGTCATTGTGCCAGTCGTATAGGTTGTCCTCTCCATTGCTCTTACTTACACCTGGTGTCATTGTGTCCGACGTGAAAGTTGTCCTGTCCATTGCTCCTACTTACACCTGGTGTCATTGTGCCAGTCGTAGGGGTTGTCCTGTCCATTGCTCTTACTTACACCTGGTGTCATTGTGCCAGTCGTAGAGGTTGTACTGTCCATTGCTCTTACTTACACCTGGTGTCATTGTGCCAGTCGTAGAGGTTGTCCTGTCCATTGCTCTTTCTTACACCTGGTGTCATTGTGCCAGTCGTAGAGGTTGTCCTGTCCATTGCTCTTACTTACACCTGGTGTCATTGTGCCAGTCGTAGAGGTTGTCATGTCCATTGCTCTTACTTACATCTGGTGTCATTGTGCCAGTCGTAGAGGTTGTCCTCTCCATTGCTCTTACTTACACCTGGTGTCATTGTGTCCGTCGTGGAAGTTGTCCTGTCCATTGCTCCTACTTACACCTGGTGTCATTGTGCCAGTCGTAGGGGTTGTCCTGTCCATTGCTCTTACTTACACCTGATGTCATTGTGCCAGTCGTAGAGGTTGTCCTGTCCATTGCTCTTACTTACACCTGGGTGTCATTGTGCCAGTCGTAGAGGTTGTCCTGTCCATTGCTCTTACTTACACCTGGTGTCACTGTGCCAGTCGTAGAGGTTTTCCTATCCATTGCTCTTGCTTACACCTGATGTCATTGTGCCAGTCGTAGAGGTTGTCCTGTCCATTGCTCTTACTTACACCTGGTGTCATTGTGCCAGTCGTAGAGGTTGTCATGTCCATTGCTCTTACTTACATCTGGTGTCATTGTGCCAGTCGTAGAGGTTGTCCTCTCCATTGCTCTTACTTACACCTGGTGTCATTGTGTCCGTCGTGAAAGTTGTCCTGTCCATTGCTCCTACTTACACCTGGTGTCATTGTGCCAGTCGTAGGGGTTGTCCTGTCCATTGCTCTTACTTACACCTGGTGTCATTGTGCCAGTCGTAGAGGTTGTACTGTCCATTGCTCTTACTTACACCTGGTGTCATTGTGCCAGTCGTAGAGGTTGTCCTGTCCATTGCTCTTACTTACACCTGGTGTCATTGTGCCAGTCGTAGAGGTTGTACTGTTCATTGTTCTTGCTTATACCTGGGTGTCATTGTGCCAGTCGTAGAGGTTGTACTGTCCATTGCTCTTACTTACACCTGGTGTCATTGTGCCAGTCGTAGAGGTTGTCCTGTCCATTGCTCTTACTTACACCTGGTGTCATTGTGCCAGTCGCATAGGTTGTGCTGTCCATTGCTCTTACTCACACCTGGTGTCATTGTGCTAGTCGTAGAGGTTGTCCTGTCCATTGCTCTTACTTACACCTGGTGTCATTGTGCCAGTCGTAGAGGTTGTACTGTTCATTGTTCTTGCTTATACCTGGGTGTCATTGTGCCAGTCGTAGAGGTTGTACTGTCCATTGCTCTTACTTACACCTGGTGTCATTGTGCCAGTCGTAGAGGTTGTCCTGTCCATTGCTCTTACTTACACTTGGTGTCATTGTGCCAGTCGTAGAGGTTGTGCTGTCCATTGCTCTTACTCACACCTGGTGTCATTGTGCTAGTCGTAGAGGTTGTCCTGTCCTTTGCTCTTACTTACACCTGGGTGTCATTGTGCCAGTCGTAGAGGTTGTCCTGTCCATTGCTCTTACTTACACCTTATGTCATTGTGCCAGTCGTAGAGGTTGTCCTGTCCATTGCTCTTACTTACACCTGGGTGTCATTGTGCCAGTCGTAGAGGTTGTCCTGTCCATTGCTCTTACTTACACCTGGTGTCATTGTGCCAGTCGTAGAGGTTGTCCTGTCCATTGCTCTTGCTTACACCTGATGTCATTGTGCCAGTCGTAGAGGTTGTCCTGTCCATTGCTCTTACTTACACCTGGTGTCATTGTGCCAGTCGTAGAGGTTGTCATGTCCATTGCTCTTACTTACATCTGGTGTCATTGTGCCAGTCGTAGAGGTTGTCCTCTCCATTGCTCTTACTTACACCTGGTGTCATTGTGTCCGACGTGAAAGTTGTCCTGTCCATTGCTCCTACTTACACCTGGTGTCATTGTGCCAGTCGTAGGGGTTGTCCTGTCCATTGCTCTTACTTACACCTGGTGTCATTGTGCCAGTCGTAGAGGTTGTCCTGTCCATTGCTCTTACTTACACCTGGTGTCATTGTGCCAGTCGTAGAGGTTGTACTGTTCATTGTTCTTGCTTATACCTGGGTGTCATTGTGCCAGTCGTAGAGGTTGTACTGTCCATTGCTCTTACTTACACCTAGTTTCATTGTGCCAGTCGTAGAGGTTGTCCTGTCCATTGCTCTTACTTACACCTGGTGTCATTGTGCCAGTCGTAGAGGCTGTCCTGTCCATTTCTCTTGCTTATACCTGGTGTCATTGTGCCAGTCGTAGAGGTTGTACTGTCCATTGCTCTTGCTGACACCTGGGTGTCATTGTGCCAGTCGTAGAGGTTGTCCTGTCCATTGCTCTTGCTTACACCTGATGTCATTGTGCCAGTCGTAGAGGTTGTCCTGTCCATTGCTCTTACTTACACCTGGTGTCATTGTGCCAGTCGTAGGGGTTGTCCTGTCCATTGCTCTTACTTACACCTGGTATCATTGTGCCAGTTGTAGAGGTTGTCCTGTCCATTGCTCTTACTTACACCTGGTGTCATTGTGCCAGTCGTAGAGGTTGTCCTGTCCATTGCTCTTACTTACACCTGGTGTTATTGTGCCAGTCGTAGAGGCTGTCCTGTCCATTGCTCTTACTTACACCTGGTGTCATTGTGCCAGTCGTAGAGGTTGTCCTGTCCATTGCTCTTTCTTACACCTGGTGTCATTGTGCCAGTCGTAGAGGTTGTCCTGTCCATTGCTCTTACTTACACCTGGTATTATTGTGCCAGTCGTAGAGGTTGTCATGTCCATTGCTCTTACTTACATCGGGTGTCATTGTGCCAGTCGTAGAGGTTGTCCTCTCCATTGCTCTTACTTACACCTGGTGTCATTGTGACCGTCGTGGAAGTTGTCCTGTCCATTGCTCCTACTTACACCTGGTGTCATTGTGCCAGTCGTAGGGGTTGTCCTGTCCATTGCTCTTACTTACACCTGATGTCATTGTGCCAGTCGTAGAGGTTGTCCTGTCCATTGCTCTTACTTACACCTTGGTGTCATTGTGCCAGTCGTAGAGGTTGTCCTGTCCATTGCTCTTACTTACACCTGGTGTCATTGTGCCAGTCGTAGAGGTTGTCCTGTCCATTGCTCTTGCTTACACCTGATGTCATTGTGCCAGTCGTAGAGGTTGTCCTGTCCATTGCTCTTACTTACACCTGGTGTCATTGTGCCAGTCGTAGAGGTTGTCATGTCCATTGCTCTTACTTACATCTGGTGTCATTGTGCCAGTCGTAGAGGTTGTCCTCTCCATTGCTCTTACTTACACCTGGTGTCATTGTGTCCGTCGTGAAAGTTGTCCTGTCCATTGCTCCTACTTACACCTGGTGTCATTGTGCCAGTCGTAGGGGTTGTCCCGTCCATTGCTCTTACTTACACCTGGTGTCATTGTGCCAGTCGTAGAGGTTGTACTGTCCATTGCTCTTACTTACACCTGGTGTCATTGTGCCAGTCGTAGAGGTTGTCCTGTCCATTGCTCTTACTTACACCTGGTGTCATTGTGCCAGTCGTAGAGGTTGTACTGTTCATTGTTCTTGCTTATACCTGGGTGTCATTGTGCCAGTCGTAGAGGTTGTACTGTCCATTGCTCTTACTTACACCTGGTGTCAATGTGCCAGTCGTAGAGGTTGTCCTGTCCATTGCTCTTACTTACACCTGGTGTCATTGTGCCAGTCGCATAGGTTGTGCTGTCCATTGCTCTTACTCACACATGGTGTCATTGTGCCAGTCGTAGAGGTTGTCCTGTCCATTGCTCTTACTTACACCTGGTGTCATTGTGCCAGTCGTAGATGTTGTACTGTTCATTGTTCTTGCTTATACCTGGGTGTCATTGTGCCAGTCGTAGAGGTTGTACTGTCCATTGCTCTTACTTACACCTGGTGTCATTGTGCCAGTCGTAGAGGTTGTCCTGTCCATTGCTCTTACTTACACTTGGTGTCATTGTGCCAGTCGTAGAGGTTGTGCTGTCCATTGCTCTTACTCACACCTGGTGTCATTGTGCTAGTCGTAGAGGTTGTCCTGTCCGTTGCTCTTACTTACACCTGGGTGTCATTGTGCCAGTCGTAGAGGTTGTCCTGTCCATTGCTCTTACTTACACCTGATGTCATTGTGCCAGTCGTAGAGGTTGTCCTGTCCATTGCTCTTACTTACACCTGGGTGTCATTGTGCCAGTCGTAGAGGTTGTCCTGTCCATTGCTCTTACTTACACCTGGTGTCATTGTGCCAGTCGTAGAGGTTGTCCTGTCCATTGCTCTTGCTTACACCTGATGTCATTGTGCCAGTCGTAGAGGTTGTCCTGTCCATTTCTCTTACTTACACCTGGTGTCATTGTGCCAGTCGTAGAGGTTGTCATGTCCATTGCTCTTACTTACATCTGGTGTCATTGTGCCAGTCGTAGAGGTTGTCCTCTCCATTGCTCTTACTTACACCTGGTGTCATTGTGTCCTTCGTAAAAGTTGTCCTGTCCATTGCTCCTACTTACACCTGGTGTCATTGTGCCAGTCGTAGGGGTTGTCCTGTCCATTGCTCTTACTTACACCTGGTGTCATTGTGCCAGTCGTAGAGGTTGTACTGTCCATTGCTCTGACTTACACCTGGTGTCATTGTGCCAGTCGTAGAGGTTGTCCTGTCCATTGCTCTTACTTACACCTGGTGTCATTGTACCAGTCGTAGAGGTTGTACTGTTCATTGTTCTTGCTTATACCTGGGTGTCATTGTGCCAGTCGTAGAGGTTGTACTGTCCATTGCTCTTACTTACACCTGGTGTCATTGTGCCAGTCGTAGAGGTTGTCCTGTCCATTGCTCTTACTTACACCTGGTGTCATTGTGCCAGTCGTAGGGGTTGTCCTGTCCATTGCTCTTACTTACACCTGGTATCATTGTGCCAGTTGTAGAGGTTGTCCTGTCCATTGCTCTTACTTACACCTGGTGTCATTGTGCCAGTCGAAGAGGTTGTCCTGTCCATTGCTCTTACTTACACCTGGTGTTATTGTGCCAGTCGTAGAGGCTGTCCTGTCCATTGCTCTTACTTACACCTGGTGTCATTGTGCCAGTCGTAGAGGTTGTCCTGTCCATTGCTCTTTCTTACACCTGGTGTCATTGTGCCAGTCGTAGAGGTTGTCCTGTCCATTGCTCTTACTTACACCTGGTGTCATTGTGCCAGTCGTAGAGGTTGTCATGTCCATTGCTCTTACTTACATCTGGTGTCATTGTGCCAGTCGTAGAGGTTGTCCTCTCCATTGTTCTTTCTTACACCTGGTGTCATTGTGTCCGTCGTGGAAGTTGTCCTGTCCATTGCTCCTACTTACACCTGGTGTCATTGTGCCAGTCGTAGGGGTTGTCCTGTCCATTGCTCTTACTTACACCTGATGTCATTGTGCCAGTCGTAGAGGTTGTCCTGTCCATTGCTCTTACTTACACCTGGGTGTCATTGTGCCAGTCGTAGAGGTTGTCCTGTCCATTGCTCTTACTTACACCTGGTGTCATTGTGCCAGTCGTAGAGGTTGTCCTGTCCATTGCTCCTGCTTACACCTGATGTCATTGTGCCAGTCGTAGAGGTTGTCCTGTCCATTGCTCTTACTTACACCTGGTGTCATTGTGCCAGTCGTAGAGGTTGTCATGTCCATTGCTCTTACTTACATCTGGTGTCATTGTGCCAGTCGTAGAGGTTGTCCTCTCCATTGCTCTTACTTACACCTGGTGTCATTGTGTCCGTCGTGAAAGTTGTCCTGTCCATTGCTCCTACTTACACCTGGTGTCATTGTCCCAGTCGTAGGGGTTGTCCTGTCCATTGCTCTTACTTACACCTGGTGTCATTGTGCCAGTCGTAGAGGTTGTACTGTCCATTGCTCTTACTTACACCTGGTGTCATTGTGCCAGTCGTAGAGGTTGTCCTGTCCATTGCTCTTACTTACACCTGGTGTCATTGTGCCAGTCGTAGAGGTTGTACTGTTCATTGTTCTTGCTTATACCTGGGTGTCATTGTGCCAGTCGTAGAGGTTGTAATGTCCATTGCTCTTACTTACACCTGGTGTCATTGTGCCAGTCGTAGAGGTTGTCCTGTCCATTGCTCTTACTTACACCTGGTGTCATTGTGCCAGTCGCATAGGTTGTGCTGTCCATTGCTCTTACTCACACCTGGTGTCATTGTGCTAGTCGTAGAGGTTGTCCTGTCCATTGCTCTTACTTACACCTGGTGTCATTGTGCCAGTCGTAGAGGTTGTACTGTTCATTGTTCTTGCTTATACCTGGGTGTCATTGTGCCAGTCGTAGAGGTTGTACTGTCCATTGCTCTTACTTACACCTGGTGTCATTGTGCCAGTCGTAGAGGTTGTCCTGTCCATTGCTCTTACTTACACTTGGTGTCATTGTGCCAGTCGTAGAGGTTGTGCTGTCCATTGCTCTTACTCACACCTGGTGTCATTGTGCTAGTCGTAGAGGTTGTCCTGTCCTTTGCTCTTACTTACACCTGGGTGTCATTGTGCCAGTCGTAGAGGTTGTCCTGTCCATTGCTCTTACTTACACCTGATGTCATTGTGCCAGTCGTAGAGGTTGTGCTGTCCATTGCTCTTACTTACACCTGGGTGTCATTGTGCCAGTCGTAGAGGTTGTCCTGTCCATTGCTCTTACTTACACCTGGTGTCATTGTGCCAGTCGTAGAGGTTGTCCTGTCCATTGCTCTTGCTTACACCTGATGTCATTGTGCCAGTCGTAGAGGTTGTCCTGTCCATTGCTCTTACTTACACCTGGTGTCATTGTGCCAGTCGTAGAGGTTGTCATGTCCATTGCTCTTACTTACATCTGGTGTCATTGTGCCAGTCGTAGAGGTTGACCTCTCCATTGCTCTTACTTACACCTGGTGTCATTGTGTCCGTCGTGAAAGTTGTCCTGTCCATTGCTCCTACTTACACCTGGTGTCATTGTGCCAGTCGTAGAGGTTGTCCTGTCCATTGCTCTTACTTACACCTGGTGTCATTGTGCCAGTCGTAGAGGTTGTACTGTCCATTGCTCTTACTTACACCTGGTGTCATTGTGCCAGTCGTAGAGGTTGTCCTGTCCATTGCTCTTACTTACACCTGGTGTCATTGTGCCAGTCGTAGAGGTTGTCCTGTCCATTGCTCTTGCTTACACCTGATGTCATTGTACCAGTCGTAGAGGTTGTCCTCTCCATTGCTCTTACTTACACCTGGTGTTATTGTGCCAGTCGTAGAGGCTGTGCTGTCCATTGCTCTTACTTAAACCTGGTGTCATTGTGCCAGTCGTTGAGGTTGTCCTGTCCATTGCTCTTAATTACACCTGATATCATTGTGGCAGTCGTAGAGGTTGTCCTGTCCATTGCTCTTACTTACACCTGGTGTCATTGTGCCAGTCGTAGAGGTTGTCCTGTTCATTGCTCTTACTTACACCTGGTGTCATTGTGCCAGTCGTAGAGGTTGTGCTGTGCATTGCTCTTACTTACACCTGGTGTCATTGTGCCAGTCGTAGAGGTTGTCCTGTCCATTGCTCTTACTTACACCTGGTGTCATTGTGCCAGTCGTAGAGGTTGTCCTGTCCATTGCTTTTACTTACACCTGGTGTCATTGTGCCAGTCGTAGAGGTTGTCCTGTCAATTGCTAAAGCTTACACCTGATGTCATTGTGCCAGTCGTAGAGGTTGTGCTGTCCATTGCACTTACATACACCTGGTGTTATTGTGCCAGTCGTAGAGGTTGTCCTGTCTACTGCTCTTACTTACACCTGGGTGTCATTGTGCCAGTCGTAGAGGTTGTCCTGTCCATTGCTAAAGACCTGATGTCATTGTGCCAGTCGTAGAGGTTTTGCTGTCCATTGCTCTTACTTACACCTGGTGTTATTGTGCCAGTCGTAGAGGTTGTCGTGTCCATTGCTCTTACTTACACCTGGTGTCATTGTGCCAGTCGTAGAGGTTGTCCTGTCCATTGCTCTTACTTACACCTGGTGTCATTGTGCCAGTCGTAGAGGTTGTCCTGTCCATTGCTCTTGCTTACACCTGGTGTCATTGTGCCAGTCGTATAGGTTGTCCTCTCCATTGCTCGTACTTACACCTGGTGTCATTGTGCCAGTCGTAGAGGTTGTCCTGTCCATTGCTCTTACTTACACCTGGTATCATTGTGCCAGTAGTAGAGGTTGTCCTGTCCATTGCTCTTGCTTACACCTGTTGTCATTGTGCCAGTCGTATAGTTTGTCCTGTCCATTGCTCTTACTTACACCTGGTGTCATTGTGCCAGTCGTAGAGGTTGTCCTGTCCATTGCTCTTGCTTACACCTGGTGTCATTGTGCCAGTCGTAGAGGCTGTGCTGTCCATTGCTCTTACATACACCTGGGTGTCATTGTGTCAGTCGTAGAGGTTGTACTGTCCATTGCTCTTACATACACCTGGTGTCATTGTGCCGGTCGTAGAGGTTGTACTGTCCATTGCTCTTACATACACCTGGTGTCATTGTGCCAGTTGTAGAGGTTGTCCTGTCCATTGCTCTTACATAAACCTGGTGTCATTGTGCCAGTCGTAGAGGTTGTACTGTCCATTGCTCTTACATACACCTGGTGTCATTGTGCCAGTCGTAGAGGTTGTCCTGTCCATTGCTCTTACTTACACCTGGTGTTATCGTGCCAGTCGTAGAGGTTGTCCTGTCCATTGCTAAAGCTTACACCTGGTGTTATTGTGCCAGTCGTAGAGGTTGTGCTATCCATTGCTCTTACTTACACCTGATGTCATTGTGCCAGTCGTAGAGGTTGTACTGTCCATTGCTCTTGCTTACACCTGGGTGTCAATGTGCCAGTCGTAGAGGTTGTCCTGTCCATTGCTAAAGCTTACACCTGGTGTTATTGTGCCAGTCGTAGAGGTTGTCCTGTCCATTGCTCTTACATACACCTGGTGTCATTGTGCCAGTCGTAGAGGTTGTGCTGTCCATTGCTCTTACATACACCTGGGTGTCATTGTGCCAGTCGTAGAGGTTGTCCTGTCTATTGCTCTTTCATACACCTGGTGTCATTGTGCCAGTCGTAGAGGTTGTACTGTCCATTGCTCTTACATACACCTGGTGTCATTGTGCCAGTCGTAGAGGCTGTGCTGTCAATTGCTCTTACATACACCTGGTGTCATTGTGCCAGTCGTAGAGGTTGTACTGTCCATTGCTCTTGCTTACACCTGGGTGTCATTGTGCCAGTCGTAGAGGCTGTCCTCTCCATTGCTCTGGCTTACACCTGGTGTTATTGTGCCAGTCGTAGAGGTTGTCCTGTCCATTGCTCTGGCTTACACCTTGGTGTCATTGTGCCAGTCGTAAGGGAAATAGGGTTTTTGGTTATGGTATTTAACCCCACTGTCAACAATATTTCAGTTATATCGTGGAGGTCAGTTTTATTGATGGAGGAAACCGGAGTACACAGAGAAAACCACTGACTTGCCACAAGTCATTGACAAATTTTATCACATAATGATGTATCGCGTACACCTCGCCTGATCGGGATTCCAACTTACAATGTTAGTGGTGATAGGCATTAATTGCATAGGTAGTTATAAATCCAACCACCACACGATCACGACCATGACGGCCCCTAGTAAGGGAAATACAACGGAAATATTAATTGCTATAATATTGTTCAGCATGATTCAGAAAATATATTTAGGCCATCTAAAAAAAATGTTCTGGTTCTCCGACAAAAAAAGGGCAAGGTAGGTAGGGTTTTATTTTTTGTTTTTATTTCCAATCCAACATGGGAAGGGTTTTTATATTTTGTTTTTATTTTCATCAATTTAAAAACATAACGCAAACCAGTTCAATTCTACTATTTTGGCAAACAAACAACACAATAGAGTTTGCTCGGAACTGCAAAAGCTGATTTTTTTCTCGTTCATTGTCTCTTCCAAAGTGGAAGCTTCAAGGTTTTTCTCATAAATTCCAATTTGAAAGTATCTTCCAAATAGCTCAACAATCTCTGAAACCTTCACGGAAGGAAACACGCTGTCCATTTCTGTTGATTTGGATTTTCCAACAGACACCTCGTACTTCACTTGTCTTCAGATCAAAGTTAACGAAGAGGTTGTTGTTTTCTCCAACCTCTTTTATGTCCGTAAAATCACCCACGAATATACTCTTACATAACTCTGCAACTGTCAATGTTCTGTCAACACGGAACTATTTGTTTGGAACGTAACTGTACATTAAAACTGACGAGGACAGTGTTTTCACTCGTAGCCTAGCTGCGTAACCGTAGCCCTTTATGGTCCTTTGTTTATTTTAATTTTTTTGCGGACCACAGTGTCCGCAAAAAGGACCATAAAGGGCTATGGTTCCCCAGCTACTCGTAGCCATGCTGAATTTTTACTTTCGTTTTCGATTGATCAGTCATTCAAATGTTTGTCAAAACTCGTCCGCGTCACCGGCACGCTTGAAAACTTAAATTTGACAGTAAATTTGATTTTTTTTCTTCTTCAAAAATACGCGCGGCGGTAATTTGTGTTCTGTATGGCAATAAAAACGTCCCATCGGCCGAAATTTTGAGGGGGCGGCGTTATCTGAGAACCAGAACTTTTATTTTATTTGGCCTTTTCTGTAAATTGAAATTCTTTTTTATAATAAGGCAAGCATAATTTACTGTGGACAATTTGTAATAAACATATACTCTTAATATGTGGAGGTAAAGATTTAAAAGCTCTCTAGAGCTTATGTTATGCATATTTTTATATTTCCTACTTATTGTATTGTACTCATCGAACTCATCAGTATCTTTTGACTATAAAAATAAAACTAATACATTTATTCGTTCATGTCGAGGCGTACCCGATACGATGTACCCGATCCAACATTATGTGTTAAAGTTTGTCAGTGACTTGCGACAGGTTGGTGTTTTTCTCTGTGTACTCCAGTTTCCTCCACCAATATAACTGACCGCGACAATATAGCTGAAATATTGTTGAAAGTGGCGTTTAACACCATAAGTCAACCAAGCCATCCTAAATGGATTATGTTAATAGTATTACCTGTGAAAGCTCTTTTACTTTAACGTAACAATGTCGCATGGTCTTTTTTTTTTTGCAGGTGTGAACAATTTTAGAAGGGATATTGAGATGATGTTGGGAAAACAGCACCCTGCTTTCTGGATCTATTGGTATTCTACCTGGTGCTGCATTACACCGCTCGCTATTGGGGTAAGTCATCTACAGTATAATTAACCCATTTATTTTGTCATTGTATGTATTGTTTTCTACACATTGACGTTTATAGCATACTATGTAAACAAAATTAACCAATCAAACATGAGGTCACATTTTAGTGATTTGCCCCTCAAAATCAATATTTGCAAAAACATAGGGCACAATTGCTTTATTTTATTAATTGAGACACAACATCAATAAAGATCTGATGGCACTTTTTTTTAATTAATTGTCAGATATTATCAATATTAATACTATTTATATTTACTCCAAAATTAATATTTTACTAGTATGATAATGAATTGGAATACATTTATGGTAAAATAATATCATAATATAACATATTGGGCAAGGACATAGACATTTCCATTGCAAAGACAGCACGGTGCTGGGAAAAGAACAGTTGTGATGCGCCATGGTATAATTGCATGGGGAATAATTTAGGAAATAAAGTACAGTTTAAACTATAATAATATGTGACGGACTAATTTAGATATTTTAAAAACCGCATATGTGGTGTGTTAATTAGTGTGTTTGCCTGGAGTGCGGTAGATGCTAATTGTGTTCTGTCCCTAGTTGGGTCAAACCAAAGACTATTTAATTGATATTTGGCACTTTTTTGCTAAGTACACAGCATTAAGAACAAAGACTGGTTGACTGGGAATCAGGATAATGGGTCCGAGTGGTGTGAGATGTCTACCCGTGGACTGTTGTATCAATGAGCTACATTTGTAGCACAACAGCAATTCAACTTACCGTGTTGGTCTAGTACAGTGTGCATCATTATCATCTTATCAAAATGTAACTTGCTCTTGCTATGCTATAATTGTAAACTTGTGCACTTGGCATTATACAAAAATCACTCAATTTCGGCCTTATTGCCTTAATGGCTAAACAGGGACATGTCTATATAGTAATAGTACCAAGAGTCAGCCTTATTGTCTGAATGGCTAAATAAGGACTTGTCTATATAGTACTAGTACCAAGAGTCAGCCTTATTGTCTTAATGGCTACACAGGGATTTGTCTATATAGTACTAGTACCAAGAGTCGGCCTTATTGCCTTAATGGCTAAACAGGGACTTGTCTATACAATACTAGTACCAAGAGTCGGCGTTATTGCCTTAATGACTAAACAGGGACTTGTCTATATAGTACTAGTACCAAGAGTCGGCCTTATTGTCTTAATGGTTAAACAAGGACTTGTCTATATAGTACTAGTACCAAGAGTTGGCCTTATTGCCTTAATGGCTAAACAGGGACATGTCTATATAGTACTAGTACCAAGAGTCGGCCTTATTTTCTTAATGGCTAAACAGAGATTTGTCTATACAGTACTAATACCAAGAGTCGGTCTTATTGTCTTAATGGCTAAACAGGGACTTGTCTATATAGTACTAGTACCAAGAGTCAGTCTTATTGCCTTAGTGGCTAAACAGGGACATGTCTATACAGTACTAGTACCAAGAGTCGGTCTTATTGTCTTAATGGCTAAACAGGGACATATCTATGCAGTACTGGTACCAAGGGTCGGTCTTATTGCCTTAATGGCTAAACAGGGACATGTCTATATAGTACAAGTACCAGGAGTCGGCCTTATTGCCTTAATGACTAAACAGGGACATGTCTATATAGTACTATTCCCAAGAGTCTGCCTCATTGCCTTAATGACTAAACAGGGACATGTCTATATAGTACTAGTACCAAGAGTCAGCCTTATTGCCTTAATGACTAAACAGGGACATGTTTATATAGTACTAGTACCAAGAGTCGGCCTTATTGCCTTAATGGCTAAACAGGGACATGTTTATATAGTACTATTACCAAGAGTCGGCCTTATTGCCGTAATGACTAAACAGGGACATGTCTATATAGTACTAGTACCAAGAGTCAGCCTTATTGCCTTAATGACTAAACAGGGACTTGTCTATATAGTACTAGTACCAAGAGTCGGCCTTATTGCCTTAATGACTAAACAGGGACATGTCTATATAGTACTATTCCCAAGAGTCTGCCTTATTGCCTTAAAGACTAAACAGGGACATGTCTATATAGTACTAGTACCAAGAGTCAGCCTTATTGCCTTAATGACTAAACAGGGACATGTTTATATAGTACTAGTACCAAGAGTCGGCCTTATTGCCTTATTGGATAAACAGGGACATGTCTATTTAGTACTAGTACCAAGAGTCAGCCTTATTGTCTTAATGGTTAAACAAGGACTTGTCTATATAGTACTAGTACCAAGAGTTGGCCTTATTGCCTTAATGGCTAAACAGGGACATGTCTATATAGTACTAGTACCAAGAGTCGGTCTTATTTTCTTAATGGCTAAACAGAGATTTGTCTATACAGTACTAATACCAAGAGTCGGTCTTATTGTCTTAATGGCTAAACAGGGACTTGTCTATATAGTACTAGTACCAAGAGTCGGTCTTATTGCCTTAATGGCTAAACAGGGACATATCTATGCAGTACTAGTACCAAGAGTCGGTCTTATTGCCTTAATGGCTAAACAGGGACATGTCTATATAGTACTAATACCAAGAGTCTGCCTTATTGCCTTAATGGCTAAACAGGGACATATCTATGCATTACTAGTACCAAGAGTGGGTCTTATTGCCTTAATGGCTAAACAGATACATGTTTATATAGTACTAATACCAAGAGTCTGCCTTATTGGCTTAATGGCTAAACAGGGACTTGTCTATATAGTACTAGTACCAAGAGTCGGTCTTATTTCCTTAATGGCTAAACAGGGACATGTCTATATAGTACTAGTACCAAGAGTCTGCCTTATTGTCTTAATGGCTAAACAGGGGCTTGTCTATATAGTACTAGTACCAAGAGTCGGTCTTATTGCCTTAATGGCTAAACAGGGACATGTCTATACAGTACTAGTACCAAGAGTCGGCCTTATTGCCTTAATGGCTAAACAGGGACATGTCTATATAGTACTAATACCAAGAGCTTGTATTAGTATCATTGAGCCACCCTCTAAGACTAGGGTTAGGATTATGCTGGTTAACGTCACTTTCAACAATATTTCAGTTATATCGTTGCAGTCTGTTTTATTGGTGGAGGAAACCGGAGTACCTAGAGAAACCCACCGACCTGCCGCAAGTCACTGACAAGCTTTATCACATAATGTTGTATCGAGTACACCTCGCCATAAATGCAGTTCGAATTCACAACTTTAGTGGTGATAAGCAGTGATTGCACAGGTAGTTGTAAATCCAACTACTACACGATCACGACGGCCCCTTTCCTCTAAGAATAAATAGGATTGTTATTTATTATATTATGTGCATCGTTTATTACAGTTCATCGTTATTATGTCAGCTTACAGTTACACACCTGCCTATTATGGAAGCTATACGTTCCCTGACTTTGCTCAGGCACTTGGATGGTTGATGGTTTGCTCGCCTCTAGCTATTATTGTTTTTATAATGATTGCACAGATTATCAGAAAAGGAGTAAGTATACCTTGTTATATAACATAACTATTTACATGTATGTGTATTCTATATACATATGAGTATGATATGATTTTTGTTAATAAAGTGTGATCTACTTCTAGAGTGTAGACAACGTCGTTTCTTTGTATTAATAAGATGAAGTTAATTCAGTAGTAATGGAATACACAGGGATTCCTTTGTTCCCGGTTGCCACTCTCATGACCCTCATTTCCCGTGCCCTTGAATCCCGGTTCCTAGACCAATGTCCCATAATTCCTTTTTTACTCTTCGTTTGATTTTATTTTCACTTCCAATTATGTTTCATTTTGATTCCCGGTTTCCGTACATTAAGCTTCCGGTTCCTAGACCTTGACTTCCGGATTCCCACCACCTGTGCACCCTACATTCGTAGATTATCGCGAAACAATTGAAACGTTGAAACATGAAATTATGGTACACTATAGTAACTCCACAAACTTTCAATATCAGGCCAACACGAGGATACTTCATGAAATGTTCCAGTATCAGACCAACACTGGGGATACAGATACTACAAGCCGATACATGAACCTCGCATGTTACCAATTTTATTATCGCCTTATTCTTCGGGAAGTTACTTGTATTTACAAATTGATGGGTTTCTTTTGTTTTCAATATCTCATTTCCTAGTTTCCGCAATTTACTGGATTTTGATTTTTCCATTAGTAACACGATTGGTGCATGTACTGCTTACCCTTCCACAGTGCTTGCGATCACCCCGATTGTTCAATGGGGTCAATGTTGCTCATCTTTGGTGTTCTGTGTTTGTTCACCTTAATTTTTGTTTGTCTTTGTTTCTGTTTACATTTTGTCCATGTGGTTGTCTTTCTGAAATTGCGACTTTTGTTCTTCGTCCTTTAATATTTTGACAATAATTCACAAAAAATATTCATATTGGCACATCAAAATTACCTAAATGATATATACATGTACACAAACTTACGATGCATATTTTCCATTTTCACCAGTGTCTGGTCTACTCGTGAAATTTATTAGCCATAAATTATCATATTTTGATAGAAAATCTGTTCGATAGTAGTTTTTTGTGTAGCGTTTTATCGACCACTTTTTATCCGTTTCTCCTTTTTGTTTTGACCATTGGATTGTCTGTTCTGTCTATCCTTTTCTCCTTTTTGTTTTGACCATTGTATTGTCTGTCCTGTCTATCCTTTTTTCCTTTTTGTTTTGACCATTGTATTGTCTGTCCAGTCTATCCCTTTCTCCTTTTTGTTTTGATCATCGGATTTTCTGTCCTGTCTATCCTTTTCTCCTTTTTGTTTTGACCATTGTATTGTCTATCCTTTTCTCCGTTTTGTTTTGACCATTGCATTGTCTGTCCTGTCTATCCTTTTCTCCTTTTTGTTTTGCCCATTGCATTGTCTGTCCTGTCTATCCTTTTCGCCTTTTTGTTTTGACCATTGCATTGTCTGTCCAGTCTATCCCTTTCTCCTTTTTGTTTTGACCATTGTATTGTCTGTCCAGTCTATCCCTTTCTCCTTTTTGTTTTGATCATCGGATTTTCTGTCCTGTCTATCCTTTTCTCCTTTTTGTTTTGACCATTGTATTGTCTATCCTTTTCTCCTTTTTGTTTTGACCATTGCATTGTCTGTCCTGTCTATCCTTTTCTCCTTTTTGTTTTGCCCATTGCATTGTCTGTCCTGTCTATCCTTTTCTCCTTTTTGTTTTGACCATTGCATTGTCTGTCCAGTCTATCCCTTTCTCCTTTTTGTTTTGATCATCGGATTTTCTGTCCTGTCTATCCTTTTCTCCTTTCTGTTTTGACCATTGTATTGTCTATCCTTTTCTCCTTTTTGTTTTGATCATTGCATTGTCTGTCCTGTCTATCCTTTTCTCCTTTTTGTTTTGACCATTGTATTGTCTGTCCTGTCTATCCTTTTCTCCTTTTTGTTTTGACCATTCTATTGTCTGTCCTGTCTATCCTTTTCTCCTTTTTGTTTTGCCCATTGTATTGTCTGTCCTGTCTATCCTTTTCTCCTTTTTGTTTTGACCATTGGATTGTCTGTCCTGTCTATCAGTTTCTCCTTTTTGTTTTGACCATTGTATTGTCTGTCCTGTCTATCCTTTTCTCCTTTTTGTTTTGACCATTGTATTGTCTGTCCAGTCTATCCCTTTCTCCTTTTTGTTTTGATCATCGGATTTTCTGTCCTGTCTATCCTTTTCTCCTTTTTGTTTTGACCATTGTATTGTCTATCCTTTTCTCCTTTTTGTTTTGACCATTGCATTGTCTGTCCTGTCTATCCTTTTCTCCTTTTTGTTTTGACCATTCTATTGTCTGTCCTGTCTATCCTTTTCGCCTTTTTGTTTTGACCATTGTATTGTCTATCCTTTTCTCCTTTTTGTTTTGACCATTGCATTGTCTGTCCTGTCTATCCTTTTCTCCTTTTTGTTTTGCCCATTGCATTGTCTGTCCTGTCTATCCTTTTCTCCTTTTTGTTTTGACTATTCTATTGTCTGCCCTGTCTATCCTTTTCTCCTTTTTGTTTTGCCCATTGTATTGTCTGTCCTGTCTATCCTTTTCTCCTTTTTGTTTTGACCATTGGATTGTCTGTCCTGTCTATCCTTTTCTCTTTTTGTTTTGACCATTGTATTGTCTGTCCTGTCTATCCTTTTCTCCTTTTTGTTTTGACCATTGTATTGTCTGTCCAGTTTATCCCTTTCTCCTTTTTGTTTTGATCATCGGATTTTCTGTCCTGTCTATCCTTTTCTCCTTTTTGTTTTGACCATTGTATTGTCTATCCTTTTCTCCTTTTTGTTTTGACCATTGCATTGTCTGTCCTGTCTATCCTTTTCTCCTTTTTGTTTTGACCATTCTATTGTCTGTCCTGTCTATCCTTTTCTCCTTTTTGTTTTGACCATTGCATTGTCTATCCTTTTCTCCTTTTTGTTTTGACCATTGCATTGTCTGTCCTGTCTATCCTTTTCTCCTTTTTGTTTTGCCCATTGCATTGTCTGTCCTGTCTATCCTTTTCTCCTTTTTGTTTTGACCATTCTATTGTCTATCCTGTCTATCCTTTTCTCCTTTTTGTTTTGACCATTGTATTGTCTGTCCTGTCTATCCTTTTCTCCTTTTTGTTTTGACCATTGTATTGTCTGTTCTGTTTATCCTTTTCTCCTTTTTGTTTTGACCATTGTATTGTCTGCCCTGTCTATCGTTTTCTCCTCTTTGTTTTGACCATTGCATTGTCTATCCTGTCTATCCTTTTCTCCTTTTTGTTTTGACCATTGTATTGTCTGTCCTGTCTATCCTTTTCTCCTTTTTGTTTTGACCATTGCATTGTCTGTCCTGTCTATCCTTTTCTCCTTTTTGTTTTGACCATTGTATTGTCTGTCCTGTCTATCCTTTTCTCCTTTTTGTTTTGACCATCGGATTTTCTGTCCTGTCTATCCTTGTCTCCTTTTTGTTTTGACCATTGTATTGTCTATCCTTTTCTCCTTTTTGTTTTGAACATTGCATTGTCTGTCCTGTGTATCCTTTTCTCCTTTTTGTTTTGCCCATTGCATTGTCTGTCCTGTCTATCCTTTTCTCCTTTTTGTTTTGACCATTGCATTGTCTGTCCTGTCTATCCTTTTCTCCTTTTTGTTTTGACCATTGTATTGTCTGTCCTGTCTATCCTTTTCTCCTTTTTGTTTTGACCATTGTATTGTCTGTCCTGTCTATCCTTTTCTCCTTTTTGTTTTGACCATTGGATTGTCTGTCCTGTCTATCCTTTTCTCCTTTTTGTTTTGACCATTGTATTGCCTGTCCTGTCTATCCTTTTCTTCTTTTTGTTTTGACCATTGTATTGTCTGTCCTGTCTATCCAATAACTGCTTCTGATTACCCCTTTGATATCTTCATACTTTTCGTACCCTTATTACAAATTTAAGGAAAACTACTAGCGCCCTCTGGTTATATGCAATTCTCGTTAAATGCATAAAGAATTAAATTAATTAAATATATAAAAAGAATAGAAAAATTGATGATAAAGTCATGCTGCAATGCATATTATGAGTGTATTATTAAAAATCTGACATTAATTATTGCAGCTGAGAGGTGCAATCACGAAGGAGTCACATTGGGGGCCAGCACTAGATTCAGACCGTGCTATTGATCCAATGAGGTACAGACCTCTACAAGACCAAGACAAAGACTTCTCAAATGGTCATTTTAATGACAATACCGGAAACAGTAACCTAGCCTTCATTGGCGATGACAAGGTTAAATATATCCCATCTGAATCAAACCGGATGTAGAGGTCAGACCGACCAGAAGTTCGTTGAACCGGATGTCGCAATAAGGGAGGTCACCTTAAATTTCACAGTCTCGTAAAATATGATTGGACGCAGACAGTTTATTAGAATAATTTAACATTACTTATATATTATATACATACATATATATCGATTGTCCATTTTTTTGTAATAACCTTAATATACTAAACATTTTGTCATCAGACATGTTTTCTATAATCAAGCTCAAATTGAGACTTCTTTAGTGATGACATGAGAGCAATTTTCCTGGAATGACTGTCTGTTTCTGGCTCCAATCTAGTTAATGTTAATTATAGATATATAATCGTAGCGATTGTTTTATTATAGATGTAAATATAATCTGCTCAAAAGTTAATGAAATAAAACCAGTGAATGCAATTTCAATGCACCCTTATCAAATAATAATTGTTTTCCAATCCATGTTTGGCTGAAAGATATCCCCATTCAGTTTAATCTGTTTCGTTTTGAGAAATCGACCAATCTGCTTCAAGCACTGAAAAACCATTCTGCACAATCGGACTGCATGATATTTATTGTTATTATTATTATTCAATAGATTTTATGTCCTGTAAGGCAAAACTGTCTTTTTATATATTTAGTTTTTTTAATAACAGTAGGTCTATTGTTCACATGTCTTTTTTTCCATGACATAAGCGACATGATTATGATACAACTTCCATTCTCTGGTTGTTTTATATTTAAAATAAAAGATATCGAATTTCATCAGTAAAAAGCGAAATAATTAATATTTACAAATTATAAATAAACACAGAAAACCTATTTTCAATTTGTGAACCAATGTCTTGTATGCAGAGTTATCGACCCTGACCCTCACCCTTTGGTGGTTTTCTCCGGGTATTCCGGATTCCTCCATCAATAAAACTGACAGCCGCAATATAACAGAAATATTGTTGAAAGTGGCATTAAGCATTATAATCCTAACCCTTCAATTTGAAGAAAAAGAACATTTCATTACTGTATGAAACAATTAAATGATATGTACAAATAGAAAGGCATGACAGCAATAAGATCATACCATAAAACAAGTTGTGACAAATGATGTTATCTATATTTTACTTATATGAATTAATTTCTTTTAAACATCATACTATAAGTTATTTACGTTCCTATCCGTAGATATGGAGATTTTAACATCCTGAAGTAGCCAAGTACACCCTGAGGCACAATATAGACAGCGAATTTATCCCCGGTTATAGTAAAAAATAAGACATTTTGGACCCCGGCGGCCCACGTAAAAGTGACGTTTTCTTTGTTTTTGGAAAGAACAAGTAAACAATATGAAAGTTTCGAGTGTTTTTTACCCGGTGTAAGGTACTACCTTTGGTAGAACCCTACAGTTGATCAAAGTAACAGCTTTATATTCGATATAAAGCCAAAATAACTAAATCTGATTTTGGAGCGCAACGTCGCGAGCTTGAAGTCATATTATCCCCGTTTTGAAAATTGTGACAACATTTGATTGGTTAAATGGCTAGTTACACCTGGTAATATGGCCTAGCAACACCCGGGAATATGCGTTTTTTATACCCGGGGTTTTAGCCAATCAAAAGTTGTCATAATTTTCAAACTGGGGATAAAATGATATATCCTGTGATATTTGTAAATACATGTACATCATTTATCATTATAAGAAATTATGGCATAGAATGTTTGACAAATATAGAAACATAATCTCATGGTCAAGCAAAACAATGTTTAATGCTAGAAAACATTTGGATAATTCTTAATTAGAAACAATAAGAAAACAATAGGCTGCAGTACAGCAGTACAAATAGCTGCTGATAAGGCTGCATGCACCTGTGCAGAGCCGAATATAACCACCATATAAATCTAAGCAATAAGAATCGTCCCGGTATGTGTTTTCTTTTCCTATGTCATATGTTTTCGTATCATCCATTTTATTTTGATTTCCACAGCGCACGTATTATTTTTGACATGTCTTCCGGTTTCTATTTCTGGAACGTAAACAGGGCTCCAACGTGACATCTGTCAAAAATGTTCAAGGTTGCTTTTAAAGACGTAAGTACCAAAAATAGTGAACCTACCTACTGAACCATACTTTTTGTAATGCTAAAAATTTACTTCATTTATAAAGTAGCTGGAAAAAAATCCAGAAGGGCTATATAAAATTGAACTATGTCGTCTGCCTCTCAGACACCAACTCTTCCTGTCATGGGGTCACTGATAGTACTTGTAAACAAAAGAGCTGACTGAAATGTGCCTGTTTCTTATATAAAATACATGTCACCTTGCAGTGCATGTGGTTTCAGCACTAAAAAAAAACATCAAAAGTAAACACAATTTTGAAAGTGGTCATCTTCAAACATTCTGTTATTTTATTTAGATGTATCATTTGTAGATGGCCAGAACCATGAAATTTTAAAACCAGCCATTTCAGGATTTTATATTCGTTTCCATCCCGTATATCGGCCCTGTTTTTACTTCATACGAAGAAATATTTAACTAGCTATTCTTTGAAAATTCCAATCGTCATATGAATGAAGGGTTAACACTGTTAATCGCTATATCGGAAAATCGATAATAGTACGAAAACCCATTACACAATGCAATATATTTACTAATCCTATTCTCTGTAATGGAAACTGTGTGTAGCACCATTTGCTGTTTAATTTTAGAATTTATGTGATATTTCCTCAGTTGATTATGACGGAAAATGTTATGTAGCGTCGTCATGTACCACTGTCAAGTACAATCGGCCAACACCGGGTGAATCCGCTACTCTACGCCAATCCCAAATCAATAGATGGAGGTACGGAATCAGCCGAAGTTGCAACGAGTATGTCCGCAATTCTATTTCTGGTGTTTCAGATGTGTTGCTATTCCAAATGATGTGAGGGTATTTTGATATGATAAAATATTTTTTATGATGTATTGTAAATACATGGAATTTATATATTTTTACATTATTTGTATTTTTTAGAAAAACAAATTGTTTGCAATGTAACTTCAAATAAATATATTTGGAAAAAATTGATAATTGTCTTCATTAAGGAGGGAAGTGGGTTGTTCGTTGTCTTAACCTAGGTTTAAGAAGAGTTTGAAGATACCAACGGGGTAATCAGAATCCGTAAATCGAAGAAGGGCAGACAACACAATGGTCATAAGTAAAGAGGACGAAAGAACAAACAACGATCTACATAAACATATATAAAACTAAAGATCGAGTAACACGAACCCCACTAATAACCCGAGGGTGAACTCAGGCGCCCCGGAAGGGTAGGCTGTTCTTCTCTACTAGTGGCACCTGTCGTGTTAATCTAGTTACAAACCCGATGATAAGTCATGAATGACCGGGAAGCGCTTACGACAAGTGGAACATATCCGTTCTCATTTGTGACACAGATATTCCATATTGGTTAATCAAGTCATGGTGGCGATCATCAAACTTTCAAAGTGCTTTACGAAAGGCTACATCTATCACATTTTGATAGCTATCACTTTCTGGTCCATCCCTCATTCATAATTTGTTTCCGAGTTTGTTAAAAGAGTAAATAAACGTTAGAGAAAACCGAAAAGACAATTAATGGACACGATGTCGCCGGGAACGGCAGGTGTCCCTTTTTCCCAAGACATGACAAACAACTCGGTTATTCGAAATTCACATCATCACACTAACGGCAAAATATCAAATTTATGTATGCGTCCTTGTTCTGTTCAGTTACATGATATTTTGGATTATAATGACACTGAACAACATTGTCTCATTTATAAATGTAGAACCAAAAACTACAAGACCAGCAATACTTTGATTACAGAAACTAATTTCACCAGCAACTTAACTAATACAAATTACTTTACAATGAGTTACGATGATATGAATTGTAAATCAGCTTGTGTGGTCTACGGATTAGAGTGTAACCTTTGCGGATTGGTATATGTCGGTGAAACGAAAGGTAAACTATACATACGGATATGCGGTCATCGATCCGGTATCATTAACAATGTTAATGATATTGTTTACCAGCATTATAATCAACCTGATCATTCGATCCTTTCAATGCGAGTTCGTATCATCGAAAAAATATACCATAGGACTAACAATCCAAACCTGGCAACACCTCTCCGTAGACAAAATGAAGACTACTGGATATGAGAATTAGGGACTGCAACACCCTATGGTTGTAATGACAAAATTGATGGAATAGGCATCATATCTAGCCCTACCTGTAGATCGGTGAATGTGATGGATATTTTCAACTCAGCTCCTCGGCGTAAACGAAGCCATGGTCAGGCGTCATTATACATCTCCTATATTTCATGATGGTTCACTAAATGATCTTCTACCATTGATGCAGAAACCGTTGGGCATGCATCACATTGGCTCGAAACTATTTTCTCTACCACTTTCAAAACTACATGCCTTGTACAACTTATGCTTGGTAAACAATGTTACAAATCCGAATTTAAATGAATACAAACTTACAACAATCTTCTTGGATATTGCCGGTCACAGACTTTTCAAACCTGTTGGTATTAAGAACGATGAAATAGACAAACGTTCCTTTCTGAAACTGTCGTTTGCCAACAAAGGTCTTGATGGAATTAACTTAGGCAATATCCTTCATCACAAATCCGTCAAATCTAAAATTCCACCATATTTTAAGGATCAGTCT
The DNA here is from genome assembly GCA_963680875.1 of Bathymodiolus brooksi. Classification (NCBI taxonomy): domain Eukaryota; kingdom Metazoa; phylum Mollusca; class Bivalvia; order Mytilida; family Modiolidae; genus Bathymodiolus; species Bathymodiolus brooksi. The sequence goes on from OY804582.1 coordinate 23,491,093, forward strand.
GTGCCTATAATTTCGCATGCCAAGCCAAAAGGATGGATACGCATGCGTGGACGAAATTTTCAGTGTAGTTAAAGTTGATTTGTCAACCATTTCCAGCCATTTCTATTTGTAATTGAGCACATTCTCTTACATAATTTTGCCAACCAATCACTCCAAGCCAAACAAATCTAAAATCTTTACACTAATTACATAGAACATTTTAAAATTTACAAAAATAAAAATCTGTCAAATCTCGCGCGCCACCAAGACAATATGTAAACTTCCGGTTGACCTCATCGGTCAAAACATTGAAAATTGCAAGCTCTTTATCCTTATTTGATACTAACCTGGCTATCTTTGTGTGATAACCTGTGCCATTGAGTCGCCCAAGGAACGAAGTTTTAACACCTGAGGTACTAACAATTCTTTCAAGTGTGAGTGTGAGTCGCATCTCAATTTCGAGCACTGCAAGAACACAATTAAGTAAGTGCATTAATGATAAGTATAAGAGATGTTTACCTTCAGTATTGTCATATTATCATTGTTTGTTACTTTTAGTAACACATTGAATGTACCACCATATCATAGTACATACCAAATACATAGAGAAACTAACACGCTCCTAAAAATTCCATTAGAGCACTTCTCTTTTGTCGACTTACTGTCAAACCAAAGGAACAATCGTGCAAACATAAATGGAATACAAATCATTCAGAACCTAAGAGCCAAAACAGCAAGACCTGTGCAAAAATACATCTTATTATTAATAGCAAATGCATTCGACACCGAAACAAACCCAGGACCTAAGACACCTAGATGGCCATGTGGGTTATGTTATAAGGCAGTCACATGGAAACACAAAGCGGTTTGTTGTGACACATGTGAAACATAATTTCATATAGACTATCAAGGCATACCAAATCATATTTACAACATCATGAACAACAGTAACATAAGTTGGCATTACATCCAATGTGGCATGCCAAATTTTACTACCAGTTTCTTCAATTCAACTACAATTGAAACATCAAATATATTTGACAGCTTAAATAGCAATACAAGCTTTGGTTGTATAGGCAGCCATGGAACACCAACAGCTGCATTATCACCAATTATAAAAAATACACCAAGAACAAAGCCAAAGCAAATAAAAAACAAAATGCCTCCAAAGATTCTAAATATGAATTTTGAAAAATTGAAAAATAAGAAACCTGACCTTTTAGAAATGATAGATTCTGTAAAACTAGATATAATCATGGGCACTGAAACTTGGCTTGACAGTAATACATCTTCCTATGATTATTTTCTATCTATCTAGTACAATGTCTATAGACATGACAGACCACCAACCATAAAGGACCAAAGCCACGATGGAGCGCTCATAGCCATCAGTTTGTCAGTTCAGAATTAACTGAACTAAAAGCAAACTGTGGAATTGCATGGGCAGAGATAAACATTGCAGGTTCTAAGAACCTACAAGTTGCATCATATTATCGTCCACCATCCGAAAAAGGACAGGCCCTAGTGCAACTTCCGTCTTCTATCAATAGAATAAGTAGACAGTAAAACTCGACAGTCATTATAGGTGGCGATTTCAACCTTGGCCACATAGATTGGTCAATATATAAGGGTAATAACAAATTACCGAACTCCGAACAATCTTACAAAGGGAAAGTCAAAACTCATAAGTATATAAACAGACAAAACCAGTCAACAACCGGAAAAATGTGAAAACCGTAATGACCCTGACTTGGTACAGGCATTTCTAAAGAAATAATTGTGTCATCACTGGTAGACCTGATCAATCAGAACACCAACAACTTCTTGATATTATCCATGAATCAAATCTCCACCAGGTAGTTGACATTCCAACCAGAAATGATCGTATACTTGACTTGGTCCTAATAAACAATCCAACTCGCATAAATAAAATATCTACTCTTCCCCCCATTGGACTAAGTGATCATGCTATTGTCTATGTCGAAGCAGACATCTGGCTTAAGAGGATCAGAGAAACACCTCGTACAAATATCTAAATATAAGAAAGCCAATTGGGATAACATCAAAGCAAATTTAGACATCATACACTCAGACATTTTAAAAACCAACAACACAGCAGATATAGATAGCATATGGAAACTATTCAAAACAAGACTTGTAAAATCAATAGAAACAAATGTACCATCAAAAATGCTTACCTACAAACATAGATTACCATGGGTTACCAACTCTTTACGAAAACTTATAAACAAGAAAAATAAATTGTATAAAAAACGTAATGATATTATAGTAATACCTATAAAAAGATCAAAACACAGGTACAAAAAGAACAGCGAGGGGCATATTGGAACTACATTGAATCAATCATATGTGATCTACCAGTAAATGAACTAGCCCAACCTCCACTAAACAACTAGGCCAAGCATAAAAAACTGTTCCAATACATCACAATTTATCAGAACAGATAATTCAGGCATAACAGCCCTCAGTAAAGGTGGCGACTTAATAGCTGACACAATAGAAAAGGCAAACATGCTGAACGAACAGTTTCAGTCAGTCTTTACATCCGAATCTGATGACCCAATACCTGATAAAGGCACTAGCAAACATCCAAACATTCCACTACTAACCATATCAACACCTGACATTAAACAACTATTAAACAACATCAATCCTCATAAAGCTACCGGCCCATACGATATCAGTGGTCGAGTTCTCAAAGAACTCCAAGAAAAAACTGCACCTATACCTAACCTTATATTTACAAAGTCTTTCCATACAGCAAATATTGCTCATGCCTTTACAAAGGGAGACAAACACAAAGCCGTCAACTATAGGTCCATATCCTTAACTTGTACTTGCTGTAAGTTAATGGAGCATATAGTAACCAAACACGTTATGAACGTCCTAGAAAACAACAAAATCCTCAATGAACTTCAACATGGCTTTCGTCACAATCGCTCTGGCGAAACTCAACTTTTTTCATTCATCCAGGAATTATCAGAAACAGACAACAAAAATATCCAGACAAATCTATTAATTATGGATTTTGCAAAGGCTTTCGATAAATGTCCCCACCACAGACTTCTCTACAAACTAAATTACTATGGTATTTCTGGACCTACACTTCACTGGATCTCAGCTTTTCTTACTAATCGTACACAAACAGTGGTAAATGATGGAAAGTCACCATCTACTGTGCCTGTCACATCTGGTGTTCCGCAAGGAACAGTCCTGGACCCCGTCTTGTTCTTGGTCTACATTAGCGACCTCTCTGATTACTTGACACACAGTCAGCTCAGGCTGTTCGCGGTCGACAGCATCATATACATGCCCATCAAATCCCAGCATGATTGTAATAAATTACAACAGAATCTTGATGCAGCAGCCAGATGGGAGAGCGACTGGCTAATGGCTTTTCACCCTGACAAATGTTCAGTACTGCCTGTCACTAAAAAGAAGCAACCAATACAACACAATTACATCCTCCATAACCATATACTTGAATCTGTGGGCTCAGCTAAATATATTGGTATAGCAGTACAGTCTAACCTTAAATGGGATAAACACATCAACGACATAACATCAAAAGGCAACAAAGCACTGGGTTTCTTAAAGCGAAACCTAAAAACATCAAACCAACAAATAAAAACCCAGGCGTACCAAGTGCTCGTCAGGCCAAAATTAGAATACTCATGCTCTATCTGGGACCCTCACACATCTGAATCCATTAGAACAATTGAGATGGTCCTGCTAACATATAGGCAAATACATACTTCCAAAGACACATATAGACATTTATTCTTCCCATACACAATACCATAGTGGAGCCAATTCCCTATGCATACACTTACTCTCGTCCATATACCTTCAGTCGTCAGCTTCAGAGAACAACTAACACACTTACTCTCGTCCATATACCTTCAGTCGTCACTGCTGTTATCTGCAACCTACTATAGTTTTCTTTAATATTCTGTAAATAGTTTTATTCACTAAAAGTTCGTTTCTGCACTAATTTACTTTCATATCATTTACAAATTAAATTGTTATTGTTTCTTTTTGGCACATTTTTGATCATTTTTAAATATATAGTCCACGCATGCAACGGCATGTAATCATCGGAGGTCGATGGTATACTGTATACCAAAAGAAGAAGAAGAATAACGTCAACAATTTTTAATTACAAACACGTGTTGCAGGATCTCAATATTTACGATTTCAAATCTAAGCCTCCTGTTTGCACCTGTGCAAGATCCACATTCATATATAAACCGACTGGCCACGTTATAACTGGTGACCTTAAAATTATCAACAACACCTGTTCGCCAAAGAGCCTAAATATCGTGAGCCTAAATCCATTAACTGGAAACATAACATTAGAATACTTACGAACTCCATCGAGGATTATGCCAGACAATGGGCAAAACGTGAAAAGGAGGACTTAGACACTCTTTCCGAATGGGTGAAGAGTGTGAGGTCGCTTATGCAGAGTAGAATTAAAAAAAATCAGTGGGTCTATGAGCACTCGCTCTACATCAATCTTTAAAGACCCAAATGTTGCAAAACACCCGTCTCTCCTTCATGACATATGTTATTGTCTCCGCCGACAAGGCCCCTAATAATATTGGTTTTGTGTGTAAATCACATTACATAGATTGCTTGATAAAGGAATTAGGTATTAACAATTCACTTGGCAACCCTATATATACCCCGACGACACTTACGAAGGAGGAAATCCTGGACAATCATAGGTCTGTTTTATGTTCCTTTTGAATTTCGACCAAAGATGAAGAACTGGATCTACCATCATTCCTAAATTACACCAGTGACCTTTCAAGCAGCGCTATAGTGCTGGGTCTGCCAAATGCTCCACGTAACCTCTTTCCAAATTATTAACATGTATTCTATCGGCGGTCAAAACCGGGCGTCAGTGTTACTGTGACACTAGCTACTCGAGAGTTGGTGTGAATCAGATGGGGATTCTGAAGAATTCGAAAGATCTGTTAAAGTACATGCAATCTTGGTCCCTCTCCTCATGCAATAGCATTAAAATATATGACTTTTCTACCCTCTACACGACTATTCCTTACTCTAAGCTGAAGGACAAATTAAGGGAGTTGGTCCAACTGTGTTTCATAAAAAAAGAATGGCCAAGGTAGATACAAATACAAATATGTACCTTCTGCTAGGAAGAGACAGATTTTATTTTGAAAAACACCACTCTGATTCTACCAAAAAGTTCTCTGAAACTGATATCTTCAACGTGGACGTGTTTTTCAACAGACAGTCGGCATACCTATAGGTACAAACTGTGCACCTCTTCTCGCCGACTTGTTCCTTTATTCGTATACGACAAAAGAGATGATTTCAATTTTCCCATTGTGAACTTTCCATTTATATGTAGCAACATTCCAGCAGCATGTGGAGTATATATCTCTCAGATGATACGGTATTCCAGAACTTGTGGTTCCTATCAGAAATTCCTTGATAGAGGGTTGCTGCTAACAAGGAAGCTACTGAACCAAGGGTTCCTTTTGGTAATGTTGAAGTCATCGCATCGAAAATTTTACGGTCGCCACCATGACTTGGTTGACCGCTATGGAATATCTGTGTCACAAATGACCACGGATATGCTTCACTTGTCGTAAGCACTTCCCGGTCCTTTCCTCATTCACGACTTATTACCGAATTTACAACTAGATTAACACGACGGGTGTCACTAGTGGAGCAGGAACTGCCCACCCTTCCGGATAACCTGAGTTCATCCCGGCCGGTTTTTCGTGGGGTTCGTGTTACTCGATCTTTAGTTTTATATGTATGTTTTGTAGATCGTTGTTTGTCCTTTTGTACTTTTTCTTTTGGCCATTGTGTTGTCTGTTCTTCTTCGATATACGTATTCTGATTGCCCCTTTGGTATCTTCAAACTCTTCTTAAGAATATATAATTTAGAGACAGTTGCAGCATTGGGTACACAAGACACAGGACGAAGACAAACAAAACAAAAAACACACCATAGAAAACTAAAAAGATGAGCATCAGGAACTCCACAAAAAACGGAGATGAACCCAGGTGCTCTCGAAGAGGGTAAGCAGTTATTACCACTTGTAAGTTTTCTTATAGAAATGCGCATATAAATGTCTAGCTGCAATAATGTAGCTCCTGTGACAAACTTGTGTCTCGGCAGAGCTACAACGCGGTCCCATTCGTCACAATGGAGCAAAAATAAAGTTGCAGTTGAAACATAAAAACTCACTATTTACGCTTCAAACATTTCACTATAACTATTACTGATGATCCCAGTCCTTGTTAAATCGGTTTGGCTGAGAAATATACGCTTTTCAAAGGTAGCAACAACCTTGTTCAAATTTATCGATCGTTTTCCATAACCGGAAACTACGGAAGGCGGAGCTTTTCTAAATATGGTATTTCTTACTACACGCTGATGTAAACATTCACGCCTCAAATCGCCAAATATAGTATCGACATCCAAATAGTGAGGCCGGAAATGACGAAATTCAAAATGTTCAGAGATAAATGAAACATGGATTTTTATTTTGTGGGAATTACATTCTAAAATACTGCTAGGTGATAAAAACTTGTTATAATAATGGAAAAAAGGAAAGGTTATGTCATATTATTGATAAATGCAGGAGTCAGAAACTCTGTAAGCGAGCGCAAAAAATCTCGGCGGCTGCTCCATTATGTGTAATGGCATCCCGTTATAACCCTTGCGAGTAAGCGAGCATTTAGGGTTTTATTATTAGAACTAATAAATGTCAAATCTTTCACAACCCTAAGCTGCAAATATTGCTTTCAAAACCTAAAATTACATTTTTATATTAGTATATGCAATAGAGATTATTATTGTACCTCAGTATATTAACATCACTACAAAATTTGCTGCATTAAAATCGATATTTTTCTCCTTTTCCAGTTGTTTGACTATTGAGCGGTCCATAGTTTTTAAGACTATGGACTGGCAATGTGAATCGTTTTCGCGGATTTTTAGTTCCGCGACCGGATTGGATAAAAGTTTTATGTTTATTCGGAACACTCGGACTTCATCGTCTATTAACGAAAACTCTGAAATTTTCACAAAATTTCAAAATTTCAAAAAAATTCAAAATTTTCAAAAAATTTCAAAATTTCAAAAAAATTCAAAAATTTTCATGATTTCAAAATTTTCAAAAAATTTCAGAAATTTCAAAATTTTCAACAAATTTCAAAAAATTTCAGAAATTTCAAAATTTTCAACAAATTTCAAAATTCTAGGATTTAAAATAAAAATTGAAAATTTTCACAAAATTTTAAAATTTCAAAATTTCAATAAAATGTTTTTTGTTCTGGACATGATTTTTATAGTTCTAGCTCAATAAGACAACAAAGCGCAGGTATAAGCATGGCGGTGCTTCATTCAGATACACTATTACGTTGTCTCACTCATTAATGCTGTGTGCTCAACAGACAATCCTTTGTTATTTCCTTCTTCTCGTATTTCAAGCTCTGTAAGACGTCATGTCCTTTTTGCTATAGCCATACACGCTTAGCTGGATATTCATAGTGTTAATTCACTGCAGCAACCATCCGCTGATAGAATAGACATGTCGCTCCACTCGGACACATCCTGATTCCAAGACACAAGATGTTTCTTGTTTTCTTGCCCCCAAAGACTTTTGAATTATTTGGCATTCCAGACTTTTGACTATGAATGCACCTGATGAAGGATATTTCAGAAACTTATCAGTGCACTAAATATGCCATTCTTTTTTTCTTGCTCCCAAAGACATTGTAATTATTTGGCTTTCCAATCTTTTGACTATGTTGGTACCCAATGAAGTTGATTACAGAAACGCTTTGGGTGCAATGAATTTGATGTTTACGTTTTTATTACTATCACTGGGTCGATACCTCTGCGGTTGACGAGGGCATCATCCACCCTATTGTTAGTGTTTCGGCACTGACATGGTTTATAACATGCTAGGTACTGAAATTTACAGTTCCTACATAGTGTAATTATTACTAAAACTAAAGTCCTCCGCCCTCAGGCATCAATGACTTCGGCCAATATTGATTATTCTGTTTATGGTAGATCGTTTGTTTTTCTTGCTCCATTGACTGTCTTTTCGGTCTTTTGACAACGAAGATACCGGATGAAGGTTACTCCAGAAACGCGGTGTGTGCACACAATTTGATATCTAGGCCTTTTTATAAATTTGAACAGCAGCAACTATTAGTTTTTTGAACCAACGATCGAGCACGCTGACCATAATTACATCACAGAGGTGGTTTTGCCTTTTAAGTAGGTTTTCTTCAATAGTTTGTACCTAAACCTTTGGCAGTTATTGTTTCAACTTTACATCTAAACCAAACTCAGTGATACTGAATATTTTAAATTTTTGCTTCTAGAAACAAACAATGCACGTTATTAGTCCTTAAAGATCGGATATAGACCTTTGGAAGACAGTTGGAGCTGTTAAATTGTAACGACAGCTGAAATATGTACATGGAGAGGTCGTGTAAAAGAGTTATTGATTTTCGGCTTGACCTAAGTACAGAACGTCTATACAGTGTAATAGTCTGTTTGGGCTATCTTGTTAAGGTCCATTAGTTTTATTGCTCCCAACCACTCTAAGATTTTTTGGCTTTCCAATCTTTCAACTTTGAGCCTACCTGATAAAGGTTATTCCCAACCACTCTAAGATTATTTGGCTTCCCAATCTTTCACCTTTGAGCCTACCTGATAAAGGTTATTTTGAGCCTACCTGATAAAGGTTATTTTGAGCCTACCTGATGAAGGTTATTTTGAGCCTACCTGATAAAGGTTATTTTGAGCCTACCTGATAAAGGTTATTTTGAGCCTACCTGATAAAGGTTATTTTGAGCCTACCTGATAAAGGTTATTTTGAGCCTACCTAATAAAGGTTATTTTGAGCCTACCTGATAAAGGTTATTTTGAGCCTACCTGATAAAGGTTATTTTGAGCCTACCTGATAAAGGTTATTTTGAGCCTACCTGATAAAGGTTATTTTGAGCCTACCTGATAAAGGTTATTTTGAGCCTACCTGATAACGGTTATTTTGAGCTTACCTGATAAAGGTTATTTTGAGCCTACCTGATGAAGGTTATTTTGAGCCTACCTGATAAAGGTTATTTTGAGCCTACCTGATAAAGGTTATTTTGAGCCTACCTGATAAAGGTTATTTTGAGCCTACCTGATAAAGGTTATTTTGAGCCTACCTGATAAAGGTTATTGTGAGCCTACCTGATAACGGTTATTTTGAGCCTACCTGATAAAGGTTATTTTGAGCCTACCTGATAAAGGTTATTTTGAGCCTACCTGATAAAGGTTATTTTGAGCCTACCTGATAAAGGTTATTTTGAGCCTACCTGATAAAGGTTATTTTGAGCCTACCTGATAAAGGTTATTTTGAGCTTACCTGATAAAGGTTATTTTGAGCCTACCTGATAAAGGTTATTTTGAGTGTACCTGATAAAGGCTATTTTGAGCGTACCTGATAAAGGTTATTTTGAGCCTACCTGATAAAGGTTATTTTGAGCCTACCTGATAAAGGTTATTTTGAGCCTACCTGATAAAGGTTATTTTGAGCCTACCTGATAAAGGTTATTTTGAGCCTACCTGATAAAGGTTATTTTGAGCCTACCTGATAAAGGTTATTTTGAGCCTACCTGATAAAGGTTATTTTGAGCCTACCTGATAAATGTTATTTTGAGCCTACCTGATAAAGGTTATTTTGAGCCTACCTGATAAAGGTTATTCACGAAACGCGTAGTGCGGACTAACTTTGATATTTACATTTTTATTATGCTTAGTTTTATTAGTATGTGATATCGGAGGAAACTTCGTCTCTTGACATAGGGTCGGATATAAACAAAGGGTACTCCATTGATTGTTGATAGGCAGCTTTTGACCAATCAACGTTCCTCTTTTTAGTTGAGACGTCAAATAAAATAAATTGATAGTAAGCATCTTAAAATTCTAAATTCAGATATATTTTTAGTTTCGTTTTGTCACTTTTCTCGGTTAAGTACTTTTACGTATTTTAGACATTGGTTCAGAAATAAATTAGAGGATATACTTATGTATAAGTGGAAATTAGTTCAAAATAGATTGAACATCACAGCGTGGTTTCCTGACAATCGCATTGTTTTTTTTCTGAGAATTAAAGATTTTACAAAGATAAAGATAAGTACTTTTTCCCTGCGATTTATACTTTTTTACATTGTTTACAGTAAATATGCTACGACTACATATATAACTTGACGCCACGTAAAATCTGTTGATATATAATATGTGTCCAGATGTACAATTGATATAGATCATTTATATGTTACTGGACATAATTGTACATTTCTAGAAGTACAGTTTTTTACAATTACTTTTACAAAATATATATACCACTAAGGAACTTATTTCTGCTGTTACTCGCTCATTATACACAAGGCATTGGTTGCCTGTTGGGTCCGTTTCCAATTTGATGTCTCCCCATTTTAGTTGCCGGTGTTCATGTAAACCCCTCAGTCCAAAATTGACTGTATTCATAAACCATAAAGTACTGAGTAGGCTGTCAGGATTTTCTGTACCAAATGCACCACAGTTATACAGCTCCTCCTCGTCCTCTGGTTCTAATGCCTCCGCAGCATTAGGTCTATTGCCGAGTCCCATTTCCTTTAAATGTTTCTTTTGTAGTAAGACAGTCTCTTGACTGCTGAAATTCCTTAGACTTTGTAAGGTCGTATTCATAATGGTTTAATCTTAAAAAACGATATATCATGGATTGGAATTCATGTAAACTACTGGGTTGATATTGTGTTTCAATATCAGGTATATCACCCTTACTTTTTTCCTGATTCCTATATACAATTCCCGTAGATATTTGTCTAATTCAATAATCAATAAAATATGCTTGAATTGAGGTTAGAGGTGAGAGTTCATAGTTCGTTGATATTGGTGGAGTTGTTGATCATCACTGTTTAAACTTTCAAACGTTCTTGTCATAATGGTAGGTTAAATTCTTCACGTGTTAGATGAAAATCAAATATTTACGGTTGAAAATTACTTCACTTAAATAAATATTTAAGAAGCATTTATAGACTAACCTAACCAACATTCATAACTGATATTTCCGAATCCATTTTTGCAATCGTTCCAAAGCTTGTTCTACATAAGCCAGGATTAATGTTACTATAACAATCCCCTGTTTACGGTTGTTTGCTTATTTTATATGTTGTATTTGTGGTTGTAACTCTTATTAAGGACAGAACCACCATATCAATACGTGTTGTTCGAGTTCACCAATATTATTCAGGACAACATATAGTGAAATCACTGTTACACTGTACACTGGTTTATGTACTACTATGTAAGACGGAAGATCAAACGCTGTTGTATTCTCTTGCATATGGATACTTGTTCGACAAAATGCAGAAAGAAACATTTAAATTCGTCACATGTCGGGTAAACACGTGTTCGTATTTCAATTGTTTGATATCAGACTACTAGACATGTAGTACACCATACGTTATTAGTTTGGAAAATTTTTAATTTCGCGTTTTAGTGAAGAGTTGAACCCTTTTAATGGTGAGGCACCTTCAAACTGTCGCATTATCATAATTCATTTGCCAGATCTTTTGTTATTCTATTTTTTTTTTTTTGGGTCAGTTTTATGTTTAAAGATTATTGTTTGATTTCGCCAGATTGTGATTGTTTCACCGTATTTTCCTTTATTCTAAAATTGCGTTATATTTTATTTCTGTTACAGAAAGTTGCGTACTAGAAGCGGAGTGGAAGTTCTTGATGGTGGTAACTTATCACGTGTTTTGAAACAGAATCCACTAGACAAACGTTATTCCAATAAGATTGCGTCATATTTTTGTGGATTCCTTATCCGCCAATGTCATCTAACATACCATTATTTCTCAAAGAGAGCACGTTATTTCTCGGATCAAATGTGAATTGCTCCAAAAAATTATCATATCATGTGGAAGATAGAGCATTGCTACACCCTAGACGAAGTATTTCATTGGTGTGTACGGTAACTTGTACTTAACACTATTGAATCCTACATAATTACACTTGTTGAGCAGTGTAAGCGAATTACTAATGGTCTTCCTGAAATAGGCAGTTTTACAGACGGATATGTGGATTAGACAAAAGTATATGAGTCAAGATACGCGGAAAATACCTAATTGTAGGTGAAAGATGCCTCCATGCATATAGAAAATTATGATTAAAGTACCTGTTAGTATACGAAGTGATAATCAAATTATGTATTTGTTCATGTTCAGGATGGAATTTCATATATTCAAAATATTATTACATTCTACCAAAACTCTATTCACGACTATTCTACAAACTATCAGTGTGACATAAAACTATGTTCAAGATTATTCTGGGGGTTACCTTTTGTACAAAAAAAAAGGTTGCAGATTCCAACGGCTATTCATAAGCAGTAAATCAAAAGACATAAAATGGAAAAGCAGAAAAAAAAACCAAGCAAAAAAAAAACACTGACGAGAATAAATATACCAGAAGTAAATGAAATAAAATGGTAGTTCTGTTTCTCATTCTCTCTAGTAGCTGTCAAGGAGGGTAGTATTCTCTGAAAAGTAGGTTCTAATTTACACCTCCATACCCTGGCCGAAAGAGAGACTTTCGTATTTGGTTAAGGAAGAAACAAGGTCTTATTTTTCTAAAAAAGAAAATATATTTACTTTAGTCAGAAGAACAGCATTCAATAACATATATCTGAATGTAGTCGATTTCAGATCAGTAGTATAAGTTGGTTATAATTACCAAGAAACAAGGGAGATAACATTGTAAGTTTGTGTTAGTGTGAGTAATACTTGTAAAAGAGCCAATTTTGTTGCTACCCAGAATTTCGGTCCAAATTTTACTCTAGTTACTGAAAACGTATTTAGAAGGTCACCGATACTGACTCATTTGAGCTTATATTTGAGCTGTATTTTTTTCTGATTTTGTCTTTGTTCAGTGTCATGCGCTCAACATTACATGTGTCTCTGGATTTCTGCTTCTGATTTCACTTACGTTTATATAGTTGTCCACATTGTTAATTTTAGGACAGTGGCCCCATCCATACCACATACCATGCCCTACAATAATTTATATTTAATACCATTAAACTATGGGACAGAAAATGATTTTGAAAGAGATAGCTGTCGGATTTATACTTATTTGATAAACCATGGTAAGATTTAAACCTGAGATGTGTAAATTCAAAACATAACAACAACATGACATGATGAACTATTATGACTTACAGTTCTACGTGTGAAATTTAAATTCTTCAATAATCTTCTTTTAAAAACGACATGTTTTCACACCGATACAGCTACACGGTTTGCAGATTACCTTTTTTTTTAATTCAATTGGAATATTCAAAACAGACATCCGTTAAAAAAACAGATTTACGTCGGAAGCATTAGGAAAACTGGCATAATACAGTCAAACCTGCTTTAGTGACCACCTCTATTAAGTTACAGTCAAACCTGCTTTAGTGACCACATCTATTAAGCAATAACTTGTATTATGTGACCTTCAATTTTATTTCCCTTCATTGTGCATCTCATATGAATTAAATCTTATTTAGCGACCACCTGTCTTATGTGACCATATTTCACTGTTCCCTTGGAAGGTCACATAAGACAGGTTTGACTGTACAAAGTATGACAGCCTATAGAATTGATCCCCGTTTTATGTAGGTTCGTGTTGCTTTATTCTTTAGTTTTCAGTGTAGCGTTTTATTAATATTCATTTGTACCTTTGTCCTTTTTCTTTGGTCATTGTATTATCTGTATTTCTTTGGTCATTGTATTATCTGTATTTCTTCGATTTACGGCTTCTTATTACCCTTTGATATCAGTAGGACAGCCAGAGTGACAGGAGAGCTCCAAAGTCAAGTCCCAGTAACCTGACTTTCGCTTCATTTTTTATGAAAAATGACGTTCAACCCTTCGCTTAAAATACGTCGGTTTACAATAAATATGTATGCTTGAAATCAATTAAAATATACAGAAGATGTCTATGGATAAATAGAAATTTATTGTATCACTTCAGTTTTTATTTATATTGTGTACAAACATCGAATTTTGCTACTTGAAGTGGACTCAATTTCACAACAAATGTCAAGGTGGTTCTATTTAAAAGAGAAAATTTAATTAAAACAATATGATGGCTTTCTGTAACATACATTGCCTGAGGAAATCATCTAGGATCATTGTCATACCGACAACTAGTGTCAATGTCTTGTGGGATGCAATTGTTCCACTTAGCCCTACACCCACCTTGATCGGATCGACCATTTGCCAAACATCGAAATTCATTGTCTTTCGGAACACATCGGTGGTGTTTCTTAACATCAACAATAAACGACACCTAAGCGTACATCCGAAAGAGTATATTTCATTTGGGAAAGGGGTGTCTATGTCTTTTTTTAATTTTCTTGTATTAATACCGTATTTTTCAGTTTAATTGAATTATTTGTATTGCAATATTGTTTTAGACATTGTGCATTTTGTAATTTAGACTGGGGAATTACTATTTATTATCACTTTAAATTAAAAAAAAATCATCTATGATACTAGACTTGCACAGGGAATGTACAACAATTAATAATTTCAATTTAATTTAATTTCAATACAACAGGTACAAGATAAATAAAAAGAAATAAATGTGTGGAAAAAATAAAAGCATGTAAACAAAAATTAAGCCAATTGGAAAAATATGAAAATATTATAAAAAAAAAAACATGTAAAAAAATTAATAATTTTTTTAAAATCTAAAAAAAAAGTGAAACCTTGAGACACAAAGGGGCATAAAAAATTGTATCTTAACCCTTCCTATTATATCAAGGCAAATTTTAAAAAATCAGTGTAAGCAAATATTTTTCTTGAAATTAGGAAATTTTATTATCTGAATGAAAGCTACCAAGTTTCATGTTTATCTCACAATGTAAATGTCAATGTATTTGGAATATTCATGTGTTTGACACAACTACAAACTAGCTTTTATAACATATATGGGTGGTTAAGTTGTAACAATTCTTTCCCCTTGACATTCACAAAATGACCAGCATTTACAAATATGAGTACTTAGGTTGCAATAATTCTTTCTCCAGGACATTCACAAAATGACCAGCATTTACAAATATGGGTACTTAGTTTGCAATAATTCTTTCTCCAGGACGTTCACAAAATTACCAGCATTTACCAATATGGATACTTAGATTGCAATAATTTTTCCACCATGACATTCACAAACAGAATGACTATAGCATTCACATAAAAGACAGACACAAAATGACTAGCATTCACATAAAAGACACATACAGAATAACTAGCATTCACATAAAAGAGCATATTGAATGACTACCATTCACATAATTTTAAGACACATACAGAATACTTGCATTCACATGAAAGGACAAACCAGAATTCCAAATTTCACTAAGTAAATTAAATGACTAGAATAGAATGAATATGTTTTCTGTTGGCAAAATAACCAAGTATTGGTTAATATTGTTTAAAATTGAAGTTAAAAAAATTATTTTATTTGTTCCAATGACTGGAAAAAAGTTAATAAATGGGCACATTTTGAAAAATTCTTTTCTGTAAAAGAAAATTTATAAATTTCGGCATTAATATTCATAGATAAAAGATACTTATATTTCTCATAAACAACAGGCAACATAAGTACCTTTTCATCTAAAAAAAAGCATGAATAACAAATTCAACCACATGTTGGAGTGTATACACCTCTAAATGTCTGTAGAAACTTGTTCAACAACTTGATTCTGGTTCAATATATCTATAAGAAATTGAAAAGTTTGAGATCTTGTTTCAGCTCCACTTTCTGACCTAGAAAATGTGTTACAACTGTTATAACAATATGTACCACAATATAATTTATCTTCTGAGCCAAATTCTTTACAGAAATTTAATTCATTCTTGAAATGTTTAAGACAAGTCCTGGTTTTCAATTGAAATTGAAATAAACCTTTTGACTTTCAGATGAAGTTTCACAAATTACACAAATTACACAATCAAAAAGTTCTTTTCTGAATGACTTTATTATAATTTATGACACAAGGTGTCTTGAAAACTCATGGCATTTGTTTAATGATGTACTTTTAAAATAATTGGAATGTTGGTCCATTTTTTTTACTTCATGGATATTTTAGAAGAAAATATATATATATATTGATTTTCAAACCTGTATGAATATATATATAAGACTTATCATATATTCTTATTTTTATTTATTCAAATATTCAACCAATAAATATCACAGGAAACTTTGCATTTATACTCATAGAATCTGAAACTAACAGAAAATAAACATCCATTTTATTTAATAGAATCTGTAACTTTGCCCCTTTGGTATCTTCAGACTCTTGTTAAAAAAAAATAAACTTCCCATGTCCAGTCTATATATATATATCTACCTACAATGATCTAAAACTAACTAAAACTGGAGGTTGTCAATACCATTGGCACTGAAAAGTAGCATGTACACACATCAATAAGTATTTCAGGAAAACAGACTGAAAATGAAAAAAAAGGGGAGGGGTGGGGGGGTGTAAATGCTTGACATGAACTAAATATGTAGCCTTATGCTATGCCATGTTAATCTAGAGTGAATTTAACATAATCTTTCACCATTCTCTGCATGACAAGATCATACATTATAATGCAGACCTTTTTATTTCTAAAATGTATTTATTAATTATGTCAATATTTTGACATGTCCATAAATGCCATGGAACGAGTCAACGAAAATGAAAGATTTGTTGTTAAAAATGGAATAAAATGACTCTATATATGTGTAACTATGATTGGTCATGTGGTTCTTTCGTGTTTAAACAGAAATAGTCACATTTACATCCTAATAGATCGATCAATCTATGAAAAAACCCAGAAATATTTGGTTAGAATCTCGAAATATAGTGCTTCTTGTTTACATCCAAATATGGAATTCTAGTGACGAATGATGGGGAAATATGCAAATAATCCATACTCTAATACGTGATTCTAGCTATTTTTACCAAATTTATTAATAAACAGCCAATGGGATGCAATTGTTCCACTTAGTTAAAGAGTCTATTTTTAGCGCCATTTATTTTTACAACATTTCATCAGCAGCGGTATCCCGAGTTCCAACGTTGATTTCAAGCAAACGATATCATAAATACACGTATTCACGCGTCAGTCACGTTACAATTTTATTTAAAAAATGGATTCAATAAAAATGAATACTTCTTTCAGTTTTATTTATGAAGATATTCAGTAAAACACATGGGGTGTCGACGTAAACAATGCATGGCCGCTCACTTGTAAAGCGTCATGTCTAAAAAAAATAGAGTTACGTCCCTTGATTTCGGGATTTGACTTTGCATTGTTGGAGGTACGGAATCTGTGCGTGGCTTCCCGACTGATATCGTCAAACATTTTGTATGTCAAAATGTCAAAATGTGGGTTCATTGTAAAGACAAAATGTTTGATCATCATAACAAATTCACATATTCACAATCTGTTATCCATCCACCTTTTTAACGTATTGAACGGTGTGAAGAACATGACTGTCGAGATATGTAGTAATGGTTTCTATATCGACACAAATCTATTTAAGTCAAGTAAATCAATGAGAATTGTGAAATAACATTAGAAACTATTTATTTATTTATTTATTTATTTATTTATTTTTATTTCTAATGTTATTTCACAATTCGCATTGATTTACTTGACTTAGATATAGTTGTGTCGATGTAAAAGGGAAGTACTGCTATATTGTTGATAAGAATATATACATATATATATAGCAAGTTAAATATTTATATATGCAATGGTGTAATAATGCACATACACCTTTTTAATATGGTAAATGTAAAAACCTCAGTGATTTTATTGCTATTTATGGACAGCACATATTGCTTTTTTGCTGAAACGGCACCATATGAGGCTGGAAGTCAAACAAAAACGCATACCGACATTACGTATATAGGATGTTATTTGGCCATCGAAAAATATGTGATTGCCAAGAAAAATTCAACATCTATTTCGGATTTCTTCAAACAAGGTAATTTTGAAATTTTAAAAGAAATTGATTTATATACACAAATATAGTTATACAACAAATGTTCTAAATATCTGCTTTTATCTTTTTAATGTTTCTTTTATTTGTACATTTAACCCGTTTGTTTTGTAGAGAAGTACATTTTATTTCTAAAGTCATGTAGGTGTTCTACGGTAATATATAATTTGTTCACGCCACGATATAGCGGAAATATTGCGCTAAACACCAATCAATCAATCAATCAAGGTATGTTGAATGTTTATATTAGACTACATCTAAAATGTATGCCGTCCTGGTAATGTATTCGACTTGTTGAACATTGTATAAAGCTACATGATATTGAACATATTTGCACTCGATAGTGCATAAACGTTTGAAGATACCGAGGGGATAATCAGAAGGACAGACAAACCGAGGGGATAATCAGAAGGACAGACAAACCGAGGGGATAATCAGGACAGACAAACCGAGGGGATAATCAGAAGGACAGACAAACCGAGGGGATAATCAGGACAGACAAACCGAGGGGATAATCAGGACAGACAAACCGAGGGGATAATCAGAAGGACAGACAAACCGAGGGGATAATCAGAAGGACAGACAAACCGAGGGGATAATCAGAAGGACAGACAAACCGAGGGGATAATCAGGACAGACAAACCGAGGGGATAATCAGAAGGACAGACAAACCGAGGGGATAATCAGAAGGACAGACAAACCGAGGGGATAATCAGAAGGACAGACAAACCGAGGGGATAATCAGGACAGACAAACCGAGGGGATAATCAGAAGGACAGACAAACCGAGGGGATAATCAGAAGGACAGACAAACCGAGGGGATAATCAGGACAGACAAACCGAGGGGATAATCAGAAGGACAGACAAACCGAGGGGATAATCAGGACAGACAAACCGAGGGGATAATCAGGACAGACAAACCGAGGGGATAATCAGAAGGACAGACAAACCGAAGGGGTAATCAGAACGACAGACAAACCGAGGGGATAATCAGAAGGACAGACAAACCGAGGGGATAATCAGAAGGACAGACAAACCGAGGGGATAATCAGAAGAACAGACAAACCGAGGGGATAATCAGAAGGACAGACAAACCGAAGGGGTAATCAGAAGGACAGACAAACCGAGGGGATAATCAGAAGAACAGACAAACCGAGGGGATAATCAGAAGGACAGACAAACCGAAGGGATAATCAGAAGGACAGACAAACCGAGGGGATAATCAGAATAACAGACAAACCGAGGGTATAATCAGAAGGACAGACAAACCGAGGGGATAATCAGAAGGACAGACAAACCGAGGGGATAATCAGGACAGACAAACCGAGGGGATAATCAGGACAGACAAACCGAGGGGATAATCAGAAGGACAGACAAACCGAAGGGGTAATCAGAACGACAGACAAACCGAGGGGATAATCAGAAGGACAGACAAACCGAGGGGATAATCAGAAGGACAGACAAACCGAGGGGATAATCAGAAGAACAGACAAACCGAGGGGATAATCAGAAGGACAGACAAACCGAAGGGGTAATCAGAAGGACAGACAAACCGAGGGGATAATCAGAAGAACAGACAAACCGAGGGGATAATCAGAAGGACAGACAAACCGAAGGGATAATCAGAAGGACAGACAAACCGAGGGGATAATCAGAATAACAGACAAACCGAGGGTATAATCAGAAGGACAGACAAACCGAGGGGATAATCAGAAGGACAGACAAACCGAGGGGATAATCAGAAGGACAGACAAACCGAGGGGATAATCAGGACAGACAAACCGAGGGGATAATCAGAAGGACAGACAAACCGAAGGGGTAATCAGAAGGACAGACAAACCGAGGGGATAATCAGAAGGACAGACAAACCGAGGGGATAATCAGGACAGACAAACCGAGGGGATAATCAGGACAGACAAACCGAGGGGATAATCAGGACAGACAATCCGAGGGGATAATCAGAACAGACAAACCGAAGGGATCATCAGAAGGACCGACAAACCCAGGGGATAATCAGAAGGACAGACAAACCGAGGGGATAATCAGAAGAACAGACAAACCGAGGGGATAATCAGGACAGACAAACCGAGGGGATAATCAGAAGGACAGACAAACCGAAGGGGTAATCAGAAGGACAGACAAACCTAGGGGATAATCAGAAGGACATACAAACCGAAGGGGTAATCAGAAGGACAGACAAACCGAGGGGATAATCAGGACAGACAAACCGAGGGGATAATCAGAAGGACACACAAACCGAGGGGATAATCAGGACAGACAAACCGAGGGGATAATCAGAAGGACAGACAACCCGAAGGGATAATCAGAAGGACAGACAAACCGAGGGGATAATCAGAAGGATAGACAAACCGAGGTGATAATCAGAAGAACAGACAAACCGAGGAGATAATCAGAAGGACAGACAAACCGATTGGATAATCAGAAGGACAGACAAACCGAGGGGATAACCAGGACAGACAAACCGAGGGGATAATCAGGACAGACAAACCGAAGGGATAATCAGAAGGACAGACAAACCGAGGGGATAATCAGAAGGACAGACAAACCGAAGGGATAATCAGAAGGACAGACAAACCGAGGGGATAATCAGAAGGACAGACAAACCGAGGGGATAATCAGAAGGACAGACAAACCGAGGGGATAATCAGAAGGACAGACAAACCGAGGGGATAATCAGGACAGACAAACCGAGGGGATAATCAGAAGGACAGACAAACCGAGGGGAAAATCAGAAGGACAGACAAACCGAGGGGATAATCAGGACAGACAAACCGAGGGGATAATCAGAAGGACAGACAAACCGAGGGGATAATCAGAAGGACAGACAAACCGAGGGGATAATCAGGACAGACAAACCGAGGGGATAATCAGAAGGACAGACAAACCGAGGAGATAATCAGGACAGACAAACCGAGGGGATAATCAGGACAGACAAACCGAGGGGATAATCAGAAGGACAGACAAACCGAAGGGGTAATCAGAACGACAGACAAACCGAGGGGATAATCAGAAGGACAGACAAACCGAGGGGATAATCAGAAGGACAGACAAACCGAGGGGATAATCAGAAGAACAGACAAACCGAGGGGATAATCAGAAGGACAGACAAACCGAAGGGGTAATCAGAAGGACAGACAAACCGAGGGGATAATCAGAAGAACAGACAAACCGAGGGGATAATCAGAAGGACAGACAAACCGAAGGGATAATCAGAAGGACAGACAAACCGAGGGGATAATCAGAATAACAGACAAACCGAGGGTATAATCAGAAGGACAGACAAACCGAGGGGATAATCAGAAGGACAGACAAACCGAGGGGATAATCAGAAGGACAGACAAACCGAGGGGATAATCAGGACAGACAAACCGAGGGGATAATCAGAAGGACAGACAAACCGAAGGGGTAATCAGAAGGACAGACAAACCGAGGGGATAATCAGAAGGACAGACAAACCGAGGGGATAATCAGGACAGACAAACCGAGGGGATAATCAGGACAGACAAACCGAGGGGATAATCAGGACAGACAAACCGAGGGGATAATCAGAACAGACAAACCGAAGGGATCATCAGAAGGACCGACAAACCCAGGGGATAATCAGAAGGACAGACAAACCGAGGGGATAATCAGAAGAACAGAAAAACCGAGGGGATAATCAGGACAGACAAACCGAGGGGATAATCAGAAGGACAGACAAACCGAAGGGGTAATCAGAAGGACAGACAAACCTAGGGGATAATCAGAAGGACATACAAACCGAAGGGGTAATCAGAAGGACAGACAAACCGAGGGGATAATCAGGACAGAAAAACCGAGGGGATAATCAGAAGGACACACAAACCGAGGGGATAATCAGGACAGACAAACCGAGGGGATAATCAGAAGGACAGACAACCCGAAGGGATAATCAGAAGGACAGACAAACCGAGGGGATAATCAGAAGGATAGACAAACCGAGGGGATAATCAGAAGAACAGACAAACCGAGGAGATAATCAGAAGGACAGACAAACCGATTGGATAATCAGAAGGACAGACAAACCGAGGGGATAACCAGGACAGACAAACCGAGGGGATAATCAGGACAGACAAACCGAAGGGATAATCAGAAGGACAGACAAACCGAGGGGATAATCAGAAGGACAGAAAAACCGAGGGGATAATCAGAAGGACAGACAAACCGAGGTGATAATCAGAAGAACAAAAAAAACGAGGGTATAATCAGGACAGACACACCGAGGGGATAATCAGAAGGACAGACAAACAGAAGGGATAATCAGAAGAACAGACAAACTGAGGGGATAATCAGAAGGACAGACAAACCGAGGGGATAATCAGAAGAATAGAAAAACCGGGGGGATAATCAGAAGGACAGACAAACCGAAGGGATAATCAGAAGGACAGACAAACCGAGGGGATAATCAGAAGGACAGACAAACCGAGGGGATAATCAGAAGGACAGACAAACCGAGGGGATACTCAGAAGAACAGACAAACCGAGGGGATAATCAGAAGGACAGACAAACCGAAGGAATAATCAGAAGGACATACAAACCGAGGGGATAATCAGAAGGACAGACAAACCGAGGGGATAATCAGAAGAACAGACAAACCGAGGCGATAATCAGAAGGACAGACAAACCGAGGTGATAATCAGGACAGACAAACCGAGAGGATAATCAGAAGGACAGATAAACCGAAGGGATAATCAGGACAGATAAACCGAGCGGATAATCAGAAGGACAGACAAACCGAGGGGATAATCAGGACAGACAAACCGAGGGGATAATCAGAAGGACAGACAAACCGAAAGGATAATCAGAAGGACAGACAAACCGAGGGGATAATCAGAAGGACAGACAAACCGAGGGGATAATCAGAAGAACAGACAAACCGAGGGGATAATCAGAAGAACAGGCAAACCGAGGGGATAATCAGCAGGACAGACAAACCGAGGGGATAATCAGGACAGACAAACCGAGGGGATAATCAGAAGGACAGACAAACCGAAGGGATAATCAGAAGGACAGACAAACCGAGGGGATAATCAGAAGGACAGACAAACCGAAGGGGTAATCAGAAGGACAGACAAACCGAGGGGATTATCAGAAGGACAGACAAACCGAGGGGATAATCAGCAGGACAGACAAACCGAGGGGATAATCAGGACAGACAAACCGAGGGGATAATCAGGACAGAGAAACCGAGGGGATAATCAGGACAGACAAACCGAGGGGATAATCAGAACAGACAAACCGAAGGGATAATCAGAAGGACAGACAAACCGAGGGGATAATCAGAAGGACAGACAAACCGAGGGGATAATCAGAAGAACAGACAAACCGAGGGGATAATCAGAAGGACAGACAAAGCGCAGGGGTAGTCAGAAGGACAGACAAACCGAGGGGATAATCAGAAGTACAGACAAACCGAAGGGGTAATCAGAAGGACAGATAAACCGAGGGGATAATCAGAAGAACAGACAAACCGAGGGGATAATTAGGACAGACAAACCGAGAGGATAATCAGAAGGACAGACACACCGAAGGGTAATCAGAAGGACAGACAAACCTAGGGGATAATCAGAAGGACATGCAAACCGAAGGGGTAATCACAAGGACAGACAAACCGAGGGGATAATCAGGACAGACAAACGAGGGGATAATCAGAAGGACAGACAAACCGAGGGGATAATCAGGACAGACAAACCGAGGGGATAATCAGGACAGGCAAACCGAGGGGATAATCAGAAGGACAGACAAACCGAAGTGATAATCAGAGGGACGGACAAACCGAGGGGATAATCAGGACAGACAAACCGAGGGGATAATCAGAAGAACAGACAAACCGAGGGGATAATCAGAAGGACAGACAAACCGAGGGGATAATCAGAAGGACAGACAAACCGAGGGGATAATCAGGACAGACAAACCGAGGGGATAATCAGAAGGACAGACAAACCGAAGGGGTAATCAGAAGGACAGACAAACCGAGGGGATAATCAGAAGGACAGACAAACCGAGGGGATAATCAGGACAGACAAACCGAGGGGATAATCAGGACAGACAAACCGAGGGGATAATCAGGACAGACAAACCGAGGGAATAATCAGAACAGACAAACCGAAGGGATCATCAGAAGGACCGACAAACCCAGGGGATAATCAGAAGGACAGACAAACCGAGGGGATAATCAGAAGAACAGACAAACCGAGGGGATAATCAGGACAGACAAACCGAGGGGATAATCAGAAGGACAGACAAACCGAAGGGGTAATCAGAAGGACAGACAAACCTAGGGGATAATCAGAAGGACATACAAACCGAAGGGGTAATCAGAAGGACAGACAAACCGAGGGGATAATCAGGACAGACAAACCGAGGGGATAATCAGAAGGACACACAAACCGAGGGGATAATCAGGACAGACAAACCGAGGGGATAATCAGAAGGACAGACAACCCGAAGGGATAATCAGAAGGACAGACAAACCGAGGGGATAATCAGAAGGATAGACAAACCGAGGTGATAATCAGAAGAACAGACAAACCGAGGAGATAATCAGAAGGACAGACAAACCGATTGGATAATCAGAAGGACAGACAAACCGAGGGGATAACCAGGACAGACAAACCGAGGGGATAATCAGGACAGACAAACCGAAGGGATAATCAGAAGGACAGACAAACCGAGGGGATAATCAGAAGGACAGACAAACCGAAGGGATAATCAGAAGGACAGACAAACCGAGGGGATAATCAGAAGGACAGACAAACCGAGGGGATAATCAGAAGGACAGACAAACCGAGGGGATAATCAGAAGGACAGACAAACCGAGGGGATAATCAGGACAGACAAACCGAGGGGATAATCAGAAGGACAGACAAACCGAGGGGAAAATCAGAAGGACAGACAAACCGAGGGGATAATCAGGACAGACAAACCGAGGGGATAATCAGAAGGACAGACAAACCGAGGGGATAATCAGAAGGACAGACAAACCGAGGGGATAATCAGGACAGACAAACCGAGGGGATAATCAGAAGGACAGACAAACCGAGGAGATAATCAGGACAGACAAACCGAGGGGATAATCAGGACAGACAAACCGAGGGGATAATCAGAAGGACAGACAAACCGAAGGGGTAATCAGAACGACAGACAAACCGAGGGGATAATCAGAAGGACAGACAAACCGAGGGGATAATCAGAAGGACAGACAAACCGAGGGGATAATCAGAAGAACAGACAAACCGAGGGGATAATCAGAAGGACAGACAAACCGAAGGGGTAATCAGAAGGACAGACAAACCGAGGGGATAATCAGAAGAACAGACAAACCGAGGGGATAATCAGAAGGACAGACAAACCGAAGGGATAATCAGAAGGACAGACAAACCGAGGGGATAATCAGAATAACAGACAAACCGAGGGTATAATCAGAAGGACAGACAAACCGAGGGGATAATCAGAAGGACAGACAAACCGAGGGGATAATCAGAAGGACAGACAAACCGAGGGGATAATCAGGACAGACAAACCGAGGGGATAATCAGAAGGACAGACAAACCGAAGGGGTAATCAGAAGGACAGACAAACCGAGGGGATAATCAGAAGGACAGACAAACCGAGGGGATAATCAGGACAGACAAACCGAGGGGATAATCAGGACAGACAAACCGAGGGGATAATCAGGACAGACAAACCGAGGGGATAATCAGAACAGACAAACCGAAGGGATCATCAGAAGGACCGACAAACCCAGGGGATAATCAGAAGGACAGACAAACCGAGGGGATAATCAGAAGAACAGAAAA
This sequence comes from Bathymodiolus brooksi, assembly GCA_963680875.1. Taxonomy (NCBI): domain Eukaryota; kingdom Metazoa; phylum Mollusca; class Bivalvia; order Mytilida; family Modiolidae; genus Bathymodiolus; species Bathymodiolus brooksi. Next base: position 23,517,038 of record OY804582.1, read on the forward strand.
ACCGAGGGGATAATCAGGACAGACAAACCGAGGGGATAATCAGAAGGACAGACAAACCGAAGGGGTAATCAGAAGGACAGACAAACCTAGGGGATAATCAGAAGGACATACAAACCGAAGGGGTAATCAGAAGGACAGACAAACCGAGGGGATAATCAGGACAGAAAAACCGAGGGGATAATCAGAAGGACACACAAACCGAGGGGATAATCAGGACAGACAAACCGAGGGGATAATCAGAAGGACAGACAACCCGAAGGGATAATCAGAAGGACAGACAAACCGAGGGGATAATCAGAAGGATAGACAAACCGAGGGGATAATCAGAAGAACAGACAAACCGAGGAGATAATCAGAAGGACAGACAAACCGATTGGATAATCAGAAGGACAGACAAACCGAGGGGATAACCAGGACAGACAAACCGAGGGGATAATCAGGACAGACAAACCGAAGGGATAATCAGAAGGACAGACAAACCGAGGGGATAATCAGAAGGACAGAAAAACCGAGGGGATAATCAGAAGGACAGACAAACCGAGGTGATAATCAGAAGAACAAAAAAAACGAGGGTATAATCAGGACAGACACACCGAGGGGATAATCAGAAGGACAGACAAACAGAAGGGATAATCAGAAGAACAGACAAACTGAGGGGATAATCAGAAGGACAGACAAACCGAGGGGATAATCAGAAGAATAGAAAAACCGGGGGGATAATCAGAAGGACAGACAAACCGAAGGGATAATCAGAAGAACAGACAAACCGAGGCGATAATCAGAAGGACAGACAAACCGAGGTGATAATCAGGACAGACAAACCGAGAGGATAATCAGAAGGACAGATAAACCGAAGGGATAATCAGGACAGATAAACCGAGCGGATAATCAGAAGGACAGACAAACCGAGGGGATAATCAGGACAGACAAACCGAGGGGATAATCAGAAGGACAGACAAACCGAAAGGATAATCAGAAGGACAGACAAACCGAGGGGATAATCAGAAGGACAGACAAACCGAGGGGATAATCAGAAGAACAGACAAACCGAGGGGATAATCAGAAGAACAGGCAAACCGAGGGGATAATCAGCAGGACAGACAAACCGAGGGGATAATCAGGACAGACAAACCGAGGGGATAATCAGAAGGACAGACAAACCGAAGGGATAATCAGAAGGACAGACAAACCGAGGGGATAATCAGAAGGACAGACAAACCGAAGGGGTAATCAGAAGGACAGACAAACCGAGGGGATTATCAGAAGGACAGACAAACCGAGGGGATAATCAGCAGGACAGACAAACCGAGGGGATAATCAGGACAGACAAACCGAGGGGATAATCAGGACAGAGAAACCGAGGGGATAATCAGGACAGACAAACCGAGGGGATAATCAGAACAGACAAACCGAAGGGATAATCAGAAGGACAGACAAACCGAGGGGATAATCAGAAGGACAGACAAACCGAGGGGATAATCAGAAGAACAGACAAACCGAGGGGATAATCAGAAGGACAGACAAAGCGCAGGGGTAGTCAGAAGGACAGACAAACCGAGGGGATAATCAGAAGTACAGACAAACCGAAGGGGTAATCAGAAGGACAGATAAACCGAGGGGATAATCAGAAGAACAGACAAACCGAGGGGATAATTAGGACAGACAAACCGAGAGGATAATCAGAAGGACAGACACACCGAAGGGTAATCAGAAGGACAGACAAACCTAGGGGATAATCAGAAGGACATGCAAACCGAAGGGGTAATCACAAGGACAGACAAACCGAGGGGATAATCAGGACAGACAAACGAGGGGATAATCAGAAGGACAGACAAACCGAGGGGATAATCAGGACAGACAAACCGAGGGGATAATCAGGACAGGCAAACCGAGGGGATAATCAGAAGGACAGACAAACCGAAGTGATAATCAGAGGGACGGACAAACCGAGGGGATAATCAGGACAGACAAACCGAGGGGATAATCAGAAGAACAGACAAACCGAGGGGATAATCAGAAGGACAGACAAACCGAGGGGATAATCAGAAGGACAGACAAACCGAGGGGATAATCAGGACAGACAAACCGAGGGGATAATCAGAAGGACAGACAAACCGAAGGGGTAATCAGAAGGACAGACAAACCGAGGGGATAATCAGAAGGACAGACAAACCGAGGGGATAATCAGGACAGACAAACCGAGGGGATAATCAGGACAGACAAACCGAGGGGATAATCAGGACAGACAAACCGAGGGAATAATCAGAACAGACAAACCGAAGGGATCATCAGAAGGACCGACAAACCCAGGGGATAATCAGAAGGACAGACAAACCGAGGGGATAATCAGAAGAACAGACAAACCGAGGGGATAATCAGGACAGACAAACCGAGGGGATAATCAGAAGGACAGACAAACCGAAGGGGTAATCAGAAGGACAGACAAACCTAGGGGATAATCAGAAGGACATACAAACCGAAGGGGTAATCAGAAGGACAGACAAACCGAGGGGATAATCAGGACAGACAAACCGAGGGGATAATCAGAAGGACACACAAACCGAGGGGATAATCAGGACAGACAAACCGAGGGGATAATCAGAAGGACAGACAACCCGAAGGGATAATCAGAAGGACAGACAAACCGAGGGGATAATCAGAAGGATAGACAAACCGAGGTGATAATCAGAAGAACAGACAAACCGAGGAGATAATCAGAAGGACAGACAAACCGATTGGATAATCAGAAGGACAGACAAACCGAGGGGATAACCAGGACAGACAAACCGAGGGGATAATCAGGACAGACAAACCGAAGGGATAATCAGAAGGACAGACAAACCGAGGGGATAATCAGAAGGACAGACAAACCGAAGGGATAATCAGAAGGACAGACAAACCGAGGGGATAATCAGAAGGACAGACAAACCGAGGGGATAATCAGAAGGACAGACAAACCGAGGGGATAATCAGAAGGACAGACAAACCGAGGGGATAATCAGGACAGACAAACCGAGGGGATAATCAGAAGGACAGACAAACCGAGGGGAAAATCAGAAGGACAGACAAACCGAGGGGATAATCAGGACAGACAAACCGAGGGGATAATCAGAAGGACAGACAAACCGAGGGGATAATCAGAAGGACAGACAAACCGAGGGGATAATCAGGACAGACAAACCGAGGGGATAATCAGAAGGACAGACAAACCGAGGAGATAATCAGGACAGACAAACCGAGGGGATAATCAGGACAGACAAACCGAGGGGATAATCAGAAGGACAGACAAACCGAAGGGGTAATCAGAACGACAGACAAACCGAGGGGATAATCAGAAGGACAGACAAACCGAGGGGATAATCAGAAGGACAGACAAACCGAGGGGATAATCAGAAGAACAGACAAACCGAGGGGATAATCAGAAGGACAGACAAACCGAAGGGGTAATCAGAAGGACAGACAAACCGAGGGGATAATCAGAAGAACAGACAAACCGAGGGGATAATCAGAAGGACAGACAAACCGAAGGGATAATCAGAAGGACAGACAAACCGAGGGGATAATCAGAATAACAGACAAACCGAGGGTATAATCAGAAGGACAGACAAACCGAGGGGATAATCAGAAGGACAGACAAACCGAGGGGATAATCAGAAGGACAGACAAACCGAGGGGATAATCAGGACAGACAAACCGAGGGGATAATCAGAAGGACAGACAAACCGAAGGGGTAATCAGAAGGACAGACAAACCGAGGGGATAATCAGAAGGACAGACAAACCGAGGGGATAATCAGGACAGACAAACCGAGGGGATAATCAGGACAGACAAACCGAGGGGATAATCAGGACAGACAAACCGAGGGGATAATCAGAACAGACAAACCGAAGGGATCATCAGAAGGACCGACAAACCCAGGGGATAATCAGAAGGACAGACAAACCGAGGGGATAATCAGAAGAACAGAAAAACCGAGGGGATAATCAGGACAGACAAACCGAGGGGATAATCAGAAGGACAGACAAACCGAAGGGGTAATCAGAAGGACAGACAAACCTAGGGGATAATCAGAAGGACATACAAACCGAAGGGGTAATCAGAAGGACAGACAAACCGAGGGGATAATCAGGACAGAAAAACCGAGGGGATAATCAGAAGGACACACAAACCGAGGGGATAATCAGGACAGACAAACCGAGGGGATAATCAGAAGGACAGACAACCCGAAGGGATAATCAGAAGGACAGACAAACCGAGGGGATAATCAGAAGGATAGACAAACCGAGGGGATAATCAGAAGAACAGACAAACCGAGGAGATAATCAGAAGGACAGACAAACCGATTGGATAATCAGAAGGACAGACAAACCGAGGGGATAACCAGGACAGACAAACCGAGGGGATAATCAGGACAGACAAACCGAAGGGATAATCAGAAGGACAGACAAACCGAGGGGATAATCAGAAGGACAGAAAAACCGAGGGGATAATCAGAAGGACAGACAAACCGAGGTGATAATCAGAAGAACAAAAAAAACGAGGGTATAATCAGGACAGACACACCGAGGGGATAATCAGAAGGACAGACAAACAGAAGGGATAATCAGAAGAACAGACAAACTGAGGGGATAATCAGAAGGACAGACAAACCGAGGGGATAATCAGAAGAATAGAAAAACCGGGGGGATAATCAGAAGGACAGACAAACCGAAGGGATAATCAGAAGGACAGACAAACCGAGGGGATAATCAGAAGGACAGACAAACCGAGGGGATAATCAGAAGGACAGACAAACCGAGGGGATACTCAGAAGAACAGACAAACCGAGGGGATAATCAGAAGGACAGACAAACCGAAGGAATAATCAGAAGGACATACAAACCGAGGGGATAATCAGAAGGACAGACAAACCGAGGGGATAATCAGAAGAACAGACAAACCGAGGCGATAATCAGAAGGACAGACAAACCGAGGTGATAATCAGGACAGACAAACCGAGAGGATAATCAGAAGGACAGATAAACCGAAGGGATAATCAGGACAGATAAACCGAGCGGATAATCAGAAGGACAGACAAACCGAGGGGATAATCAGGACAGACAAACCGAGGGGATAATCAGAAGGACAGACAAACCGAAAGGATAATCAGAAGGACAGACAAACCGAGGGGATAATCAGAAGGACAGACAAACCGAGGGGATAATCAGAAGAACAGACAAACCGAGGGGATAATCAGAAGAACAGGCAAACCGAGGGGATAATCAGCAGGACAGACAAACCGAGGGGATAATCAGGACAGACAAACCGAGGGGATAATCAGAAGGACAGACAAACCGAAGGGATAATCAGAAGGACAGACAAACCGAGGGGATAATCAGAAGGACAGACAAACCGAAGGGGTAATCAGAAGGACAGACAAACCGAGGGGATTATCAGAAGGACAGACAAACCGAGGGGATAATCAGCAGGACAGACAAACCGAGGGGATAATCAGGACAGACAAACCGAGGGGATAATCAGGACAGAGAAACCGAGGGGATAATCAGGACAGACAAACCGAGGGGATAATCAGAACAGACAAACCGAAGGGATAATCAGAAGGACAGACAAACCGAGGGGATAATCAGAAGGACAGACAAACCGAGGGGATAATCAGAAGAACAGACAAACCGAGGGGATAATCAGAAGGACAGACAAAGCGCAGGGGTAGTCAGAAGGACAGACAAACCGAGGGGATAATCAGAAGTACAGACAAACCGAAGGGGTAATCAGAAGGACAGATAAACCGAGGGGATAATCAGAAGAACAGACAAACCGAGGGGATAATTAGGACAGACAAACCGAGAGGATAATCAGAAGGACAGACACACCGAAGAGTAATCAGAAGGACAGACAAACCTAGGGGATAATCAGAAGGACATGCAAACCGAAGGGGTAATCACAAGGACAGACAAACCGAGGGGATAATCAGGACAGACAAACGAGGGGATAATCAGAAGGACAGACAAACCGAGGGGATAATCAGGACAGACAAACCGAGGGGATAATCAGGACAGGCAAACCGAGGGGATAATCAGAAGGACAGACAAACCGAAGTGATAATCAGAGGGACGGACAAACCGAGGGGATAATCAGGACAGACAAACCGAGGGGATAATCAGAAGAACAGACAAACCGAGGGGATAATCAGAAGGACAGACAAACCGAGGGGATAATCAGAAGGACAGACAAACCGAGGGGATAATCAGGACAGACAAACCGAGGGGATAATCAGAAGGACAGACAAACCGAAGGGATAATCAGAAGGACAGACAAACCGAGGGGATAATCAGAAGGACAGACAAACCAAGGGGATAATCAGAAGGACAGACACACCGAGGGGATAATCAGGACAGACAAACCGAGGGGATAATTAGAAGGACAGACAAACCGAGGGGATAATCAGAAGGACAGACAAACCGAGGTGATAATCAGAAGAACAGGCAAACCGAGGGTATAATCAGGACAGACACACAGAGGGGATAATCAGAAGGACAGACAAACCGAAGGGATAATCAGAAGAACAGACAAACAGAGGGGATAATCAGAAGGACAGACAAACCGAGGGGATAATCAGAAGGACAGAAAAACCGAGGGGATAATCAGGACAGACAAACCGAGGGGATAATCAGAAGGACAGACAAACCGAAGGGATAATCAGAAGGACAGACAAACCGAGGGGATAATCAGAAGGACAGACAAACCGAGGGGATAATCAGAAGGACATACAAACCGAGGGTATAATCAGAAGGACAGACAAACCGAGGGGATAATCAGAAGAACAGACAAACCGAGGGGATAATCAGGACAGACAAACCGAGGGAGTAATCAGAAGGACAGACAAACCGAAGGGATAATCAGAAGGACAGATAAACCGAGGGGATATTCAGAAGGACAGATAAACCGAGGGGATAATCAGAAGGACAGACAAACCGAGGGAATAATCAGAAGGACAGACAAACCGAGGGGATAATCAGGACAGACAAACCGAGGGGATAATCAGAAGAACAGACAAACCGAGGGGATAATCAGAAGGACAGACAAACCGAGGGGATAATCAGAAGGACAGACAAACCGAGGGGATAATCAGGACAGACAAACCGAGGGGATAATCAGGACAGACAAACCGAGGGGATAATCAGAAGGACAGACAAACCGAAGGGATAATCAGAAGGACAGACAAACCGAGGGGATAATCAGAAGAACAGACAAACCGAGGGGATAATCAGAAGAACAGACAAACCGAGGCGATAATCAGAAGGACAGACAAACCGAGGGGATAATCAGGACGGACAAACCGAGGTGATAATCAGGACAGACAAACCGAGAGGATAATCAGAAGGACAGATAAACCGAAGGGATAATCAGGACAGATAAACCGAGCGGATAATCAGAAGGACAGACAAACCGAAGGGTAATCAGAAGGACAGACAAACCGAAGGGGTAATCAGAAGGACAGACAAACCGAGGGGATAATCAGAAGAACAGACAAACCGAGGGGATAATCAGAAGGACAGACAAACCGAAGGGATAATCAGAAGGACAGACAAACCGAGGGGATAATCCGAATAACAGACAAACCGAGGGTATAATCAGAAGGACAGACAAACCGAGGGTATAATCAGAAGGACAGACAAACCGAGGGGATAATCAGAAGGACAGACAAACCGAGGGGATAATCAGGACAGACAAACCGAGGGGATAATCAGAAGGACAGACAAACCGAAGGGGTAATCAGAAGGACAGACAAACCGAGGGGATAATCAGAAGGACAGACAAACCGAGGGGATAATCAGAAGGACAGACAAACCGAGGGGATAATCAGGACAGACAAACCGAGGGGATAATCAGGACAGACAAACCGAGGGGATAATCAGAACAGACAAACCGAAGGGATCATCAGAAGGACCGACAAACCCAGGGGATAATCAGAAGAACAGACAAACCAAGGGGATAATCAGGACAGACAAACCGAGGGGATAATCAGAAGGACAGACAAACCGAAGGGGTAATCAGAAGGACAGACAAACCTAGGGGATAATCAGAAGGACATACAAACCGAAGGGGTAATCAGAAGGACAGACAAACCGAGGGGATAATCAGGACAGACAAACCGAGGGGATAATCAGAAGGACACACAAACCGAGGTGATAATCAGGACAGACAAACCGAGGGGATAATCAGAAGGACAGACAACCCGAAGGGATAATCAGAAGGACAGACAAACCGAGGGGATAATCAGAAGGATAGACAAACCGAGGGGATAATCAGAAGAACAGACAAACCGAGGAGATAATCAGAAGGACAGACAAACCGATTGGATAATCAGAAGGACAGACAAACCGAGGGGATAACCAGGACAGACAAACCGAGGGGATAATCAGGACAGACAAACCGAAGGGATAATCAGAAGGACAGACAAACCGAGGGGATAATCAGAAGGACAGACAAACCGAAGGGATAATCAGAAGGACAGACAAACCGAGGGGATAATCAGAAGGACAGATAAACCGAGGGGATAATCAGAAGGAGAGACAAACCGAGGTGATAATCAGAAGAACAAAAAACCGAGGGTATAATCAGGACAGACACACCGAGGGGATAATCAGAAGGACAGACAAACAGAAGGGATAATCAGAAGAACAGACAAACTGACGGGATAATCAGAAGGACAGACAAACCGAGGGGATAATCAGAAGAATAGAAAAACCGAGGGGATAATCAGAAGGACAGACAAACCGAAGGGATAATCAGAAGGACAGACAAACCGAGGGGATAATCAGAAGGACAGACAAACCGAGGGGATAATCAGAAGGACAGACAAACCGAGGGGATAATCAGAAGGACAGACAAACCGAAGGAATAATCAGAAGGACATACAAACCGAGGGGATAATCAGAAGGACAGACAAACCGAGGGGATAATCAGAAGAACAGACAAACCGAGGCGATAATCAGAAGGACAGCCAAACCGAGGGGATAATCAGGACAGACAAACCGAGGTGATAATCAGGACAGACAAACCGAGAGGATAATCAGAAGGACAGATAAACCGAAGGGATAATCAGGACAGATAAACCGAGCGGATAATCAGAAGGACAGAAAAACCGAGGGGATAATCAGGACAGACAAATCGAGGGGATAATCAGAAGGACAGACAAACCGAAAGGATAATCAGAAGGACAGACAAACCGAGGGGATAATCAGAAGGACAGACAAACCGAGGGGATAATCAGAAGAACAGACAAACCGAGGGGATAATCAGAAGAACAGACAAACCGAGGGGATAATCAGAAGGACAGACAAACCGAGGGGATAATCAGAAGGACAGACAAACCGAAGGGATAATCAGAAGGACAGACAAACCGAAGGGGTAATCAGAAGGACAGACAAACCGAGGGGATTATCAGAAGGACAGACAAACCGAGGGGATAATCAGCAGGACAGACAAACCCAGGGGATAATCAGGACAGACAAACCGAGGGGATAATCAGAAGGACAGACAAACCGAAGGGATAATCAGAAGGACAGACAAACCGAGGGGATAATCAGAAGACAGACAAACCGAAGGGGTAATCAGAAGGACAGACAAACCGAGGGGATTATCAGAAGGACAGACAAACCGAGGGGATAATCAGAAGGACAGACAAACCGAGGGGATAATCAGGACAGACAAACCGAGGGGATAATCATGACAGAGAAACCGAGGGGATAATCAGGACAGACAAACCGAGGGGATAATCAGAACAGACAAACCGAAGGGATAATCAGAAGGCCAGACAAACCGAGGGGATAATCAGAAGGACAGACAAACCGAGGGGATAATCAGAAGAACAGACAAACCGAGGGGATAATCAGAAGGACAGACAAAGCGCAGGGGTAGTCAGAAGGACAGACAAACCGAGGGGATAATCAGAAGTACAGACAAACCGAAGGGGTAATCAGAAGGACAGACAAACCGAGGGGATAATCAGAAGAACAGACAAACCGAGGGGATAATTAGGACAGACAAACCGAGAGGATAATCAGAAGGACAGACAAACCGAAGGGTAATCAGAAGGACAGACAAACCTAGGGGATAATCAGAAGGACATACAAACCGAAGGGATAATCACAAGGACAGACAAACCGAGGGGATAATCAGGACAGACAAACGAGGGGATAATCAGAAGGACAGACAAACCGAGGGGATAATCAGGACAGACAAACCGAGGGGATAATCAGGACAGGCAAACCGAGGGGATAATCAGAAGGACAGACAAACCGAAGGGATAATCAGAGGGACGGACAAACCGAGGGGATAATCAGGACAGACAAACCGAGGGGATAATCAGAAGAACAGACAAACCGAGGGGATAATCAGAAGGACAGACAAACCGAGGGGATAATCAGAAGGACAGACAAACCGAGGGGATAATCAGGACAGACAAACCGAGGGGATAATCAGAAGGACAGACAAACCGAAGGGATAATCAGAAGGACAGACAAACCGAGGGGATAATCAGAAGGACAGACAAACCAAGGGGATAATCAGAAGGACAGACACACCGAGAGGATAATCAGGACAGACAAACCGAGGGGATAATTAGAAGGACAGAAAAACCGAGGGGATAATCAGAAGGACAGACAAACCGAGGTGATAATCAGAAGAACAGACAAACCGAGGGTATAATCAGGACAGACACACCGAGGGGATAATCAGAAGGACAGACAAACCGAAGGGATAATCAGAAGAACAGACAAACAGAGGGGATAATCAGAAGGACAGACAAACCGAGGGGATAATCAGAAGAATAGAAAAACCGAGGGGATAATCAGGACAGACAAACCGAGGGGATAATCAGAAGGACAGACAAACCGAAGGGATAATCAGAAGGACAGACAAACCGAGGGGATAATCAGAAGGACAGACAAACCGAGGGGATAATCAGAAGAACAAACAAACCGAGGGGATAATCAGAAGGACATACAAACCGAGGGTATAATCAGAAGGACAGACAAACCGAGGGGATAATCAGAAGAACAGACAAACCGAGGGGATAATCAGGACAGACAAACCGAGGGGGTAATCAGAAGGACAGACAAACCGAAGGGATAATCAGAAGGACAGATAAACCGAGGGGATATTCAGAAGGACAGATAAACCGAGGGGATAATCAGAAGGACAGACAAACCGAGGGAATAATCAGAAGGACAGACAAACCGAGGGGATAATCAGGACAGACAAACCGAGGGGATAATCAGAAGGACAGACAAACCGAGGGGATAATCAGAAGGTCAGACAAACCGAAGGGATAATCAGAAGGACAGACAAACCGAGGGGATAATCAGGACAGACACACCGAAGGGGTAATCAGAAGGACAGAAAAACCGAGGGGATAATCAGAAGAACAGACAAACCGAGGGGATAATCAGAAGGACAGACAAACCGAGGGGATAATCAGAAGGACAGACAAACCGAGGGGATAATCAGGACAGACAAACCGAGGGGATAATCAGGACAGACAAACCGAGGGGATAATCAGAAGGACAGACAAATCGAAGGGATAATCAGAAGGACAGACAAACCGAGGGGATAATCAGAAGAACAGACAAACCGAGGGGATAATCAGAAGGACAGACAAACCGAGGGGATAATCAGGACAGACAAACCGAGGGGATAATCAGAAGGACAGACAAACCGAGAGGATAATCAGAAGGACAGACAAACCGAGAGGATAATCAGGACAGACAAACCGAGGGGATAATCAGGACAGACAAACCGAGGGGATAATCAGAAGGACAGACAAACCGAGGGGATAATCAGAAGGACAGACAAACCGAAGGGATAATCAGAAGGACAGACAAACCGAGGGGATAATCAGAAGAACAGACAAACCGAGGGGATAATCAGAAGAACAGACAAACCGAGGGGATAATCAGAAGGACAGACAAACCGAGGGGATAATCAGCACAGACAAACCGAGGGGATAATCAGAAGGACAGACAAACCGAGGGGATAATCAGAAGGACAGACAAACCGAGGGGATAATCAGAAGAACAGACAAACCGAGGGGATAATCAGAACGACAGACAAACCGAGGGGATAATCAGGACAGACATACCGAGGGGATATTCAGAAGGACAGACAAACCGAAGGGATAATCAGAAGGACAGACAAACCGAGGGGATAATCAGAAGGACAGACACACCGAAGGGGTAATCAGAAGGACAGACAAACCGAGGGGATTATCAGAAGGACAGACAAACCGAGGGGATAATCAGAAGGACAGACAAACCGAGGGAATAATCAGGACAGACAAACCGAGGGGATAATCAGCACAGACAAACCGAGGGGATAATCAGGACAGACATACCGAAGGGATAATCAGGATAGACAAACCGAGGGGATAATCAGAAAGACAGACAAACCGAGGGGATAATCAGGACAGACAAACCGAGGGGATAATCAGGATAGACAAACCGAGGGGATAATCAGAAAGACAGACAAACCGAAGGGATAATCAGAAGGACAGACAAACCGAGGGGATAATCAGAAGGACAGACACACCGAAGGGGTAATCAGAAGGACAGACAAACCGAGGGGATTATCAGGACAAACAATGCAATTATAGAGGGGGTAATGGTCAAAATTACATAATTATTGCATTAAGATATACTCCTCACCAAAGGTTAAGCAACATCTGACTTTTTCACTTTTTATCACTGAATTCATAAATAATCACTAAATTGATAAAAATGAAATGGATTTGTTTTTTTACTAGACAAATAAAGACATACTCACTACAAAGTAAGAAAAAATGGATCGTTTGAAAGCTTTAATAATAGAGTAATGTGTTTGAGGGAACAGAAATTGAGAAAAAGTTTCGTCTAAATCTGATATTTTTAACTTGGACGTTTACATCAGATTCTGTTTAGAACAATAATATGACAATTTAACTGGACATTTCAACATGTGTAACCTCCACGCGTCCGGAAAAGTTCGTCAACGCGTCGTGACATGGTTTGAACCAGGCGGTGAAAAGTTCTTAATTGTATTATTTGCCATTCTTCAACTAATGCGCCGCGAAGTTCGTATAAATTCTGACAGGCTACTGATTTTCCTTTCAATACCATCCCATTAAATCTTCATATGATTCATATCCGGTACCTGGGCGGGTCACGGAATAGTGTCAATTGTCTCCTGGCGTAAGTAATCAGTAAGAATACGTGCCCTGTGTATTCTAGCATTATCGTCCATGATTATCGGTCTTGTTCCAAGGCGGTGGTTGTCAAAATGCGGCACAATGATATCACGGATGATGTTGTTGCGATATTTCCCTCTGTCATGGTCCCATCAAGAAAGTGAAACCTGTCTAAACCGAACATCCTTCGGGCAAACTATTGTGTTCGGAATAGACAAGTGTTCGGTTCATACAGGTCATATTATCAAAGATTATTTACATTTGGACTTTATTTAAAGTTCGGTTTATACAGGATTTTGGTTTATTCAGGGACGATTTAGAACATATTTCACTGAATATAAAAAACAAAAACGGAATGTCTCTTTTGAAGGGTATTGCCATACATGACTTAAACTAGGACTCGGCCCTCTACAATATCATTCCTCTCTCAAAGCTAAATGACAGAACAAAAGAAATAGTCCAACGGTGTTTCATAGAAAAGAGTGAGTGAGTTGTTCTTTAATGCCAACAGCTATATCATGGCGATAATAAATAAATTTTCAATGAGATGATGATGAGTGTCACTTTGTACTAGATCAACACGCTTAGATGGACTTTTATAATGCTAGCTCACTGAAACAACAATCCTCCGAAAGATATCTCGCCCCACCTGGGTTCATATCCTGTTTTTAGTGGGGTTCGTGTTGCTCAATCTCTAGTTTTCTGTGCTTTGTAAATCATTTTGTTCTTTTTTCTTTTGGCAACTGCATTGTCTGTCCTGCGATTGATGGCTTCTGAATACCGCATTTGTATCTTCATATTGTTCACAAAAAAAGATTGCTAATGAACAACTAACAACTACAACCTCATATATTATATATGCTCCTTATAGCTGCCAATGGAAATAAACGAAAAACGATTTTACTAATATTTGAGATTCATTGACTAATATTTAACATTCATTGACTAATATTTAACATTCATTTCCTAAAATTTAGCATTCATTGACTGAAATTTAACATTCGTTGACTAAAATTTATCATTTGTTGACTAATATTTCTGGTATTTATATTCAATAGATTTGAATGGTCAACGGCAAATGACTCATCACATTACTTCCGTAGCAAAATATGTCGCTGACACACAGACGGGCATGAAGGATATATCATACGTTCACTGTCATGCAGATCAGATACTGCTGGGTGAGTATAATACATTGTAGTGTGCATGCATTCAATATCAAACTTTTTTCGTCAAACGATGCTTAGTCCAATATCTTTGAACACAACTAACAAATAACACTATATAGTACAATGATTGAATACATGTTTTTGTCGTCTAGAATATTTTAGATAAAGCTCTAATATTGTAAGTCAGGGAATATATAAATGTCAACATTTAAAAAATAATTTATCGCTATTTTAACGTTCACCATCGATATACGAGATTACCTGGTGTATCCCCAAAAGGATAGAAATATAACCGAGTTTTCTCGTTATGGGGTACAACTCCTCCAAAAAATGGTCAATCGCTACTTACGAAGGACGATTCAAATACACCACAATTAGGACAGGATATAAATATATATTATATGCATTTTCGAAGGACAGGATATAAATATATATTATATGCATTTTCGAAGTAAAATACAATTTACAGCAACTCGTGGTGAACAACCGTTTATCAAGAGTGATCGTCGATGGTCTGTTTCAGTCAATATTGTCTAACCCTGTCCATGTTATACTCTTGTTTCTGCACACTATGTACCATCTCTTAGAATAATACATAAATATTATCTATATAATATAAAGGATAATATGTGGATATCAATGAAATTGAGATATCTATATATTTCAAGGTGAAAGTAAAAATATGTATTAGATATAGTTCAGTATTGTAATTTGGTGTTGACTTAATTAATATAAGTCCTATGAAAACAAGACAACCCAAATAAAGTATGTGAACTATCAAAAAACTGTCAACCAGAATATCGTGTACACCGAATACAATATATAGTGTTTTGATGTGACCATTTTGGAGTAAAATTACTAAACTCATATTTTAAAAGCTTGAGCGTATTCCCTGGTGCTTAGCGTAACTCGGTGTATAGGAATCAATATTGTCAAAGGATAATAAAAGGGTACTAAGAACTGAGACTAAAACAGATCTGAATCAGCAGTGTCTCAACAACCTTAAAAGAAAGAAGATTATTTCAAAATCAAAACAATATGAGAGAAGTCCAGGTGGAAAAGTCACATCCGGTCATTGTCGTAATAGGTAAAAGTCATATCCGGTCGTTGTCGTAATAGGTAAAAGTCAGCAAATGAAATTACAATATAGTGATAAATAAAATTGTTCTTATTTCACAACATTTTTTTTTTATTTGATATAATTTTAGCACACAAGTTTATCAAACATTGCAAAGATTCGCTCATGAGTCGAGTAGCTGATTTGGATGAACTTAAAGCAAAACTAGGGCAGTGTTTGTATACATTGCAGTCATTTTACAGCAATACCAACTGGGTAGAAATGTATGGCAACAAAGTATACGAAGACTTCGGTACGTTACATACATTTGATAGCTCTGCTTTGTGTGCATGAAATATAAATGATTCATGCTTAAAGTACTGTCGATTTATATAATGTTTTAGCATCTTAAAAATAAAAAATAAAATACCACACTGTCGGAATGGACCAAAATCCAATCGAATAATCGCAGACAGAAGCAAAGTCGAAACCCTTAACACACACAAACATGACCGCTCATGATGAGGTTAATAGGAAATAAATTGATAAAACAAATGGTTTTCTTCTTTTTCAAGCATTACTGTCTTCAACTTAAACATTAGTATACATGAATAAAATTAAACAGAATCACAACATTGAAGGACACACAACGATCTATATAGCATTACACGGAAAACTAACTATCGCGCAACACTAACTTCGCTAAAAACCAGGGATGGACGCAAGTGCTCCGAAACTGTTAGCAGTTCCTGCTCCCATGTGACACCCGTCATGTCACGAACATAATGAACGTGAACATAGTCACGTTCAGATTATTGTTATCTACATTCATCACTTTAAACCACGCTTATGACGTCAAATTTTGTTTACATTGAATGATTTTCAAGAATCAAGGGTTTTCAGATGTGTCGTCCACCTACTCGCATACTTTAAATGTAGAAGGCGCCATGGGTTGTTTGCGAACACTCACTGGAGATAACAAGTGAACAATTGCAATCATCAGTGAAATGTATTTACATTTTATTTATGCATTAGTTTCTTCCCAATTATTTTTTTTTTAATATAACAGATGTCGTGGTCGGTATAATATGGTAGTTGGATTTATAACTATCTATGCAATCAGTGCCTATCACCACTAACGATGTGAGTTCGAATCCCGCTCGGGTCAGGTGTACTCAATGTGATAAAGTTTGTCAGTGACTTTCGGCAGGTAGGTGGTTTTCTCCAGGTACTCCGGTTACCTCCACCAATAAAACTGACCACCACGATATAGCTGAAATATTGTTGAATGTGGCATTAAGCACCATAACCTTAAGCACACACTTTTTTAACCTGGATAAATACATGTGCATCAATGTAGATGTTGTTTCAGGTAGAGATAAAATAACAATGGATGCAGTATCGATGGAAGAGGATACTTGTCTTGATATGGCGGATTTCGAGTAAGGTTTATTTCGTCATGATTATACAGTCAAACCTGCCAATGAGGTCACCTCTAGTAGGCAGACACATGTATTCATATTCACCTTTTTCTTGTCCTGACATAGACAATTTCACATGAATTGAATCTCTATTAAGAGGTCACCTGTCATCAAAGATTACTTTTGCTTTGTCCCAAGGGTGACTTCTAAATACAGGTTTGACTGTACCATTATGCAATCTTTAAAAACAATATAATTATGTTTAAATAAACAAATATTAGAATCAAACTTTTATACAAATAACTACACAATATATTTTTTATTCCCTAATACCATGCAATAAAATGGAAAACCAAAAACCCATGAATGTTCCAAATGCTAAGCTTACAAATTATATAACTGTAAAATCATCTACAACATTTAGTATTTATGACTATGCATATCCTGAAATAAAAAAAATGTATATATTCGCGCTAAGCGAAATGTTATATTTAATATCTTTTTGCTTTGTTTAATTTGTTTTATTATTATTTTTTCGTTTGGTTTTGTTTGTGTGTGTGTGGTTTAAAAAAAATATATGACTCTTATTAAAAAGAGTACCCAGAACAAAATATATATAGCATATTTCCATTTCCAATGCTAAATACAAATGACAAAAAAATGATTGTGTTAGATAATATTAGCCTGATTATATTGTATTAATTATTGTATACTATTAATTATAATTATATTTACAGTAGAGGTTGTCATAATAATTTACTAGTTCATAATAAACTGACGAGTGGATATCATCATGGTCGAGGAAATACTAAACCTCCAAGTAAGATAAGATGATACAGTCTAAAAGTAATTTCGTTCAACATAATCATCATCCTAGAATCACCGGTTTTCGACAGTCCAACATACCAATATAATTATCCCCCAACGCTTAACAGGCTCAGCTCTCCTCCGAAGCGCCATATCTGACTTTTTAGGGCTGCTAACGTATCATATCTTAATAAAGCGAGCAGAATCGAAGTTAACCATATATGTATAATGAAAACCAATCCTTTCTCTTTGAATTAAGAAATCAAGAATAGTGTTTCCATTTCAAATCGGCGACACAAAAATCAGCACATGCTTATGTACATACCATGTGTTGACAGTAAAGGGTGCTTAAGAACACAACTTTACGACAAGAGAGATGATTTCAATTTTCCAATTGTGAACTGTCCGTTGGACAGCAGCTGAAATTCCAGCGATTGTGCTTCCTTTTCAGCATAAAGGGTTCCTGGTGATAGAGAAGCAACTGGAGCAAGGGCTCGTAATGGGTAAAGTGAAATTACCACATCGAAAGTTTGAAAGTCGCGATAATGACTTGAGCAACCGTTATGGAATGTCTATGTAACAGTTTAGCATATATATGTCCCGTTTACGGTTATAAATTCCTGTTCTTTTCTTTGGGTATATTCACGTTTAGTTCTTTCTTCGTTCATGACTTAGCATTTAGTATGACTAATCATCGAATTTTAGACACGAGAAACACGACGGGTGCTAATAAAGTGGAACATGATAAGATCTCCTTCTCTTGACTATGTATTTTGACTTGATTACTGTGAGTCTGCTTTGGAAAAACAACGCACCAACATTTACCGTTCATTCTTCATATTACAATGTCCAAATTCTTTTAAGTAGACGTTTGTACATGTAGTATTTGTTATTTTGTATTATATATATATAATATCACACCCTTCACTGGCTATAAAAAACAATCTCGTGATAAAATTCACTATATTTCATTTCGCACATATGTATTGTCTGACAAATTATGGACTTCATTCCTAAGTGATTTAACGATTGCATTAAATAGGCGATTGTATTTTCAGTTCACAAATGCACCAATAAAAATGTTTGGTGGAGTTCCATGTGGTACATATATATTATGGTTATTAATTTGTACATGTTTCTGATATATAAGACTTGACGTGTTAATGCGAGCTGTATAGTCATGTCAATTACACAATATATCTAAACCTAGATATAATAACCTATATTTGTGTCATTAGAAGTAATGGATTAATGTAATGTTATTTCAGGACCTCTGGGGTCATCGAAGGGAAAGTGCAGTCATGGTGGACCAAATGACAGCAGCAGGACATTAGTTGCTAAATGTGGTATTAATAAAGATTCCCTGTCGGAGATGCATTCCCCTCATCATCACTTGCATGATGCTGCGTATCAAGCAGCGATACACGCAACTGTGCATTTTTTATCTTCAAACGAAAATGGTGATTTATTTTCCCAGAATTCATACGTGATTTCTCTCAATGTATTACCGTTATTATGATATTCATAAATGTCAGATTCTCTTCTTTTCTTAATTTAATTCGATGTTTTATTACTTTAGAAACAAAATCCATCAGCATTCAGTAATATATATAAATAACTGAGTAATATGTTTTCACTAAATTGTTTTATTGAGATCTCCACCATTCGGTTATTCCACATTTTAAGCATTTTTATTATCCATGTTATAGGTTTTTTTCATATATTTTAATTAGAGCAGGCAATTCAAGCTAACATAAAAACCATTGTCAAGACGTTATATGTGATTGAAAGCAGGAGCGAATGTGATCTTGAAACGAAAGATGCCATTTTGGTCCCAAATGAAACTAGAGTATCTGTATACTTTCTGGGTTTTATTAAAGACAAATTAGAATAACATAATAATAATGAATCATATCACGTTACTAGCCATAGCTTAGCAATCTCTGTATTATATATATTTATTTTTATTTAATGTATTTAGAAAGCGAGGATTGTCGTGGAGATGATCGTATGGTAGTTGGATATCCAACTACCTATGCAATCAGTGGCTATCACCACTAACGATGTGACTTCAAATTCTGCTCAGTATAGGTGTACTCGATACAACATTTTGCGATAAAGTTTGTCAGTGACTTGCGGCAGGTCGGTGGTTTTCCCCCGGTATTCCGGTTTCCTCCACCAATTAAACTGACTGCCACGATATAACTGAAAAGTGGTGTTGAACACCATAACCCTAAGCATGTAGCAACCGTAATGGAAAATATCTAATTTTTTGCAGTTCAGATATAAAATGGTTTCCAAACTTCAAAAACAATCGCATGACTGTAAAACAATTTGTGTTAGTGTTATATGTGAACATGGCAACTTTTAACAATATTTCAATTATATATTGGAAGTCAGTTTTATTGGTGGGGGAAAACAGAATACCCAGAAAAAAATCCTACATTACCGGAAGTAAGCTTTTCTTTTCATAAAGTTGTATCGAGTACGCCTTACCACGGACGTGAATCGAGCTTGTAATAATGATCCGCACTGGTTGCAAAGAAAATTATAAATGGAACTACCATGCCATCTCGACTATTATTGTATAACTATATATCACTGTACTATAAAGGCATTGTCAGGTGGGGTTTAATGATCAGATATGCATGGTTTGTAATATCAATATGTTTGTTTTACAGGTACAGGACTCCTTGATATACTAGGTGAAGACATATTTGACACCTTGTTCCATGTAAAGGCCAGACTTAATGTATCGTTAGCATTTGCCATTGACTATACGGGCTCTATGACGGACGAGATATCAGCAGTAAAGGAATACGTCATACAACTATTGACTTCTATAATAAGTTCTAGATATGAGCCAGCTGACTACGTGTTGTCATTGTTTCATGACCCAGGTATTCATTGTTTCATGACCCAGGTATTCATTGTTTCATAACTCAGGTATTCATCGTTTCATGACCCATGTATTCATTGCTTCATGACCCAGGTATTCATTGATGTTGAGTATTACGTTTTCTATAATATCAACCTACGGATGTGGCTCTAAAATATATCAGGCAAATGTTTGTTAAACACAAATAAACATGAAATAAATAGATATTTTTTTATTACATCGGAGGTCATAGTATACGTTGTAGTAAACAAGTCTCCCTAGTGACACTTTAGGTAACTGTATATATATTACCCAACGCATGTTTACTATGCTCGACATTTCAAAACATTAGTGTTAAATTATCATTTTTATTTCATATAGAGCAATGATGTGGTACTACATGTATCTGTACTCGGACCCTTAATCCCGTCGTCAGTCTGTAGGTATAGCTCTATCCTATTGAGACAAAGAAGCACTTCCATGGCGTAACCGATTAAGGCTGTCGTTTTATCTACTATTATACAATACTCTCCCTTTTTCATTTTTGGGGGATTAGTACCTTCATAAATAGCACATTCATACCACTGTATCATCTGAGTATGGTCACCCCGAATACCTAAAATATTAATTAGGATGTATATAACGATTCACTCTGCTAAGGTAGTAAGTGTTTACAACACCATTGTTGTAAACCAAAACCTGATGGTACCAGCGGTACTCGAATGAATCTGCACATATCAATCTCTAGGTCTGAAGTCGGAGCACTATAACTGATAGAAGTATGAAATTAAATTTCAAACAGCGATGTTCAACAATTCCACCAATATCAACAAAACGAACTATCACCTCTCATCTTAATTCACTGAATACAATGGGGGGAACAATGACATATGATGTTGGAGTCCAGGTACTGGCTTGGGACAAGCACACACATGTGGCAGGGTTAAACCAGTATATGGGATCTCAACAAAGCACCCCTTCATGATAACTGTTTTAACATCAACTACATGTATTATTCAACATTATTCTACCAAATTAATAACAATACAGTTTTCGGATCTCAGCAAAACATATTGAAAGGTTTGTATTGTACAATACATTATAAGAATTTCAAATTTGTTGTTGGGTGATCGAGTAAAACAACTGTATGATCGTCCAATCAGTGGATGATTTTCGGTGCTATTTTTGTATTTCCGGTGACGTGTTCGAGTTCATTTTTACTATGTAGGTGAAATTAATACACGGTTTACTTTCATGTTTGAGAGAAAGTTAGAAACTCTTGATCACGATACTGACAAACTATTTTGTTATGATTTATATAGAATGTTGTGGAATAGTTTGTATTTTAGGAGACATTTATGTTACTTTATTGTCACAGAATCATACAACAAGATCTTCAAATTTACTGCCGGAAACGACATGATAAAAAAGGTACAAGAAATTCAGACTGTAGGAGGTGAAAATAGGGACTGTCCAGAATTTGCTGTCGCCGGGATGTTAAACGGTCAGTTCGTATATATACATTATTTATACTTTAAATGTTATTACAAAAATGTACACACAAAGTTGTATTAGTGTAACAAAATGCCTGATTGGACCTTCTGGTTGATCTTATAGAAGCGGAAGTGACATGTCTCTTTGTCCTAATTCATGGAGAACGTTGTCGCACATATCCGTGTAATAGAAACGTAGATATCAAAATTAGTGCGCACGACACGTTTCTGGAATAACTTTCATGAGGTACGCTCAAAATCGAAAGATTGGAAAGCCAAATAATTAAAGCTTTGGAGAAAATCAGATTGCCTATCTGAATGTTCCTCATCCTCTTGAGTCGATCCATTGTATTGTTATAAATATTGCATTCTAATTTTCCCTCTTTCCCCGAAAATGTGGGAAAAACAGAGCACGTGATCGTTTTTAAACCTACATACATGAACAGTATAATCCCGTATAACTAGCTAGATTTGAGATAGATAGTATTACAGATTTCAAGAGGGGAAGTGTCGTATTCATCACATTTTTTCCGATAAACGTAGGAATTGGTTTTTGGAGACCAGTTGTTGAGTGTTGTTTTCGTACCTTATATCATCGGTACTTTACTTTGATATTGTATAAAAACAATAATGGAATTGTTAGGATAATAACTGACATACTGCTGTGTGTAACGATATTAAAATATTTCCTGATCTAGAGAATCAGATTAGATATGTTCATTGTTGACGATCTGAAACATAAGGACCCACATGCTTCCTAACTAGTTCCTAGAAGGGTATTCGTGTGTATTTGATTACCTTCTTTATATAAAATGTAGCTACAATTTACCATTGGAAAGATGCAATGATAGTTCTTTTTTATTGAAACTAGAATTATGTATATGGCAACTTCTTTGTGATGAGTTCAAGATTTATGACTAATTACAACAATGCTGCTCACCCCGTTATATGACTCGAAGTGATTTGATTTTTATTTTTGGTGTTTATTGTCACTTTCAACAATATTTCAGCTATATCATGGCGACCAGTTTTAGTGGTGGAAGAAGCCGGAGTACCCGGAGAGAACCACCGACCATGAGCAAGCAACTGGTAATCTTTATCACTTGCAGCTGCGAGTGGAGTGCATCCTTTTTTGTAATTTACAAAGCCGGGCGCGAACCCACACCGTATTGGTGATAGGCTTGTATGAGTTGTTAGGTAATCCAACTACCTAACTCATTGAGCCACCCGGGCCCTTGACTCGAAGTGAGTTGACAACTTACTCACATGTGTGAAACACTTCCATGTTCACATCATTTTACCAGATCGATATATTTTGTCCCACAAAACTAGTTTAACCCCGCTACCTTTTATTGAAATGCATTTCCAAATCCAGGAGAGTGAGAGATCATGGATGTATTAGGAATATTGATTTTTGATCCGTTTCTAAGATTTTCCAATTTGACTTTGGAACTGTTCCGACACTGGTATTTTTTGGTGTTCGTTTTTTTTTTTTTCTTGACCAAATGGTAAGTGAACATATTTTTAATATTCGTTCATCAGTACATATTGGTATCTTAATTGATGCTTAGATTGTTTTTAAATGTGTTCAAGCACCATATTGTGTTCAAAAGATATAATATACAGTGTATTTGATGTAGCGATAGAAAAGGTACTTCCTAGATCTCCAGTGTTTGTCTTTACTGATGCTGATGCCAAGGACAGTTTCCGTTTTAATGAACTAATTAGAGCAGTTAAGGCAAAGGCTATACGTCTGGAGCTATTTATTTCAAACGAGTGTGCGAGGCGACGAAGAAATGCAGTTAAAGATAAAGGAAGTAAGACAATGTAGATTATATATATTATTACTTATCTATGTAATATATGTTAAAACATAAGATATCCATTTAAATTAGAGCCACTCTTTACTATATCATGTTAAAATATGCTACACTGGTTATATGCGTTGTTGTTAGATTAAAGTCTTCTTTCGGGAAGTTGTAAGGTCATAAATACACCATGATAGAACACAATAAGACCAGCAACATGAACCCTACAAACAAACAAAAATTAGATCAGTGGAGATCTTAGGCGTAATAAAAAAGTGCTTCCTATGTCACCACATTTTGTTTTTCTGAGAATGTTACAAGAAAAGGCAGCATATATTAAGACTTTGCTAAAACCAAATAGAGAATAAATATAGAAACACGCAAACAAGTGGTGAAAATATTGAAAAAGTAGACCAACAAACAATAGTCAACGTGAACACACACTCACATAATCCTATTGGTGAACAACACAAGTACCATCACAAAATTAGCGGCTTACTCAGGTGAGCAGTATTTCAGTTATTTCAAAGAGGACAAACAGGACATTGTGTGATTAAAATAGTGCACTGTGATGGTCATTTGGATGGATATTTTAAATTGTCACACGAACAAGATATACTAGTTTGTGTATGATAATGATCCCGTCTCAGGTTAATATCAACCATTCATTTATCATTTACATGCAAGGGGGTGGGGTCCTTTACCCCAAGGACTCGTGTACGTCCCGACATTGGCTAGGTTGTGTGCACAATCAACCCACACCCCTAACAAGAAAATTAAAATAAAGGATAGCAATGTGTTAATGTTCGGAACAAAGCAGAAATCAAATAGCGTTATTTATATTGTATTATGTCGTACTCAGACATCTTACTGCGAACTATGTGTATGTCGTTTATGTTCTGCAATATTTGTCTTTATTATTATAGAACGAATGGAGCGGTCTTTTTCCTTTTTTCAACGTCTGGCAATAGCGACTGGTGGCACAATGCATCATACTGATAAGCAGCACATTGGTAGTGTTTTGAACGAAGTCTTAACGGTATGTAGAAATGATATGACACAAATCTGATTTGCTACCCTGAGTTCACCCCCGATTGTTAGTGGGGTTCGTCTTACTCGATCTTTAGTGTGTGTGTTTTGTAGATCGTTGTTTGTCCGTTTGTACTTTTTCTATTGGTCATTGTATTGTCTGTTCTTCTTCGATTCACGGATTCTGATTATCCCTTTGGTATCTTCAAACTCTTCTTACATAATACTGTAATATGTACAAAATGGTTTCATGATAAGATTTTATCATTCAAAATAGTTTTTTCTGTAATTCGTATGAAACAAATGTTTGAAAATATCAAATGGGTAATCAAATGGGTAATCAAATGGGTAATCAGAGGCGATGTGTTTTTTCTTGTTGCTATTATCATGTATATTAATTTAGCAGAATTAACGTTAGAGAAAATTGAAGAGACAATCAGGAATTGACAATCAAAAATTTACAATCCAGAGAACAAATTCCTTTTCATGTGTAACTTATTATTCAACTCATTTACGCTCAATTGAATATTGTTTAAGTATACATATATATTTATATTTATATAGCAAAACTATTCCATAAGAATGTTTCCTATAATTTGGTCCAGTGATGAATATTAACTTTCAATGTTACTTCATTTGACCGACCGACCTGTCGGTGTTATCTTTGATTTCAGAAAATATTCCCATCGGAAGAAGTTATTATTGATTCATTCCTGTGGAAAACTGTGGCAGATGATGTCAAACGTTTTGTAGTAGATAGTACAGTGTCTGTGTTGAAAATAAGTATTAAGGGAACGACATCAATAACAGATGTTAACATATTCGACGCCAACGGTAAGATTTTGTAAATTACACGCTTGTTTTGAAAAAAAGATATTAGGCTATTGAATATAATGTAACGACATATTAGAAACTTTCAATTATATCATTATTTTGATAATAAACCTTTTAATTTTAAAGATTTTGGAAAATTGTAGTCTTCTTGAATCCGACAACAAGACAAGCAAATCATGAATATTATGTAACATAAAAAAATAAAGCTTCACTTTGTCTTATTTTGCTGCAGTATATCTAGATATTTGAGTTCAGTCAAATGGAATATATGAGGATATAACGGTTTTCTTTTTTTCACACGAGTACTCAGGTGAACGCTGAGGAGCCTAGCACCACGGTCTTCAACTGAGTACGAAGAAAATTATGTTATAATTTATAAAATAAAACAAGTCGTGAGAACAGTTTTGTTTGTGAACTGGTTTATCTAATTTTCCTTTTACAACATTGGTCAAATTCTTAAGCTCGTTCATAAAAAAGAACTGCAAAAATTCGTCCTGTACCAGCGTCTTCTAACAGCGGCCTGTAACTGATATTAGAGGCCACATTTACAATAGCATTGCTGGGGTATTATTTTACAATGTTAAATATTGAAAATGATCGTCAAATGACTTTTACTGATAAGTGTTCAGTCGTCAACAGACTTTCGTATTATCTCTCTAATAAATTAGAGATAGTCAGAAAGTTACTACACTTCCATCAAAGATATTATAATTTGGTCATGTAGAAGAACATTCATTTAAACAACATTTCAAATATTTATGCATTGTTATGTTTTTATTGATACTGTTTATTATAATAAAACTCATAGGGTGGACAGATAGTTATGCTTTACTATTCATCATGAGTATTGTTTACACAGAAACAGTGTTAATCATGTCCTTTAATACTTTTATTTAATTAATGCAATGCCTGGATTGTGTAATACAAAGTTAATAACAAAAGCATGTTTAGGAGGTTATAGAATTGTATATTTCAGGTAAATTGGAGATGTTAATTTCTAAAAAGTCTACTAGAATCCGCACAGAAAAGGGAGAAATAATTGTATCGTTACAGGTAGACAACATTTAGTAATCATAATATAGATCAACACTTATGTAAAACTTTACTATTATCTAGTGAGTGATTGTTGTTTAACGCCAATTCAGCAATTTTTCAGCTATATCATGGTATGGGGAAAATAAGTTAATTTTCAATGAGATGATGATAAGGTCCGCTTTGTACTAGACCAACACGCTGAGTTGGATTTGTTATAGTGCTTGCGTACTGAAACAACAGTCCGCGGGTATGCATGTCGTTCAACTCGGACACATTATTCTGATTCCGAGCCAACCAGTCTTTATTCTTTCTCCTTAATACTGCGCGTTTAGCAGAGAAGAACCAAATACCAATTTTATAGTCTTTGGTTTGACCCGACCGGGGCCCGAACCCACGATTTACCGCACTCGAGGCGAGCACGCTAACCATTACGCCACGGATGCGGTTAAGCTATTATCTGATATTAGTCATAGATTAATTCAATTGTTACACTATGTACTTGATTATTCCTGCACCCAAAACCTTTTAATTGGTTAACTTTCCAATCTTTTGATTTTCAGCGTAACCGATAAAGGTTATCCCAGGAAAGCGTCGTGCAGACTAATTCGATATCTGAGTTTATTCTTAACATATATGGAAATAAAGTTTAAGCTGGGATGGTTGTTTTTCAGCAAAAATCAACAAAACGACTACCTCTCACCTCAATTCATAGAATACAAAAATAAAACCACGACATATACCGATTGGAAATCCAGGTCAGGTCCTGGCTCTAGATATGCACCAAAATGTGACAGATATATACCTATTAGCGGGATCTACAACTTTAACGAAAATATACACACTTGTATTTGATATGGAATATTAAATTGTTCGATGATCTCTGTAATCAAATGTGAATAAAGAGTAATTTATTTATTTTAAAACGCATTTTATTATTAGCATTTTGCTATTAAGCTCTTTTTTTTTAGTAAATGAATGATGTTAAATCAGCTTAAGAAAAAATGAAATGTCAAAGTATACTTGCTGAGAATAATCAACTTTTTTTTTTTTTTTTTGTGTGATCAACGTAAAACGTTTTTTTTATACAATTTAACCAGTAGCTAGCAAATTCACAAACATGTAAATCAGTTAATGGTACCCAAGTCACATACAACAATCCGAACACAATGAAGAGCCAGATACACTAACAACTCGAATTCCAGAAAGCTTAATCAATATGCTGCATTTTAGTGAAATAATAGACAAATAATAATGGTTTTTAATACTCTTCTTCATCAATAAGCACATCTTATGTCTTTTGATCTTAGAAACCATCACCAGGGATAATGGAAATCAGAAGACATATTAATACGGAATTGCGCGTTAACATAACAGCACAGAGTCAACTGTCCATAAATTTTGATATATTTCAAGACATTGGACACGGCAATTTAGTTCGATTGAAAGGAAGTCCTATTGCAGGTAAATAATTTTATGTTTGATGTTTATTTTTTTAAAGTTTGATTTATTAGTGTTGTTAATGCAATAGCTTGTAAATTTCATCATAAACTTTTCTGGTCCACGGCGAACACGTAATCATCTAGTTCAAAGACTATTTTCAATTTTGCATGTGTTTTTTTAGGAAACGGATTAATATAAGTGTTACGATTGTTTCTGAATCTTATGTTCTATTTTATTTTGAAACAAGTGTATATGTTATTTATCAATAAAAAATGTTTAAATGAAAGAGGTCAACAATGTACACCTACGATACCCGCATCATTTTGATTGATTTCTATGTTTAACTTCAGTGGCGGTCGGTCATATCTAGATATCATTGATGAACGTAAATTGAGTGATTGATTTGTTATTGTTTAACATCACACGAGCAGTATTTCAGCTATTTTCAGGAACTATTTAGAAATGAAGGATAAATGGGCCAGCAGAAGGTGCGATTTTTGGCTGTCCCTTGAAAAGCAATTTGGATAGTGACGAAAAATGTCTGTAGCGCCTGCTATGCGCCCACACTTTTTCGAAATCTACAAACGAGGACTTAAACTTACAGAGAGCGTGGCTCTCTCCAAACGTATTACCAAAATAATGACTAAGTTCAAACTATGGGGAAAAGTCAATAGAAAATAATAAAATACAGCCTGAGGTTGTTCTTCATTTTGTAGGTAACTTACATAAATGGTACACACCAAATACAACTATTATTTGAGTAATAAATCTTATTACCTATCAAGGGCTTTCCTTAGGGCAACTTCTTTCTTATTTAACTCTTTTATTGCAGGTAAAAAGTATTCAATGTGTATATCGGTTTATAACATTGAAAACAATGGGACTTTAGAGAAGGTATCCCTGGTATCGAAAACTGGAACAATTTTATCTGTTTACCAATGTGTCATGACAAAATCAGAACCAACTGTTAAGTGTTGTATTAGTGTGTTAATGCCATATAGTGTAAGTAAATTTGGTATTTATGGTTTTACAATATGGTTTAAGAAGCATATGATGATAAGGGTGATAACCGAACACCGAGCAATCTTCCAAAGGAAAGGCAAAACTCATAAATCAACAAACAGACAAAATCAGTCAACAACGGAAAACTGGGAAAACCGCAATGGCCCTGACAATGGAAAGACAGACAATACTATGGCCAAAAGAAGGAAAAAAACGAAAAGTCACAGCATGATCCAAAAACAACTACAGATAAATTCGAGAGTGACTTCATATGCTCCCTGAATGATATATAGTTTGTTACTGTGTAACGACCTTATTACCATCTAATATGGAAATCGTGTTGGACATCAATAGGCGTCCTTAAATATAAATATGGTAAATCAACATAAACCCACTTCAAAACCTTACTGAGCAACAAGGCAATGGCAGTTATATTCAATATTTGCAAGTTTTTACTTCTTAATAACATAATTATATTCTATAAACATACCGAAATGTTTCTAAATTTTTAATTCAGTTAATACCTAAGGGTATCACATGTCTCTGGCTTGGCAATACCTTTCATTACATATTTTATAAATACAAGATATATTGTAGAGTTTTAATAAAAACGTAGATATCAAAATTAGTCCGCACGACGCGTTTCTGGAATAGCCTTCATCAGGTAGGCTCAAAATTGAAAGATTGGAAAACCAAATTATTTAAAAGACTTTGGGAGCATTAAACCCAAAGGGCCTAAACGGGGTAGCTAAAATCGGCAAAGGTCATCTATGCCCGAGAGATGAGAACATTAGTTTTATTACTAATTGCATTATTTAAGAACTGTAAATTTCAGTAATAAATATATCTAATAAACTATGTCAATGCTGACGCACTAACTACTGGGCGGGTGATACCCCTTGGGGACTAATAGTCCAGCAGCATATGTATCGACCCAGTGATAAGTGTGTTAGTTTTTTCTCCCATTTTATCAGGAGGCTCAATCTAACAGTACCACCAATTAAGTAGGAACTTATAAACATTAACAAGAGTTAAGTGTTTTATTCAGAACTGCCCATCATAACTCATTTTGCATCAGCGTATGGACAATATTTAGCTTTTCTGTTGATAAAATGTTTGTAGTAAATCCAATTAGAAAGGACAATTCATTGGAAACCTAATATAGTCGTTTTCTCTTGCCATATTTGTTCTAAAAATATAACATCCATCGTTACATTTTTATCAGACACATTCTATATTCTATTGTATAATCATTACATATTCAAATCAATAGCACTTACTTCATCGATCCATGCTTGTTTTAAATAGAAGAACGAAATTGAAAACTTGATACATGTTATGTATATATTTAAAGCTGCTATTGATACAATGAAATGCATATTTTGCAGCCTTTCCAGTTGAAAATAAATGGCACTGACAAAAACGAGTATGATTTTGAAAGGAAACTTTCAACAGAGTGGGAGCCAAAGAAAGTAGAATTAATTGTTAAAGCAGCATTTGGTTTGTATGATATATATGCCATCATGCAAAATACTAAAGCCGCTGGTTTTCTTTCGACTCTTATAAATGTTTAATTAAGAAATAATTCTCGGATGCCGGGCTCTATGTTTATTTTAACATGGGTAGGCATTATATTTGTCATTATTTTACACCAAGCGACATAATGCCTACCCATGTTAAAATAAACATAGAGCCCGGTACCCGAAGATTATTTCGATTCTAACAGGGCATTTACGGTATTTTTATGCATTCAAGCGTACCTAGACAGAGGTTATTTTTGGACGATGTTCCTATTACATCCCGCTATTATTTACAAGAATATATAACGCAACAGAAGCTGTTCCAATTACCTCCCGCTATTATTTACCAGAATATATAACGCTACAGAAGCTGTTCCAATTACCTCCCGCTATTATTTACAAGAATATATAACGCTACAGAAGCTGTTCCAATTACCTCCCGCTATTATTTACCAAAATATATAACGCTACAGAAGCTGTTCCAATTACCTCCCGCTATTATTTACAAGAATATATAACCTTACAGAAGCTGTTCCAATTACCTCCTGCTATTATTTACCAGAATATATAACGCTACAGAAGCTGTTCCAATTACCTCCCGCTATAATTTACAAGAATATATAACGCTACAGAAACGTTATAAGAATTGATAACGATCAAAAATTAGTTTCATCTGATTTTTTTTTGTATATTTATTATTTTTATTCTTTTAATTTAACATACATAAAGTACAAATATGCAAAATTACGCTGTCGATTAGATATACCTTCTGTGCATGTGCTAGGGTGTTCTGTGCTATTTAGAGCCCTCTATTGTTTTCAAAGCGAAAGTAGCACGCCATGTTATAATTATCATTAGTGTTGAGTCCGATGTATTGTCGGAGTTGGTGCACTACGTTTTACGGCAATACTTTTAAACAATAAACCTATTTATGTACAATAAAACCTGTAATATGTTTGCTTAAACTGATGTATGCTAGTGTTTTGAAGTTGACAAATTGTATTTATTTACTGTGAAGAGTACAACTTAAATTTTAATAATAAATGATTAAGACAGAGAACACCACGTGACTATGCTTTGATGAATGATTTTACCAATTAGTGATTTCAAAGCTAAAAGTGTTCACAAGAGGTTATGCTAGTTGTTTCATGGTGCTTGATATAAAGATATTACCCTTACACATGCATTGAGTATTTTCAAACCACGTGCGCCAACACACCAGACATTGAACATTACGAAAAAGAGTTTACATTAAGTGTACCACGTTCCCGTAAACGTGCACCACTCGCTTCGGTCCATATAATATTTTGTGGGTGACATTCCGGTCCATAAACTGCCATATGGCCCTTAGTGCCATGAACTGCTTGTTAAATATTGCAAAAATCCTTTAAATAAGGTTAATAAGTGCCTGTTAATAAAATGGACTTAGATTGCTAATAAGAAATCTTCATTCATATATTTTTTAATTTCAACGAAAATTGTAAAATGTTTTTTTCTCCAATTTAGGAGATGCCGTTTTGAACCAAGAGTTCCCGATATCCTATATATTACACCACTATGACACTGATACTGATACATACATTGTCACCATTACGTCATCTCATCCCTCTGATTTGATTGGACCATTATTCAGAAAACACACCATGTTAGCATCCGAGTCTGCAAATGGTACTTTTACATTGAAACCTTCAACGCCATCGATATTTGTGTGAGTATTTTAAAAGCGCCATAGCAAAATATTGTTTAAAAATATCGTTGTACTCACCGTTAGCGCATAAGGTGTGAGTGAGTGATTGTTCTTAGTGCTAAAATCAGCATTTTTTCAGGTATATCATGGCGAGAACAAGTTACATTTCGGTGGTAGACATGGCCGGCATCTTTCGATTAAATAACTCTGCTTCCTAACTGCAACCAATTTATGCTCTCACTCTTTAAAATTGTGTATTCAGCGGAGAACCAGCAAATACTTATTTCATAGTCTTTGGCTCAATGAGTTAGGTCGTTGGATCTAACAACTCATACAAGCCTATCACCAATACGGCGTGGGTTCGCGCCCGGCTTTGTAAATTACAAAAAAGGTGCACTCGACTCGCAGCCGCAAGTGATAAAGTTTACCAGTTGCTTGCCCATGGTCGGTGGTTCTCTCCGGGTATTCCGGTTTCCCCCACCACTGAAACTGGTCGCCATGATATAGCTGAAATATTGTGGAAAGTGGCGTTAAACACCAAATATCAAATCAAATCAAATCATTAGAGGGTCGTAGCAAAACACTTAATGACAAATAACGAGACAAAAAATGCAATATTACGTAAAAATTGCTTCCAACCGTATTTAAAAAAATCATTTATCAAACATAATCGTATTTACCACTGTCAGTAAATGTGTAAAGAAGTAGTCTTTTTTATTATTAAATTATTAAAAAAATTTCACGATAAATACACATTGTGATAATCACAAGACATTTATTTACAACAAACACTTCTTGATAGTAAACATCAAATTCATAACATTTCAGTTCATACACAGTAGCAGTAGTCCTTACAGCAACACATCAGATTCAACAAAGTGTTACCAGAAAACTTTTGGTTGGTATCTACATCAATTATTTTGGATAAGACATATATTGATTTATTATATTAAACACACATCTATTTTATGTAAAATGACAAATATGTATTATATATGTCAATATATCGGCGCAGAGTATTCACATTATAGAGGCGTAGGAGTGGACCTGAAAGTTGGAGTGAGGAAGCTTTTGAGTGAACCGAAAAGTGGCGTGAAGGAGGGATATTTTTTCATGACAGGACCGAAAAGTGGGCAAGTTTTTAACAACGAAAAAAACAAAAAAAGTCCTTTGGCCCTTAAGCATGCATTAATGCCCTTTAATCTCAATATCTTGATTTACCGAGCATTTGCTGCATCCATGCTATCAGCTCGACCTTTTATAAATTTTCGTCATACAAAAATGGGGAGAGGGGGACAAAAACATAGTTCTACCACTTTTCAAAATGGTGGTACATGCCCAGCTCCCCCGACTGCTACGCCGCGACATTAGCTTTGATTTTTGCTCAAAGAGGCTGAACTCAAATGAATGATTCCTTCTTTGGCTATGGTATTTAACTTCCGAATTTGTTTGAAAATATCTTTATATCACAAATTGATCGTTTGAGATTATTATATTACCATGGCAACAATGAAAGGAAAGACTATAGCTTTTGTCACTGCTATTGCAACAAAATTAGAGGAGCGTACTGTTTTGTCATTGTTTTTAAGCAAGTTAGATATGGAGGATTATTGTATTTGCCGTTTCTTCTGACGTACAGTTTGCACTCGAGAATTTTAATCCTTTTATTTTTTTTATATTTATTTTTTTTCTCTATCTTAGTATTTTTGAGTTTTACAATATTATATGTATGTGTATTGTAGTCTAATTGACTTTGTATTACCTGTAAATCTTGTTTACATTATCTAATTATAGTTGTTTACTAAAGCGAATATGGTTAGAACAATATAAATGTACTTAAAAGTTATTATGTAGAGCTAATTTTCCCAATCAAACTCATGATCAGAAAGGCTTGTTCTCATGTGGACTTTGCAAACTCATCCGTCTGCGGTTTGTAGATAAACATACCTTTAAGTAGATTTTAACTGAGTAAATAGAAAACAGCATGTTCTCCTGTCAAATAACAACATGTTCTCCTGTCAAACTGGGTAAATATAAAACAGCATTTTCTACTGTCAAACTGGGTAAATAGAAATCAGCGTCTCTTCCTGTCAAACTGGGTAAATAGAAAACAGCGTCTTTTCCTGTCAAACTGGGTAAATAGAAAACAACTTGTTCTCCTGTCAAACTGGGTAAATAGAACACAGCAAGTTCTCCTGTTAATCTGAGTAAATAGAAAACAGCATGTTCTACTGTCAAACTGGGTAAATAGAAAACAGCATGTTTTCCTGTCAAACTGGGTAAATAGAAAACAGCATGTTCTACTGTCAAACAGGGTAAATAGAAAACAGCGTCTCTTCCTGTCAAACTGGGTAAATAGAAAACAGCGTCTTTTCCTGTCAAACTGGGTAAATAGAAAACAACTTGTTCTCCTGTCAAACTGGGTAAATAGAACACAGCAAGTTCTCCTGTTAATCTGAGTAAATAGAAAACAGCATGTTCTACTGTCAACCTGGGTAAATAGAAAACAGCATGTTCTACTGTCAAACTGGGTAAATAGAAAACAGCGTCTCTTCCTGTCAAACTGGGTAAATAGAAAACAGCGTCTTTTCCTGTCAAACTGAGTAAATAGAAAACAACTTGTTCTCCTGTCAAACTGGGTAAATAGAACACAGCAAGTTCTCCTGTTAATCTGAGTAAATAGAAAACAGCATGTTCTACTGTCAAACTGGGTAAATAGAAAACAGCATGTTCTACTGTCAAACTGGGTAAATAGAAAACAGCAATGCTCTACTGTCAAACTGGGTAAATAGAAAACAACACGTTCTCCTGTCAAACTGGGTAAATAGAAAACAGCATGTTCTCCTGTCAAACTGGGTAAATAGAAAACAGCATGTTCTACTGTCAAACTGGGTAAATAGAAAACAACATGTTCTACTGTCAAACTGGGTAAATAGAAAACAACTTGTTCTCCTGTCAAACTGGGTAAGTATAAAACAACATGTTCTCCTGTCAAACTGGGTAAATAGAAAACAGCATGTTCTCCTGTTAATCTGAGTAAATAGAAAACAACATGTTCTACTGTCAAACTGGGTAAATAGAAAACAGCATGTTCTACTGTCAAACTGGGTAAATAGAAAACAGCATGTTCTACTGTCAAACAGTGTAAATAGAAAAACAACTTGTTCTCCTGTCAAACTGGGTAAATAGAAAACAACACGCTCTCCTGTCAAACCAGGTAAATAGAAAACTGCTTGTTCTCCTGTCAAACTGGGTAAATAGAAAACAACATGTTCTCCTGTCAAACTGGGTAAATAGAAAACAACATGTTCTCCTGTCAAACTGGGTAAATAGAAAACAACTTGTTCTCCTGTCAAATTGGGTAAATAGAAAACAACATGTTCTCCTGTCCAAGAACTATTCAATGCGTAAATGTTCAGATAAATATAATCTAATATTAGACATATTTTAACTAGGCAATGTCATGAAGAAAGCATGTGAATTTGGAAAGAAGATATGATCTAAGATACCAAGCATAAATAAATAGCCCATTCATTTCTTTATTATCTTGTACAGATAACAGATGTTGAACGACCAATGTGTTCCATAACAAATGTGTCTGGTTCGTGTGACGAGTCGTCTCTTAATACAGCTAATTGTTCATTGCATAAATGGATTGCCGTAGCAACTGCCACATTTTCTGGAGTGGAATTGGAAAGTATAACTGCAGATTCTAAAGTGGAATTATATCACAAAAATCTGACAAACCTGTTTTCCGGACCTGTTAAAGTCAATATTAAGTAAATAAACATTTAACGTATTGTGCTGCTTTATATTTTCGCCTATCAATGGACTCAACACCCGATATCACCCCGGTTTTTTTTAGTTTTTGTCATTGTAATGTAAGTGCTTTTTCGATTAACGGCTTCCGATTACCCTTTTAGTATCGCCAAACAAAGAGTTGTGATTGTACAGTAAAACAAACTTTTAATTATCACGTGGATATCCGTTTTTAATTTTTTGTTATTCTTTTTTAGTTTGTTTTGTAATTTTTTAAAGTGAAATACCTATAGACACCCATCGTCACCAATATTTAATGTTCGACATGTATCAACCACATCAACAAAAATAAGTGGAATTTTCCAATGCATACACACATTCTAAGTACCATTGTTTGATATAATTTATGGATGAATCCCCGATATATCTGCGGTAGACCCTGTTAATTATATGTAGTAACTTTCAATGTTACATGTGCAATCTTTAATTTTCTAATGCAGTTGTTTATGTAACGCCTTTTCTTATTGGACAGCAATCACAATTGATGTAGTCATAATGTCTGCGCATATGAAAACAATATATCCGGTTTATCAAAAGTACCAGTTAATGCTTATTTACAAGGAGTTAAATTATGTATTTAGAGATTTCCCAACATCATAAATGATTTGATGTGATGGTTACAAATAGCTGTAAACTAAATATTCAACGATTAAGTCAACAATTGATACCGGTAAGTCTTCAAATACCATACAATTATCTCATCTCCTACGTGCAATTAACCGCACCGGTGGCGTAATGGTTAGCGTGCCCGCCTCGAGTGCGTTAGATCGTGGGTTCCGGCCTCGGTCGGGTCAAACTAAAGACTATACAATAGGCAGATGTTGCTTCTGTGCTAAGCACGCAGCATTAAGGAGAAAGAGCAAAGACTGGTTGGCTCGGAATCAAAATAATGTGTCCGAGTGGAGCGACATGTCTACCCGCGGACTGTTGTTTCAGTGAGCTAGCACTATGAAAATACAACTCAGCGTGTTGGTCTAGAACAAAGTGGACATCATCATCATCTAATTGAAAACTAATTTGTTCTCGCCATGATATAAGTGGCGTTAAGCAACATCACTCACTCACTCCTACATGAAATTGACAGTGGATGCACATATTCATTTCAGAGGTGATTGCTGTAATCCGTCAGTTTATCTGACAGTAGTGGATGTTGATGATTGGATAACACAGTGTAGTGTTTTCTACTCCAATGGAACAGTTGTCAAATCTGTTGAAATTGCATCCGTATATGGTATAGTAAATGTAAGTTTTTACCATATACAAATATATATTTGAACCGATCATGCATTTTTGTAATTATATGACTAGGTAAGGGGCTATGTAATAAAATTTCAGCTTCCCTTTTAAATTGGATTAGGGTTTTGGTGTTTAACGCCACTTTCAACAATATTTCAGTTATATCGTGGCGGTCAGTTTTAATGGGTGAATAAACCGGAATACTCGGAGAGAACCACCGACCTGTCGCAATTCACTGACTAACTTTATCACATAAAGTTATGTCGAGTACTCCTCGCCATGAGCGGGATTCAAACTAACAACATTAGATCCCTTTGGTGAATGTAAATGTACTGATTATGCATATAGAGATATAAATATATAATATTTTAACCAAGTCATCATGATGACCGTAAACCTATGGAAGTTATGATTTCAGTTTTACCAAGAGGAACCACTGAGTAAGTAGCCGCATTTGTAGCGGCAACTCACTATCAAGGAAATTGCCCTTGCCGACCGATACTTTTTTTTCCTTAACTTATTTGGCTTTCCAATCGTTTAACGGTGTTCGTTCCTGAAGAAGGATATCCCAAAAGCGCGTAGTGCTCATTTAATTATATATCTAGAGGTTTTTTTACTTAAAAATTGTTTTAATGATGAAAGCTATTTTTTATTTCACTGACATTTCAAAAATATCAAAAATAGAAATATTAATTAATATAATAACTTACCTTTAACCGTAGTGCTTTCTTGATACGTGACGTCAGTGTTCTGGAGAGATCTATTAATACAAATCTCGTGTTGGTAGATATCTTGATTGCTTTGGCTTAGAGTTTCTGTTTCTCGATATTTTCCGACTGAATTGTGATTATGTCCCCTTTTTAGTGGATCAATTTGTTAGTCATGTCAAGGTAACCAGAACATTTGTTACATTCCAATGATAAACCGAACTGATCAAGAGCAATGCTTTATTTATGTCACGACGAGAACAGTGAGCTGGTGATGATGATAGTAATGTCCTCCGCTTTGTACTAGACTCACTAACACTCACGGGAGGATTGTTATCAATGAATGCTAACTCACTGAAGCAACAGTCAGTAGGTAGACATGTTGCTCCACTTGGACACAATATCCAGATTCCAAGCCAACACTCGAGGCGAGTACGATAACGATTACATCACCGAGGCGGATAAGACGAAATATATGTATATGTATCACTGTATTGGAAAAATCTTTGCTACATCACATAAATCAATGGTTTTGATTTATGATGCTTAACGCCACTTACAACACTATTTCAATTATATCATGGCAGTCAGTTTTATTGGTGGAGGAAACCAGAGTATCCGGAAAAAACCACCGACCTGTCGCAAGTCACTGACAAACTTTATCACATAATGTTATATCGAGTTCTCCTCGCCTGAGCGGGGTTCGAACTCAAAACGTTTAAATCGATGTACTTCGTTACAGTGGCTATGCAATATCATTGTGCAGACCCTTTATTTTCTTATTATTTTAATTTTTTCTCATTTACATTAGCGGTAATAAAACAAATGTAGGTCCATCCCAACTCCACTATCTTACATACTAGTATAGTATTTGGTGATTTTTCTTTTCTAGATTGAGCCCATGATGAAATTAACTCTCATATATTGCTAACTTTAGATTTAACAAACATGGCATTCGTTTATGTAACAGATTTGATACACAGTATAAAAAACAAATTCAGGCGTCAATGCATCTCGGAATATTGCAAATATCGGTCGTGACCCGCGTGTGAAACTTTGCTTAGTTTACTGATGAGTAAACACTAGTCATAGAGTCAGAAAGCTTCATATATACATTAGAGTAGCATTGAAGATGTTTATTCACAAGCAAAGTTTTCATAGTGTTCAAAGCATTTTACTATTTTAGCTAGTGGTAGCTAAAAAATCAAATTCGGGCCCATGCCAGCTGCAATAAACAGTACAAATATCTCATTTTGAAAAGATGAAACACACACACATATACATACACACACACGAGCGTTCTCCGTTAACGTAGCATACACTTGAATATAAAGTCATATACGATCGCAAGCTCGTGCAACATACACTTGTATAGAAAACAATCCAACTGGAAAATACGATCCTACACAAATAACCAGAGTGAAACCAGATAACTGCAAAACAATTGCACAAAAGATCAATGAAATGAGACAAAACGCGCTTGTAAATTTTAATTGACTGTCTCCAAGATATATACAATAACAATACATATATTATTAGCTAAGTAATAAACTTACCATTGGAGCAGGAGTTGTTGGAAAGAAATAGTTACTACTTATGTTGTTAAAACACATTGTCAAGTCTGTCGTAAATGTACATTGTCTGTACACAATTACACAATTGTTGTATTTACACATCTCCACACACTGTAAAATGTTAGAGGAACTCCAAGCTGTATAACCAACATATATATATTCTGTTTGTCGTTGAAATTCAGCGCTATGTGTAAATATTATCACGCCGAAATCAAATATGACTTTTAGACGAAACAACTTTTCCATATTATGTTTTATCATCTTATATGTTTCAGTGAGTTTGTGTACGTCCTCGTTCCATATAAATTATGATGCAACAATTTGTCCAAAAAGTTAGCACACCAAACCATGCGTTGGTTATTTTCGCCAAAGCGAATTCATTTGAGACATTGTTTGAAGGCAGCAGAAATGGACATCTAATCTTAATATTACAGCCATGTGAAATCTATATCAGACATCAAATCAATTTAATTTATTAAGTTTAAAATTCTGCAAAAACCTACTTTTTATTTTCGTTCTACACGTGTCATATTATAACATCTGAGGATTATTATTTTTTTCTTTAGAAATAAGCTGTGAATGTGATAGTTGTGATAAAAAGGACATCATACGTAGATGTAGAGTTTAGTGGGCACGACCTGTTTCTGGAATAACCATCATCATATAATGCGATGACTGGAGTTGATACTTCCCGGTCCTTTCCTCATTCAAGACCGCGTTTGTAACTAGATTAACACAACGGGTGCCACTAGTGGAGCAGAAACTGCCTACCCTTCCGGTGTACCTGAGTTCACCCCGGTTTTTAGTGGGTCGTGCTACTCGATCTTTAGTTGCATGTTTTGTAGATCGCTGTTTGTCCTTTTGTTCTTATTCTTTTGGCCATTGTGTTGTCTGTCCTTCTTCGACTTACCCCTTTGATATCTTCAAGCTCTTCTTGACTACATATGCTTAGTGAATATGGGGAAATCTACTGAATGAATAAACAGTGTACATGGGGAAGTCTACTGGTTGTTCCTGTGAGGTTTGCTTGAAGGAAACCAGAGTACCCACTGGAAATCACCGACCTGCCACAAGTCACTGTCAAACTTTATCACATGATGTGCTTATTTTTTTTTCTTTTCATGGGTTCGAAGCAGTCGAAACTTGAAAAGTTTTTCAAGCATGAAGACAAAAATATGAATCTTCAAGGTTTAAGCGTAACAGCCTGGATCGGCAACAACCGGGTCTGAATATGCAGGGGTACTGCATGCTTATACAGGAGCATCTTCTCCCGAACCATCAGTATGGATAGGCGACAACCGAATCTGTAAATGCAGGGCTACTGCATGCTTATCCAGAAACATCTTCTCCCGAACTAACAGTATGGATTGGCGGTTCGGTTTGAGATATAACAGATCAATCGATGACTACAAAATGATAGTAATGAATTGTCAATTACAAAATGGACACAGATGTTAAATACCCAACAGATAAGCAGTGACTGGGTGGCGTTATAATGAATGGTGGGGAACTAAACAGCCATGGTCGAGATATACCCTTTCAAACGACACTGTATTTTGTGCCTGCTATGTTGCATGTCTGTTTGGTCAAATATCAGAGACAACTCCCGTGTTTGTTAAAAATGGATTTTACATATTGGAAAACCGAAGTGGGAGAAAAAAGAGCGATATTTAATAGCTAATTTGAAGTGACACAGAAAAAGTTGAAATGTTTCTTCTGGCTACTACAGGAAAAACGTTCAATAATACAAATATTTTATTTTTATAGATTGGAAACTGAGTGAGCAATTGTTCAGCTATAGCATGGCGAGAACAAGCTAATTTTCAATGAGATGATGATGATCAGGTCCGCTTTGTTCTGGACCAACACGCCGAGTTGGATTTGTATAGTGCTAGTTTACTGAAACAACAGTCCGCGAGTAGACGTGTCGCTCCACTCGTACACATTATTCTGATTCCGGGCCAACCAGTCTTTGCTCTTTCTCCTTAATGCTGCGTGCTTAGCGGAGAAGAAATAAATACCAATTTCATAGTCTTTAGTTTGACCCGACCGGCGCTCGAACCCACGATCTACCGCACTCGAGTCGAACACACTAACCACTACGCCATCGATGCGGTTAGGAAGCTGAATTTTATCAAATTTTGATGTCTCATTTATTAATACTGATCCAGATGTACTATTGCCATCGCTTTCCATACAATGTTTATCTTCTGTTCATTCACTTTTAACATCCAATATACTAAATTTTCATCCAATCGATGAATCATTTGTGTCTAAGCGTATAAGTAAAATAAATGTTAAAAAGGCAACAGGAAGTGACGGTATTATACCTAAACTCCTACACTATGCTAAGCCTGTTGTAACTAAACCCATTTCTAATCTTGTAATTTTTTCCATTGTCTAAATCTATTTTTCCAAACTCATTGAAAAATGCCCAAGTGGTGCCAGTTCACAAAATAAAATAATGTCCTTGAAAAGGGTAATAATAGACCCGTCAATGTGCCCCCGCGAATTCAAACAAAGGGTAATAATAGACCCGTCAGTGTGCCCCCGCGAATTCAAACAAAGGGTAATAATAGACCCGTCAGTGTGCTCCCGCGAATTCAAACAAAGGGTAATAATAGACCCGTCAGTGTGCCCCCGCGAATTCAAACAAAGGGTAATAATAGACCCGTCAGTGTGCCCCCGCCAATTCAAACAAAGGGAAATAATAGACCCGTCAGTGTGCCCCCGCCAATTCAAACAAAGGGTAATAATAGACCCGTCAGTGTGTTCCCGCGAATTCAAACATCTTTCAATCAGCATAGAGAAACAACTTTCGGAACATTTTTTAAATATATTTAATACATTTCTTGCTGCATTTAGATCTGGCTATGGTTGTCAGTCAACTCTACTACATATTTTAGAAGACTGGAAGAAAGGGTTAGACAATGATGAATATTTGGCGGCTATATTGATGGATCTCAGCAAACCTTTTGATTATCTACCACATGACCTTTTAAATTTTAAATTATAATAATATGATTTAAGTAAATATTCTCTCAACTTATTAAAATGTTATCTCTCTAATAGAAAGCAATGTGTTAAGAAGAGTTTGAAAATACCAAAGGAGTAATCAGAATCCGTATATCGAAGAAGAACAGACAACACAGTGGCCAAAAAAAGTACAAACGGACAAACAACGATCTACAAAGCATACACATAAAACTAAAGATTGAGTAACACGAACCCCACTAAATACCTGGGTTCATTAATACGCTCTGTCTCATCAGTTCAGCAACAGGGGAGATTTGGGTCCATAAAATTAATTTTACCCCACCAATTTTATTATTGAACAGTGTGTACCAAGCC
The DNA here is from genome assembly GCA_963680875.1 of Bathymodiolus brooksi. Lineage (NCBI taxonomy): Eukaryota > Metazoa > Mollusca > Bivalvia > Mytilida > Modiolidae > Bathymodiolus > Bathymodiolus brooksi. The sequence goes on from OY804582.1 coordinate 23,560,127, forward strand.
AGGAAAGTGAGTGGTGGTATATATGCATTAGGTAGTTTGATTTTGCATGTTTCTACGATTTTTAGACTGATTTGATATATTTTGGTTTTCATTTATTCACTTCCACACTTTAGCTAATCAAAATTAATCATCTTATTTTAATATTCTAATCACTAATACTCTAACTATAAATGAATTTTCCCGCGGTTCGGTAGTAAAAGCGGGAAAATGTATGTATTAACAGTATGTTCCGTGAATGTGACCAATCGGATGGACCCGATAGAGGTATTTAAGTTAGTTTGCACAGGTGGAGTAGCCGCCGTTCCATGGTGTACATGTCAAAAATGGACGCCGACATTCAACAACAAATTAGGCATGAAGTTGTTAACGCTGTGGCTCAAAGTCAAAATGCATTAATGTCTCAGTTGAAGGATTAAATTTCTAATGAAATGGGAAAGGTGCAGGACCAGCAACAGAGGATAGCAGAAACGCAAATTACAAAAATTGAAGGGACGCTGTCGGACGGATATAAGTTCAAACGCAGGGGAAATGAGGAACAATCTAAACACAACAGCAAAATTTTAAGCAAAATCAAAGAAGCTGAAAACGTGTTGGATACGAATAACCCATCACAGGAGGGAATTTCGAAAGCGAATGAAAAACTAGCAGAAGGTATGAGTCTTCTTAATTGTAGACAGAAAATAATTAAAATCGCCGACTCTTCGGATCTTGGATGGAGAGTGGTACAGGAGTACGAAGCAAACCCGCTCGCAGACGATTCGGATGACGAGAAAAAGTTGTTTAAGGTCGAGTCAAGAGCAGAAAGAAAAGTGAAAGCGGAGAAATCGAAGAAGACGAAACGAACACACCCTTATGTAACACCTGCAACAGATAAATTTACACAAGGACAGAAACCAGGCAGATGCTTCAATTGTGGAGTAAAGGGTCACTGGAAGCAGGAATGTCCTGATCTCAAGAAGAGTGATAAGATAAGTATTTCAGATAATAATAAGTTTGAATTTGGTTTTAGTAATCAAACGGATAATGCATTACAACTAAAATCTGTCATAGTAACTCCTGCCAATAGCTTGAGAAATCATATTGACAAATGGAAAAGCATCGAGGCGAATCAGTACATTTTAAATGTCATAGATCAAGGTTACAGGTTACCATTTAAAACCCTACCTGTAAACATCTCGTTAGATAATAACAGGTCAGCTAAGGACAATACAAGTTTCGTTTCAGATGAAATTGACAAATTATTGATGAAAGGATGCATTTCTCGGGTAGAATTAAAACCACACGTTGTTAATCCGTTAACTGTAGCAGGAAATAAAACTAAGCTGCGATTGGTATTAGACTGTCGTCATATAAATCCACATTTATATCAATTCAAATATAAATATGAAGACGCTACTGTAGCTAGACAAATGTTTTACAAAGGAGATTTTATGTTTTCCTATGATCTTAAGTCAGCATATCACCATATTTTGATACACCCTATGGATATAGCGTACTTAGGTTTTCAATGGAAATCCAAGTTCTACGTGTTTAATGTTTTATGTTTTGGTTTGGCAACAGCAGGTTTTATTTTTTCAAAGGTTCTTAGGGAACTAATCAAATACTGGAGATCACAGAGCATTAGAATTATAATGTATCTTGACGATGGACTGGGTGGAGCTGACACATTTGAGAAATGTAAAGAGGTCAGTCTGGTGGTAAAAATGATCTCTTTAATTTTGGTTTTATTATTGCCGAGGAAAAGTCTAACTGGAATCCAGTACAAGAGAGTATTTGGCTAGGTTTGATATGGTATACTGTCGAAGGAAAAATTCGAGTTACTCAGGACAGAATAGATAAGATTCTTTCTTGTTTAAGATACATTTGTAGTAATCTGCAAACTACTAGAGTGATTACTGTTGGGTTACTGGCTTCGGTGATAGGACAGCTTATTTCAACACAAGCTGTGTTTGGTAAGTCGGTAAGGCTAAGGACTAGATACGCTGATGATTGCGTATTGGATAGGTTATCTTGGGATTCACCTATATGGCTTACTCATGAAGCAGAAGGTGAACTTAGATTCTGGTTGGAAAATATAGAAAAGATGAACTTTGATGGTTCATATTTTAGTCAGTTGACTGTTGAAGCATGTAAGGCACACATGTTTTCGGACGCCTCTGGGGTTGGCTATGGTGGATATATAGCCAAGGAGGCGGGGAAATCGATGTTAGGTGAAGTATATGGTGCATGGGATGCACCAGAGGCATGTATGAGTTCTACTTGGAGAGAACTAGAAGCAGTAAATCGGGTGTTAAAGAGTAATGCTGAAAGCTTAATAGAAGTAAGCTTGAAAGTATATACAGATAACAAAAACGTAGAAACCATACTAAAGATAGGAAGTAAGAAAACTTATTTACATGATAAGTGTATGGATATTCATGAGACTTGTGTAGAGAATGATATTTCAATATCATCACAATGGATACCAAGAGAGAGTAACAAAGAGGCTGATATCCTTAGTAGAATGAACGACTGCGATGACTGGGGTATACAGACATGGGTTGTTATGTTATTAGATAAAGAATGGGGTCCGCATACATTCGACCGTTTTGCAACTAACTATAACAGAAAATGCGTTTGTTTTAATTCAAAATGTTGGTGCAGCGGAACTAGTGGCATAGATGCGTTTAGGTTCAGTTGGTCATCAGATAATAACTGGTTAGTTCCACCGCCATGTCTAGTCATAGAAACTGTAAACAAGTTGATAAGAGAGAACGCTACGGGTACATTAGTAGTTCCGGAATGGAAATCGGCTCCATTTTGGCCAATTATATATACTGGTTTTAAGTTCAGGGCATTTATAAAGAATGTCAAGGTTTTCAAAGGTTATAACATAACACACAGGTGGAGAGGTAGAAACGGTGTATTTGGAACGCCGCATCAGAAATTTAATTTTCTAGCTTTGCGTTCGAGCCATGAATTCGTTATTTATTATTGTTGAATTTCTGTTTTGTAGGTATCCGTTTGAGTGACCAAATTAAAGATGACGTGCAGAAAGCTGGTGTTGCCGAGGTTCCGGAAATCAATGTTTTGATAGAACATATGTCAAGTTACATTATTAACTCTAGAAGTGACAATACTGCAAAATATTATTATTATTCTTTTAACCGTTGGTCTACTTTTGCAAAGAAACATAGTTTCGATGTTTTGCCAGCTCAGCCCGTGCATATTGCTCTTTTTATTACACATTTGCTGGACTCTGGAGCTACACACAATACAATAAACTCTATAATATACAGTATTAAATGGGTACATGGAATGTGTAATAAGAACGATCCAACTAACAATTCTGATATAGTGTCTTTGCAAGAATATGCCAAGAGGGCTGTTCGTCCATTGAAACAGAAAAAGATCCTGTTTCAATTGAGATGCTTTTCGAACTTTGTAATATGCACTTAGGTAATAATGATTTGTTGGTTGTAAGAGATCTTACTATGATTTTGTTGAACTTTGCGGGGTTTTTACGTTTTGATGAAGTCAGTTCTCTTTTATGCAGTGATGTAAAGATTGAGTGCGAGTATTTATTTATTTTCATTCGCAAAAGTAAGACCGACCAATATCGTAATGGGAACGAGGTTTTGATTGCTAAGGATGAAACTATCGCTTGTCCATTTTCTATGTTTATCAGATATGTTGAGTTGTCTGGTGTGAATTTAGATTCAGACTTTTACATATTCAGGCCTATTTTTCGTTCTAAAGGTACTTGCAAGTTGATTTACAAAAATAAGAAGTTAAGTTATACTGCAGCTTGGGAGAGTGTTGTTTCTAGATTGAGATATGTTTCTAAAGGATTAAAACTCGGTCTGCACTCTATGAGATCGGGTGGAGCGACAGTAGCAGCTAATTCCGATATCAATGACAGGGTATGGAAAAGGCATGGTCGCTGGAAGAGCGACAGTAGTAAAGATGGATATGTTGTCGATTCAGTTGACAAAAGGCTGCAAGTGTCTAAAAACCTTGGTTTGTAGTTTTCTATCCCATCAGTTCCCCCTATATTTGAAAGTTTTCTATCGTACTAGGCGGGCTAGTCGGCAAAATATTATTTTGATGTTAATCTTATTTCATACCAGTGTATGGGCGATGAAGGCATCGCTGGCGTACTGTCATTTATAGGAGTTAAAGAGAATACACATATTTTATCAATACACAAACTTACATACAATCTTGAAATAGACTATACCAATTAAAGGACTAATTTACCTGTACCCATTTTTTATTACAATATATTTTTTCACCCATTACATTTCAAAGGTAATACACTATTTCAGAGCGTTTAGGAAATTCAATTGTGTAAACTATGTTTAGAAATTACATACTAGATGTCATTTTTGTAAAATGTTTGCGCTTATTAAATGCAGAAAGTCGGTTCAGAATGGTAAGTTTTTTTCATATATTTTCGCATAGATCTGACAGTTCAACGTGTACTAATTCTTGACAAAATTCATGTATATCATCGGTCGTGTATATCTTGTTCTATTTCATGAAATATGATATAAATATGAATTGCCCTTCATTCACTGCTGTGTCAATACTAGAGGAATACACGTGAAATAAATGCAAGACCTTGTATCATTAGAACGGACTACACAGAACCATCCAATAGGAGCTTCTGCTCTGTCGGTGTGACTATATATTTGTTCCACATAATATAAGTTCCAACAGGAACCAAACTGTGTATAATAAAAGTTCTCCAGAACAAATGTTATATAATATTTGTTCTACGTTTATAAAAGAATTTCCAGGAATAAATCTTTACAATATTTGCTATAATATTATGGTACATGTGTAGGTAAGGTCATGTGATACATGTAATCAGTTTTTAAATCATCCACCTCTGACTTGTTTACTTTAATGCATGAAAAACATGGAAGCAGACGAGTATGAACATATTTTCTCATAATTAGCAGATGGCTCTTACATTAAAGGTAAGAACTTTCTATTTATTTACCAATATTAATATTATGTTCCTATCTACCTGTTCAAATATTTAAAAAAAGAATGCTGAATGTCATAATAATTTCTTTAGTCAGTCAATGAATGGCCAGTATTTAACTTAAAATAAACCATATTGACAAACATTCTAAGGTTACTGCTAGTAAGGATTCATTGCAGTATTTGATAAGATTATTATCATCTAAACAGTTATTGTGTTCCCTTAATACCCATTCTCTGTAAGGACTTAAATTGACAGGAAATGCATAGTCTCAGAATCCAACTAATGTTATCTATTTTTTTAAAGTGTCATAAGAAATGATGGAAAATGTTGCAAAATATTTGTAACAAATGCCGGTTTCCATGGCAACCAGCTCAAATATGCTGGGTCTGAAAAATTGTAAAAAAAATCACATCCCTCTAAAAGAAAGTTCAGCTGTTAAAACTATTCTTAATTCAAACACCCACTCTTGTTAAAAACAGTTTATATGGTTTATAGGTAAAGAATGGTCAGAGTGCCAAATGTGTATCTTGTACCAAACATTGGCTATTGTCTGTCAAAATGTGATTATGGCAAAGAAAGGGACATGAATAACCTTTTTTTTAATATAAAAAAATCAGGTTGCCATGCTTATATGCGAGCTTAAGCGACACTTTTTTTTTGGGGGGGGGGGGGGATTTTTATTTTATGAAAAAAATAACCAAACTGTTTTTTTACCTTTTCTTTTTATTAAATATTCAAAAACAACATACCAAAAGCATCATTTACATGTTAACATTCAAAAGTTGAAAAAATAGGGCATATTTTCAATAGAATTTTTTTTTATGGGGTACACTCATAGTCATACGTTTTTCATGAAAAAATACACTAAAATGTAAAAAGAACAATACATTTTTTCACAATTTTCAATATTTTTTTATCTTCGAAATATAAATAGACAACCATGTGTAATTACCTCAATAATTATGATAATTTAAATGGGTGGTCATTACATTCTGTTTACATCTTTATGAAAAATGTACAAAAAAATGTATTCCTTATTTGAGTGGTCAATTTTCAAAACTGAAGCAATAAAAAAAACGTCACTATCGTTTCAAAAACATACCCTTATCCAAACATCCTTATATTCTTAGCTAACTGGACAATATATGTTTCCATACTAAAGTAACAAAAAAGGGTTGTTTGCTCTTAAATTTAATGCGAAAAAAAAGGGGGGGTAAATTAGTTTTGCCACCCTCAACTTTTCAAAGTGGGGGTGGGGGGGGGGGGTGATTGTCCCCAGCTCCTTTTCCCATGAAGTGGCATTAATGAAGTTCGAACTGCAGACTCATATGGAGCATCTGAGTCCATGTTGGTCCGGAGGTTTAGTGATATTTGTGTTGCTCAATCTTCAGTTTTCTGTGTATTCGTCATTTTTTGTCAGTCATTAAATATTTGTCTTTTTGTTTTGTTTTACCTGTATATTTATATCATATATTGTTAATGAAGTAATATATTGACCCTTTAAGATTAATTACCAATAAATGTAACTCTCAATCTGTAGTGTAAATAATCAAAGATGCTAAAATCGGAAGTTGGAGTATGTAATTTTTCCACCAAATTATCTCCCTTTGATGTCAACACGCATTTATTTATGTGAAATAAATTATGTCAACGGGGGAAAATTATAGAAATAACTTTTATCATATGTTAGAATAAGTTGAAATTTGCTAAAAAAAAATGAACATTGATTGAGCATTTTTGACCTAAATCATATTTTTTAAATTAAATTTCCACTTCAAATTATGTTTTCATGAAGAAAATGCGTCTCTAATTTTATTTAATGCCCATAAACGCTTGATTTAATCATCCCTACAAAATAATTTGCACATATTCGAAGCATTTGTACACAGGTCTCTTTATATTGCCCCTTAATACACGGTGGTAAGTCGTTACGGACACTTTCCGGAGAAACGGCACATTTATGATAAAATAACGGACCTTTTCAGATAAAAACATGGCGTAGAGATGGATGACGATCGGGAAATCGAAGATTTAAGCAAGACGAACAGGTTTATATTAATTTTAATCTTTTTCACGGAATGAAAGGATTATCAAAGATTTTGTTTAGAATTACTTTTTTCAAATATTCAACATAATCAACTTTGAAAGGTCAGGTGACTATATTGCATTTACCTTGACTGTTTGTTTATATAATAATAGTTTGTCCAAGAACTTTGGGAATATTTTTTCTCAACTTCTACTGTGTAGAATGAATTTTTATTTGGTACATGTATGTAGCTTTGACATAATTATGGGATAATTAATTGGAGAGTGTGAATATCGAAAATATAATCACGAGTGACGAAGAACGCAGTGATTTAACGATTGCGCATGCGTTCTCGGCATTTGTGTTTATGTGTTATATTGATAGATACCATCCAGTTTTGCTATGTATTTGATGTATATATCACAATAGTCATCAAATCATACAAATTCAACTAAAAACTGCAATTTTTTGTGAAAAAAGAGTATCATTAAATGTTGAGGAAAATGAACTAATGGCTAGCCTGTGCTATTTTTAGAAACATGTTAGGGCTTTAAATTGGATAGATCCCACCCAGGTTTGCTATGAATTTGGTTTATCTACCACAAGCGTCATCAAATCATAACAGTTCAACTAAAAATTGCCATTTTTAATGGAAAAAAGACTATCATTAAATGTTGAGGAAAATCAGCCAAATGGCTAGCCTGTGCTATTTTTAGAATCATGTTAAGGTGCTAAATTGGATAGATCCCATCCATGTTTGCTATGAATTTGGTTTATTCTATCACAAATGCCATCAAATTATGACAATTCAACTAAAAATTGCCATTTTTTTATGAAAAAAGACTGTCATTAAATGTTGAGAAAAATCAGCCAATGGCTAACCTGTGCTATTTTTAGAAACATTTTATGAGGTTAAATTGGAAAGGTCCCACCCAAATTCGCTTTGTATTTTGTTTATTGGTAATAAAGGTCATTAAATCATGAATGTCATTTAGAATAAAATTATGGCAACATAATGTAAACTCAATTTGAAAAATGCAAAAAAAACTTTCCAATTTGCAAATTTAGGAAAATTTCCCATTCTTGGCCCAGATTTACCAATGGAAAATGATATTGTGTAACAAAATGGTTTTTGTAGAAAGAAAGCTTACCATATATTTAACTAACATAAAATATAAAATTCCTTCATTTACCGCCAGTTTTATTTTTTTAACTTGGAAAAACAGAATATTTTGCCCTGAATAATGCCCTCTCCAGGACCAAATTTTAGGAGGTATAGTTGCCATGGCAACGGATCGTGATTTTTGAAATTTTATTTTCTTAAGTTGTTAAATTTGGTCCGGTAAGTGATCTGACAACATAACACCAATATCTGAAGACATGCATTTCGAGCCCACTGTATAGCTATTGAAGTCCTTACAGAGAATGGGTATTAACAGCTGGAACTTCTATTATGTAATATTTATTCCTGTCATAAATTTGTAAAATAATTATTTTACACGGAAATTTTATTATTATTACAATCATACATTCCACTTGCAAATATCATTATATGATAATAATTGATTATATAAGAATTGTTCTACCTGGAAACTATACTACATAATATTTATTCCATCCATACGGAAACTCTATTACATAGTATTTATTCCACTTGGAAACTCTACTACATAATAATTATTCCACCCGGAAAATCTACTACATAATAATTATTCCAACCAGAAACTCTACTACATAATAATTATTCCACCCTGAAAATCTACTACATAATAATTATTCCAACCAGAAACTCTACTACATAATAATTATTCCACCTGGAAACTCCACTTCATAATAATTATTCCTCCTGGAAACTCTACTACATAATAATCATTCCACCTGGAAACTCTACTACATAATGATTATTCCAACCAGAAACTCTACTACATAATAATTATTCCACCTGGAAACTCCACTTCATAATAATTATTCCTCCTGGAAACTCCACTTCATAATAATTATTCCACCTGGAAACTCTACTACATAATAATTATTCCAACCAGAAACTCTACTACATAATAATTATTCCACCCGGAAGCTCTACTACATAATAATTATTCCTCCTGGAAACTCTACTACACGATAATTATTCCATAGATTTTAAGTTACCATGTCAGTAACAGTTTTATATGTAATTATATTCCTACTATAATTATATTTGCTGTGGAAGGAAATTTCATCATCTTATACGTATTCATCATAATATATTATGTCAAGTTAAAAGATCTCTTTGGATGTATTTTACCTCTGTTGGAAATTTTATTGTGTAAATTACAAATTGAACCTTAGATTATGTTGTTACGAACGCTCACTGAGTTACCCGGATTATCGAGTAATTTGATCAATTCGCATTAATTATTATTATTAGTATAAGTATTTAGTATATTTATATTTTTATTTTTTAATGTTATTGTTTATGAATCAATGTAATGACTTTGCCCCTTGTGGGCCCTCTATTGGACAATAAAAAGTCTTATTCTTATACCACCCTCTAGGATCTAATTGCTATCGAGGGAATTTCCCACAGTTAAAATCCACCTGTGATGTAAATCTATTGTCAAAACTCTCCATTATTTTTAAGGAATGGAGAGTTATTGTTCTCTTTGTACTTTTAAGGTCCCACAAGGGGCAAACAATTTAATAGTTTGTACTTTAGATACTATACACAGACTTTTTTTGTTTCAAGATTAATAATTAATCAAATTAATAAAGTACAATGGGTGGATTTTAAGTTGGAGAATGTCCTCGTATCTCTCCATTCCTTAAAAACAATGGGCCTCGGACCCTTCGGTGCCTCGGCTCCATTATTTTTAAGGAATGGAGAGTTACTCGGACATTCTCCTATACGTAAATTGTGTACAGCGTAAACAAACACATTAATATGAATGGTTCATTCAACCTATGCCAACATTTTAAAAAATATATATAAAAAGGTAAGAAAGATTGTTGGCATAGGTTGAATAGGTTAATTGTTATATAAACATGACTAGTCATGTTTAATTAGTGTAAAATCGGGGGAGATGTCAATGTACTCCAAGTCCACAATTAATTTTTAATAATAGTAAGTAGAAAGTAAGTATTTAAAATCATATTTTATGGAAATAACAAACAAAAAATCAGTATATAAGCACATATATTTAAATATCAAACTTTGTAAAAATAATTAGGATATTATTATAAGCACATATATTTTAACATCAATCATTATGAAAATAAAATAGGATATTATAAACATATATATTTTTATATCATACATCATGAAAATAAATTAGGATATTACAAGCACAGATATTTTTTTTTATCATGCTTCATGAAAATAAATTAAAGGCACAGATTTTTTTTTTATCATACTTTATTAAAATAACCAAAAACAATCAGTATACACAATCACATTACAAATTGCTAAAAATACAATTGTCTTAGATTTTGGATAACAATGTTCGATTTCGAAATCATAGAAATTATGATAATTCTAAATTTATAAATAAATATTTTTAAAAACTTTTGAATTTAGATTTTAAGGAAATTGCTTAATTGCATGAGTATCATATAATATCTTAAATTCATACGTTTTAGAAAGATTGTTTATTTAAATTATTCTAAAATTTTATATTTTCATCTTTTTTATTTACAGATTTGTGTGTAATTTTACCCGATTTTTATTTTATATATAATTTTTTACAAAAGTTTAATTTTTTTTTTTTCAAGTTATTAAATTTTAACAGACTTATTCTTATATCTTTAGATTGTTTTTTGTTTTTGTTTTTTTAATAATTGTTTATTTAAATTATATTTTCATCTTTTTTATTTACAGATTTTTGTGAAATTTTACCAGATTTTTATTTTATATGTAAATTTTTACAAAAGTTTAATTATTTTTTTTTCAAGTTATTAAATTTTAACAGACTTATTCTTAGATTTTTAGATTGTTTTTTGTTTTGCTTTGTTTCTTTTTAAATAATAAATTTCACTTTTGAGACCTACATTTCCAAATTTACTTCCCTGTAAATGTCATTAATTGCTATATAAACACCTGTAATATAATGTTTGTTGGCATACCTTGAATATGATATTTCAAAATGTTGGCATAGGTTGAAGACACCATATGAATGACTAATTATGATTTTCAATTATGTCATTAAAATTAATGAAGGGGAAACAATAATTGACAATTGGAAATTTTAACTAGTCCATCGGACTAGCTTCTAAGAGAGTTCTTCTAGCCCGATGCTGATTTTACTAGCCACGGGCTAGCGGACCAGCGTTAATTTCGTGCCCTGTGTGTAATTATAAAAGTTCCGGAGGGAACTTTCCTTATATAATGTTTTATCCAGTTCTATGGAAAATTCCTTATGGCATTGGATGAAATATTATATAAGGATAGTACCTAATGGAACTTTTTCTACATAATAAAATTTTCGAGGAACAAACATTATGGTGGAACATATATTCCGTCACATCGGAACTGTGTCGCTCGTATATGGCGAATACCACCCTCCGTGCACGTGACAGACAACCTGTAATAGATTAGTAGGGGTAATCTTTTATTTATGTTATTGGTACTGGCGTCCAACACGGTGAAACATATCAAGTGATGTTCATGTTGTTTAACAGTAAAGCGAAGGGTGTCATTACTGGAGCAGGACACTTGAACTGTTACCCTTTCGGAGAACATGATTCACCCCAGATGGCATTCGGATTTCTGTGTGATATTTCGTCGACCATTGTTTGGTCGTTTTGTGCTATTTCCAAACTCAAGTACAAATCAAATGTAAATAATCAACACTATAATTCTGTTCTTCATCTTACACACGATATCACAAATGGGTGTATTCCAGTGTTTACATATTGCTGTTAGGGGAAGCAACTCTTCATAAAAGAAAGATGGGCACTTAAGGAATTTTAAACATATGATCTACAAACTTAATTTTATATATAAATAAATAAAATATTAAACAACAAACTACCGATATGGTTAGCGTTCTCGCTCTGAGATCTGTAGATCGTGTGTTTAAGACACGGTAGGGCACCACAGACTCTAACGATTTTGCCAATTTTTTTTTCAGGACATTCCTATAATATTTACAAATAGATCGTCTCGTTTCAAAATAATACTATTCATCACATTTATATCAGCTCTTGTTGTATTAAAATCAACCCCCGTCCATCAGAAGATTTATCAGTTTGCCAGGTACAATGTAAACAATTCAAATAATTTTAATAAATCAAACACCGTTACAACAATTAACAAACAATTAGTTTTGACCAAAACGAGGCTTGTTAGTTCTGTGAACTGTGCTAAAATATTCAATGGAAATATGATGGAAATTCAGACAGCAAAATCACTAGAGAACGATTACCTGAATGTTTTGACTCCAGATGCTTATTTGGAAATGGCACACAACTGTCAAACATTTCTCCAGAAAAGACAGTACATAACTGTTAATCTATCACAAGAAGAGGTGGAGTTTCCTCTAGGATACAGTATCGTTGTATATAAAGCTATTAACCAGTTTGAGAGTATTTATAGACCTCAAAATTTTTACTGTATTCATACTGATGCTAAGATGACAGAAATTAATAAGAAAGCTATCTCCGCCATTGCTAACTGCTTTAATAACGTGTTTATATCCTCGAAAAGTTATGACGTCAAATGGGGTGAAATGTCAGTCTTACAAGCAGATCTGATATGTATGAAGGACTTGTTAAAATATAAAAAGTGGAAATATTTTATCAATTTAACTGGACAGGATTATCCATTGAAGACAAATCTAGATATAGTCAGAATCTTAAAAGCTTTCAAAGGTGCTAATGATGTGTGGATAGATATTCGGTAGGTTCCTTTGACAATGTGGTGGTGTTTCTATTAAGCATTGATTTATGTGTATGTTTTGTAGATGTTATGTCTTTTTTTCTTTTAGTCATTGTGTTATCTGTTCTTCTTTGATATACGGATTCTGATTACCCTTTGGTATCTTAGATATACGGATTCTGATTACCCTTTGGTTTCTTCAAACTATTCTTAGTATATTAGACTAAATATATATATGGTTAGTACAAAAAGTTGAAAGATTCCAAAGGGGTATTCAGAAGTACTAGATCGATGACGAATAGACCATACAATGGTCAAAAGAAATAGGACCAACAATGATTTACAAAAGATTGAGCAACAAGATTCCCACAAAAAACCGGGGTGAAGTCATGTACTCCGGAAGGGTGCGCAGTTCCTACTCCAGTGGGGGTGAACTCAGATGCTCCGGAAGGTTCAGCCCTTCCTACTCTACCAGTTACACCCGTAAATTAGGATAAATATCGATATTTATCGTTCAGTGATTAAGTATCAATATCCCCTGTTGCAAGTTAATGATAATACTAATGTAGTTGTTTAATATTCTTGGTTTTCAAGGTATCAATTCCGCGGTTGAAATAGAATGATATATTTTTAGAATGTTAGCCGCTTAAGTCATATTGTCAATAATGTGGCAATACACATCTATACACATGATTACATTAGAATGGAGATAACGGTATTGTATTTGAAAATTGCAGGCATCAATTGTCTATTTGATGGTCTTACATGGAACTACTTGCTTATCGAACGAAGGAATGTTTCAACTATTCACTCATCTGTCAGCTGATTACCGCTTACGTCATCTTGTCAATAATGTGGCAATACACATCTATACACATGATTACATTAGAATGAAGATAACTGTATTCTATTTGAAAATTTCAATTAAGAAATAATTCATGGCAGGCATAGAGTTGTGCAAATTTACACATGGGCTGGGCCTTTATAATCGAATTTTACCCCGAGCGATTCTAATAGGACAAATACGGCAATTTTTAACCATTTGTGAACTGTATACACACGCATTTGGTGGCTGTTCCATTTACCTCCTTCGGAAATTTTGAATTGATTTTGAATTATTTGTATTTGAACAAGATATTTTAAAACAAAGATATGGATGTTAACACGAAAAACATATTTATTGTGTATTTTCCAACATAGATTCGATTGAACAATTCCTGCGTAAAAATATTTAAAAGAAAAGTCGGAGTTCATTCGTTCATCTTTTCGAGCGCTAACAAGATGGCGGAGTGGAGTTGTCAAACATAATATCGAACACTTGAACAGTTGTCAATAATCGACAATTATTGTTAGATATGAAATAAAAAAAATAAATGCCAATGAAAAAAAAGCTTGTATTGTTGACATAGAAAAAAATTCCGGAAAAAATACTTAAGACAACCATCTATCGACTTTCACTTTTGTAATATATCGTCGTCCTGTGACGTTGTTTACAAGGGACGCTGATTGACACAAGCTGGTTACTGATTTATTTTACGATTTTGTGAGCATTTTACTTGTTTGAGTAGCAAAATTCAAAATGCCATCAAATTGGAAAATATCAGTAACTTAATTACATCACCGTCTAGTTATCAATGTACAATGTATACGTAGGAATACAAGGTTAGTGTATTTTGATTTTTGTTATTCATGGCCGACACATATCAATGGAATGTATGTGACTGTGTGCGTACTGGGGATCCCCAAATGTAAATTTTCAAAACAAATGATAAAAAATACTTAGTTACAGAATATTTATTTATAACTGACGGGGAATTTTTATTTTAAGGACTCTAAAAATACGTTATATGACGGTGTTTTGTTTGTTTACACTCGGTCGTCACGGTAATTTCACAGCGGGAGTCACAATGGAACAGCCAGATTTGTTGTGTACTGCACTTGCGCTAAATATAGAGTTGTTGAGTATGTATCGTTTTATAGACGTCATATTAGAATTATCGATTTCATGGTCGCAAATATCCGTTAGCTGGCTCCGCTAACGCGTCGCCAATAAACCCAATTTGCGATGATCAAATTAGGAGATAACTGTATTGTATTTGAAAATTTCACGGTATCAATCGGAGATTTGATGGTCGCAAATTGAGTTTACTGGCGACGCGTTAGCGGAGCCAGTAAACGGATATTTGCGACCATCAATTCGACAATTGATGCCGTGAAGTATGCAAATACAATACAATTATCTCCATTCTAATGTAATCATGTGCATAGATGTATCTCCATTATAATGTAATCGTGTATATAGTCTCACCATTGACAAGATGGCGTAAACGGTAATCAGCTACAATTCTAAAAATATCTCATGATATTTCAACCGTGGAATTGATGCCGTGAAAATTACACCATTAAATCGACAATTGGTGCCTATGAAATTCTCAAATACAATACAGTTATCTTCATCCTAATGTAATCATGTATATTGCCACATTATTGACAAGATGACGTAAGCGGTAATCGGCTAACATTCTCATGATATTTCAACCGTGGGATTGATACCGTGAAAATTACAGCATTGTCCAATCACAAACCAGGAATATTAAACAACTACATTAGAATCTCCATTCGATGCCGTGAAATTTTCAAATACAATACAGTTATCTCCAAAATATAGTATTGCTAAGTTACATTTAACATCTATATATTCTTGCAACATGCTTTTATAAATTTGATGAAAATATCTTTGTAAGTTAGGTCCATTCCCTTGGTGTTCTTGCTCTCAAAGATTTTAAATTATTTAACCTTCAAATCTGTTGACTTTGGGCGTACCTCACAAAGGTTATTCCAGAAATGCACCATGTGCACTAAATTAGATATCTACGTTTTTATTAAATCGAAATTTTCGTTTTGAATAATTATGTCTGTAAAACAACTGCAATAAAGTGAAAAACAAAAAATACCAAGCAACCCATAAAGTTCTGAAACCAATGGAAAAATCGTATAAACAGAGGCACACTCGACAGGTCTAACATATACATGACCGCCGCTCACTTTCCTAAATAGGCACAGACACTTCAATAAAACGTGACAGCATTAAACTAGTTTTATGGGACTAAACTACAATTGTGTTAACTAAATCTGTTTGTACAACTACACAAATTAATGTTTATCATACAACTTGTTATATTAATTTTAACATAAATATTTGTTTCAATCAATCGTTTATGAAATGGAAACTTAAACAGTCATGCTCATCAATACGGTTGTTTCGAATCATTTCCATTCCGTCAAAATTGTGTTATTTTCGTCCGCCAGATCACGTGATTTCGATAGACTAATCGTCATTGAACTTCCGGTGTCAATGTACACAACAAAAACTCCAATCGATTTGTGCCGTTTTAATGTTCGATCCTCAACTTAAATATTTTTTAACATTTTCTGTAAAAGACAGATATCAATTAAATTATTTTATTTGTATCAAAGACTTCAATGCAGAGACAACTACTTCTTTAAAATTAAATTTGAATTTCTTTATTTGGGGCTGTCAGCATCATGAAAGGAAAACGATCTGCCTTTATGTATATATTTCTGATATCAGACAGATAGTGGGTACGAACACCAATATTTATTCAGCCGTTTCCTTGGCGTCTCCATGTTACAATTACTTATAATCTACCGCATCTACGACTATGATATGCTGACGTTGTCACAGTAATAGCGTAAACACCGGAAGTCGCCTGCCGATTTGTTCAGACGTCAAGACAAGAAAAAGACGGAACGTGGTCGGAATTGACACGAATCGAAACAAGCGTATTTCACCAATATTAACAAAACGAACAATCACAACTCATCTTAACTGAAGTCACTGAACAACAAAAAGATCACGAGCTATGACGGTAAAAAATCAGGTACTGGCTTGGCAAAGGCACAAAAATGTGGTGGGGTTAAACCGGTAAACGGGATCCCAACTCTCCTGTCTTGTATTCATTTTCAGTTTTCACTTGCCAGTTCCATCTATTAATATACCAGTATTATATGAATGCACATTTTTCTAGGAATTTTGCAAACAGATGGCAGTCTGCCGGACACCCTCCAGATGGCCTAGTTCCTTATAAAGGAAGTGTACACATTGTTGTCAATAGAAATTTTGTAGACTTTGCAATTAGAAATCAATCATCATTTCGTCTATTGCACTGGCTAAACCGTACTGAATTTCCAGACGAGACATTTTTTACGACATTGAACCACAATTCTAAGCTTCACATACCGGGATCTTTTAAAGGTATATTACATTCTATTACATTCTAAGCTTCACATATCGGGATCTTATAAAGGTATATTACATTCTATTACATTAATAGCTTTACATACCGGGATCTTTTAATGGTATATTACATTCTATTACATTCTAAGCTTCACATACTGGGATCTTTAAAAAGTATATTACATTCTATTACATTCTAAGCTTCACATACCGGGATCTTATAAAGGTATATTACATTCTATTACATTCTAAGCTTCACATACCGGGATCTTTTAAAGGTATATTGCATTCTATTACATTCTAAGCTTCACATACCGGGATCTTTTAAAGGTATATTACATTCTATTACATTCTAAGCTTCACATACCGGGATCTTTTAAAGGTATATTACATTCTATTACATGCTAAGCTTCACATACCTGGATCTTTTAAAGGTATATTACAGTCTATTACATTTTAATATTTACATACCGGGATCTTTTAAAGGTATGCAAAAAAATGTGTTACATTCTATTACATTAATAGCTTCACATACCGGGATCTTTTAATGGTATATTACATTCTATTACATTCATAGCTTCACATACCGGGAACTTTTAAAGGTATATTACATTCTATTACATTTTAATATTTACATACCGGGATCTTTTAAAGGTATGCAAAAAAATGTGTTACATTCTATTACATTAATAGCTTCACATACCGGGATCTTTTAATGGTATATTACATTCTATTACATTCATAGCTTCACATACCGGTAACTTTTAAAGGTATATTACATTCTATTACATTTTAATATTTACATACCGGGATCTTTTAAAGGTATGCAAAAAAATGTGTTACATTCTATTACATTAATAGCTTCACATACCGGGATCTTTTAATGGTATATTACATTCTATTACATTCATAGCTTCACATACCGGGATCTTTTAAAGGTATATTACATTCTATTACATTTTAAGCTTCACATACCGGGATTTTTAAAGGTATATTACATTCTATCACATTAATAGCTTCACATACCGGGATCTTTTAAAGGTATATTACATTCTATTACATTGCATATGCCACAAAGGGAGATAACCGTGAACATAATTGTATGGATTTATATATACCTATAGAATCAGTGCCCATTAGCACACTCCTCGTGTATATCGATACGGCATTGCTGTGATAATGTCTACGGGTCACTTGTGAGATGGACGATGGCTACATCTGGATATTTCGAACCGCATCGGTGGTGTAGTGGATAGCGTGTTCACCTTGAGTGCGGAAGATTGTAGGTTCGAGCCCCGATCGGGTCAAGCCAAAGCCTATTAAATTTGTATTTGTTGCTTCTCCGTTAAGTATGCAGCATTAAGGAGTAAGAGCAAAGACTGGTTGCCTCGGAATCAGGAAAATGTGTTTGAGTGGGGCGACATGTTTATCCGCGAACTATTGTTTCAGTGAGCTAGCACTATAAAAATTCAACTAAGCTTGTTGGTCTAGTATGAAATGGACCTCATCATCATCATCTTAATGGAAATTAACCTGCTCTCACCATGATATAGCTGAAAAACTGGCGTAAAACAACAATCACCCACTCTCTCCGGGTACTTCGATTTATTATTATCTTGGTATTATGTAATGTCTCCCGCTACAGACAAAGTGTATTAGTTATGTCATTAATAACATACAGACCCAGCCATTGTTGAAGAGATCAGACGCGTGATTTACGCATGCACAATGTTAATGACACTAGATTGCTCATGAATCCTTTCTGGTTGCTAAGCAATACATTTCTCTTAAGAGGTTACGCTATCGTAACTGTAATTATAATTACTAATCTTAAGAGCAATCGAAAGATAAGAATATCCTTTGTGAAAATGTAAAAAAATGATTTATAAGTAAAAATCTTGCGAATAAACTTGGGATTATTTTTGTGAAAAGTTTTGCGGATTGTTATGTTAAAACAATTTCTAGCTAAGCGTGTATATCAGTGAAATGTAGGGTTAGGGAAATTAGTATTTATTATCATTTTCACCAATGTGTCAGGTATATCATGACAACAAGAGAAAAGTCAGGACATTTATATGGAACTGACCAATGAAACTCCATATCTTCCGTAAGTGTCTGGAATATTTAACACATCATATGAGTATCGAGGAGCCAAATAACTACAGTGGTAGAAGGCTTGTTGTCAGACGTCAACGGCCATCAATAACACACTCTCCCTACCACATCACCCCAACCCCAGGATTGTTACGAGTTAGACAATTGAAAGTTTTAGTGAACTGTAAAGACATTGTTTATTGAGCGTAACCTTAATGTTATTAAAAAAAAGTATTAACATTAATGGTTAACATTTCTATCAATATCAACACAAGGAATCACTACCTCTCACCTCAAATCATGGAACACAAAAAAGACCTCGATATATGTCGTTGTGGTGGCGTTAAGTCGCTTACTGGACCTCAATTCTCCTCTCCAAATAATAGGGTCCCCCAATGACAATAAAGATATAAACAAACAAACCCTGCACACATTCGCTTACACTCAAACTAACTCTACTTCATCACAAAAATGAACGCCATTTAACTCACTACTAGATAAGAAGCTCAATATATTGGTTAGAGACATATTCCGTCGACAAAAAAAATCATATACAGAAATTAATAGCCATTGTGAGAAACTATAATAGGTTGGTTTAGGTTTTGCTTACGATGTTTAACGCCACTTTCAACAATAGTCGGAAATATAATAAATATATCATCAATTCATTGAAGATAAATAATGAATAAAATAGTAATATAATATGGAATAAAATATAGATGTATTGACTTACACTTAAATAATTATTTATAGGTGATGTTAAGATAAAACAGAGAGGGAGTGGATCATCATGTTGCAGCATGGCAAGATATAAAAGATGGCTGCCAGATCAGGCTAACAATCACTGCAATGGAAAATATGTCCGTCGAATTTGTATTCCTGGTGTACCTGATCTCCCAGTTCTCGGTGTACGTCCTGAACTGTTTCTTAATAAACTGTATTGGGACTATAATCATTACGTTCTGGACTGTTTAGAAGAACTTATTTATAATAGGACAGTTGATGGATTTTATGACAAATGGAATGTAATAACGTCCGGATATGAAAATCTTTATTTTGTGAAAAATGCTATCAAATAAGTTATTAAGTTCTGAATATAGAGGGGCCGTCGGTGTTATGAGTTCGAATCCTGTTCGGGGCGAGGTGTACAACATTATATGATAAAGTTTTGTCAGTGGTTTGCGACAGGCCGGTGGTTTTCTCCGGGTACTCCGGTTTCCTTCACCAATAAAACTGACCGCCTAGATATAACTGAAATATTTTTGAAAGTGGTGTTAAACACCATAAACCTCCACCTGAATATGGATCAGAAACCATATACTGTGATCATGGGGTTATGGGTAAATGCTTGCTATAAAAGTAAATAAAAAGATATTAAAAATAAAGTATTTAATGAACGTTAGAAAACATCAAGGTGACCATCAAGAATGGACCATCCAGAGATACTGGTAACACTGGTCACACAAAACACAGGACAAAGACAATCCAGAGACACTGGTAACATTGGTCACACAATACACAGGACAAAGACAATCCAGAGACACTGGTAACACTGGTCACACAAAACACAGGACAAAGACAATCCAAAGACACTGGTAACACTGGTCACACATAACACAGGACAAAGACAATCCAGAGACACTGGTAACAGTGGTCACACAAAACACAGGACAAAGACAATCCAGAGACACTGGTAACAGTGGTCACACAAAACACAGGACAAAGACAATCCAGAGACACTGGTAACAGTGGTCACACAAAACACAGGACAAAGACAATCCAGAGACACTGGTAACATTGGTCACACAATACACAGGACAAAGACAATCCAGAGACACTGGTAACATTGGTCACACAAGCCACAGGACAAAGACAATCCAGAGACACTGGTAACATTGGTCACACAATACACAGGACAAAGAAAATCCAGAGACACTGGTAACATTGGTCACACAATACACAGGACAAAGACAATCCAAAGACACTGGTAACATTGGTCACACAAAACACAGGACAAAGACAATCCAGAGACACTGGTAACATTGGTCACACAAAACACAGGACAAAGAATCCAGAGACACTGGTAACATTGGTCACACAAAACACAGGACAAAGACAATCCAGAGACACTGGTAACATTGGTCACACAAAACACAGGACAAAGACAATCCAAAGACACTGGTAACATTGGTCACACAAGCCACAGGACAAAGACAATCAAAGACACTGGTAACATTGGTCACACAAAACACAGGACAAAGACAATCCAGAGACACTGGTAACATTGGTCACACAAAACACAGGACAAAGACAATCCAAAGACACTGGTAACATTGGTCACACAAGCCACAGGACAAGACAATCAAAGACACTGGCAACATTGGTCACACAAAACACAGGACAAAGACAATCCACAGACACTGGTAACATTGGTCACACAAAACACAGGACAAAGACAATCCAAAGACACTGGTAACATTGGTCACACAAAACACAGGACAAAGACAATCCAGAGACACTGGTAACATTGGTCACACAAAACACAGGACAAAGACAATCCAGAGACACTGGTAACATTGGTCACACAAAACACAGGACAAAGAATCCAGAGATACTGGTAACATTGGTCACACAAAACACAGGACAAAGACAATCCAGAGACACTGGTAACATTGGTCACACAAAACACAGGACAAAGACAATCCAAAGACACTGGTAACATTGGTCACACAAAACACAGGACAAAGACAATCCAAAGACACTGGTAACATTGGTCACACAAGCCACAGGACAAAGACAATCAAAGACACTGGTAACATTGGTCACACAAAACACAGGACAAAGACAATCCACAGACACTGGTAACATTGGTCACACAAGCCACAGGACAAAGACAATCCAAAGACACTGGTAACATTGGTCACACAAAACACAGGACAAAGACAATCCAAAGACACTGGTAACATTGGTCACACAAGCCACAGGACAAAGACAATCAAAGACACTGGTAACATTGGTCACACAATACACAGGACAAAGACAATCCACAGACACTGGTAACATTGGTCACACAAAACACAGGACAAAGACAATCCAAAGACACTGGTAACATTGGTCACACAAGCCACAGGACAAAGACAATCAAAGACACTGGCAACACTGGTCACACATAACACAGGACAAAGACAATCCAGAGACACTGGTAACAGTGGTAACACAAAACACAGGACAAAGACAATCCAGAGACACTGGTAACAGTGGTCACACAAAACACAGGACAAAGACAATCCAGAGACACTGGTAACATTGGTCACACAAAACACAGGACAAAGACAATCCAAAGACACTGGTAACATTGGTCACACAAGCCACAGGACAAAGACAATCAAAGACACTGGTAACATTGGTCACACAATACACAGGACAAAGACAATCCAGAGACACTGGTAACATTGGTCACACAATACACAGGACAAAGACAATCAAAGACACTGGCAACATTGGTCACACAAAACACAGGACAAAGACAATCCACAGACACTGGTAACATTGGTCACACAAAACACAGGACAAAGACAATCCAAAGACACTGGTAACATTGGTCACACAAAACACAGGACAAAGACAATCCAGAGACACTGGTAACATTGGTCACACAAAACACAGGACAAAGACAATCCAGAGACACTGGTAACATTGGTCACACAAAACACAGGACAAAGAATCCAGAGACACTGGTAACATTGGTCACACAAAACACAGGACAAAGACAATCCAGAGACACTGGTAACATTGGTCACACAAAACACAGGACAAAGACAATCCAAAGACACTGGTAACATTGGTCACACAAAACACAGGACAAAGACAATCCAAAGACACTGGTAACATTGGTCACACAAGCCACAGGACAAAGACAATCAAAGACACTGGTAACATTGGTCACACAAAACACAGGACAAAGACAATCCAGAGACACTGGTAACATTGGTCACACAAGCCACAGGACAAAGAATCCAGAGACACTGGTAACATTGGTCACACAAAACACAGCACAAAGACAATCCAAAGACACTGGTAACATTGGTCACACAAGCCACAGGACAAAGACAATCAAAGACACTGGTAACATTGGTCACACAAAACACAGGACAAAGACAATCCACAGACACTGGTAACATTGGTCACACAAAACACAGGACAAAGACAATCCAAAGACACTGGTAACATTGGTCACACAAGCCACAGGACAAAGACAATCAAAGACACTGGCAACACTGGTCACACATAACACAGGACAAAGACAATCCAGAGACACTGGTAACAGTGGTAACACAAAACACAGGACAAAGACAATCCAGAGACACTGGTAACAGTGGTCACACAAAACACAGGACAAAGACAATCCAGAGACACTGGTAACATTGGTCACACAAAACACAGGACAAAGACAATCCAAAGACACTGGTAACATTGGTCACACAAGCCACAGGACAAAGACAATCAAAGACACTGGTAACATTGGTCACACAATACACAGGACAAAGACAATCCAGAGACACTGGTAACATTGGTCACACAATACACAGGACAAAGACAATCAAAGACACTGGCAACATTGGTCACACAAAACACAGGACAAAGACAATCCACAGACACTGGTAACATTGGTCACACAAAACACAGGACAAAGACAATCCAAAGACACTGGTAACATTGGTCACACAAAACACAGGACAAAGACAATCCAGAGACACTGGTAACATTGGTCACACAAAACACAGGACAAAGACAATCCAGAGACACTGGTAACATTGGTCACACAAAACACAGGACAAAGAATCCAGAGACACTGGTAACATTGGTCACACAAAACACAGGACAAAGACAATCCAGAGACACTGGTAACATTGGTCACACAAAACACAGGACAAAGACAATCCAAAGACACTGGTAACATTGGTCACACAAAACACAGGACAAAGACAATCCAAAGACACTGGTAACATTGGTCACACAAGCCACAGGACAAAGACAATCAAAGACACTGGTAACATTGGTCACACAAAACACAGGACAAAGACAATCCAGAGACACTGGTAACATTGGTCACACAAGCCACAGGACAAAGAATCCAGAGACACTGGTAACATTGGTCACACAAAACACAGCACAAAGACAATCCAAAGACACTGGTAACATTGGTCACACAAGCCACAGGACAAAGACAATCAAAGACACTGGTAACATTGGTCACACAAAACACAGGACAAAGACAATCCACAGACACTGGTAACATTGGTCACACAAAACACAGGACAAAGACAATCCAAAGACACTGGTAACATTGGTCACACAAGCCACAGGACAAAGACAATCAAAGACACTGGCAACACTGGTCACACATAACACAGGACAAAGACAATCCAGAGACACTGGTAACAGTGGTAACACAAAACACAGGACAAAGACAATCCAGAGACACTGGTAACAGTGGTCACACAAAACACAGGACAAAGACAATCCAGAGACACTGGTAACATTGGTCACACAAAACACAGGACAAAGACAATCCAAAGACACTGGTAACATTGGTCACACAAGCCACAGGACAAAGACAATCAAAGACACTGGTAACATTGGTCACACAAAACACAGGACAAAGACAATCCACAGACACTGGTAACATTGGTCACACAATACACAGGACAAAGACAATCCAGAGACACTGGTAACATTGGTCACACAATACACAGGACAAAGACAATCCAGAGACACTGGTAACATTGGTCACACAAAACACAGGACAAAGACAATCCAGAGACACTGGTAACATTGGTCACACAAAACACAGGACAAAGAATCCAGAGACACTGGTAACATTGGTCACACAAAACACAGGACAAAGACAATCCAGAGACACTGGTAACATTGGTCACACAAAACACAGGACAAAGACAATCCAAAGACACTGGTAACATTGGTCACACAAGCCACAGGACAAAGACAATCAAAGACACTGGTAACATTGGTCACACAAAACACAGGACAAAGACAATCCACAGACACTGGTAACATTGGTCACACAAAACACAGGACAAAGACAATCCAAAGACACTGGTAACATTGGTCACACAAGCCACAGGACAAGACAATCAAAGACACTGGCAACATTGGTCACACAAAACACAGGACAAAGACAATCCACAGACACTGGTAACATTGGTCACACAAAACACAGGACAAAGACAATCCAAAGACACTGGTAACATTGGTCACACAAAACACAGGACAAAGACAATCCAGAGACACTGGTAACATTGGTCACACAAAACACAGGACAAAGACAATCCAGAGACACTGGTAACATTGGTCACACAAAACACAGGACAAAGAATCCAGAGACACTGGTAACATTGGTCACACAAAACACAGGACAAAGACAATCCAGAGACACTGGTAACATTGGTCACACAAAACACAGGACAAAGACAATCTAAAGACACTGGTAACAGTGGTCACACAAAACACAGGACAAAGACAATCCAAAGACACAGGTAACATTGGTCACTCAAGCCACAGGACAAAGACAATCAAAGACACTGGTAACATTGGTCACACAAAACACAGGACAAAGACAATCCACAGACACTGGTAACATTGGTCACAAAAAACACAGGACAAAGAATCCAGAGACACTGGTAACATTGGTCACACAAAACCCAGGACAAAGACAATCCAGAGACACTGGTAACATTGGTCACACAAGCCACAGGACACAGAATCCAGAGACACTGGTAACATTGGTCACACAAAACACAGGACAAAGACAATCCAAAGACACTGGTAACATTGGTCACACAAGCCACAGGACAAAGACAATCAAAGACACTGGTAACATTGGTCACGCAAAACACAGGACAAAGACAATCCACAGACACTGGTAACATTGGTCACACAAAACACAGGACAAAGACAATCCAAAGACACTGGTAACATTGGTCACACAAGCCAAAGGACAAAGACAATCAAAGACACTGGCAACATTGGTCACACAAAACACAGGACAAAGACAATCCACAGACACTGGTAACATTGGTCACACAAAACACAGGAAAAAGACAATCCAAAGACACTGGTAACATTGGTCACATAAAACACAGGACAAAGACAATCCAGAGACACTGGTAACATTGGTCACACAAGCCACAGGACAAAGACAATCCAGAGACACTGGTAACACTGGTCACACAAAACACAGGACAAAGACAATCCAGAGACACTGGTAACATTGGTCACACAAAACACAAGACAAAGACAATCCAGAGACACCGGTAACAGTGGTCACACAAAACACAGGACAAAGGCAATCCACAGACACTGGTAACATTGGTCACACAAAACACAGGACAAAGACAATCCAGAGACACTGGTAACATTGGTCACACAAAACACAGGACAAAGACAATCCAGAGACACTGGTAACACTGGTCACATAAAACACAGGACAAAGACAATCCAGAGACACTGGTAACATTGGTCACACAAAACACAGGACAAAGACAATCCAGAGACACTGGTAACATTGGTCACACAAAACACAGGACAAAGAATCCAGAGACACTGGTAACACTGGTCACACAAAACACAGGACAAAGACAATCCACAGACACTGGTAACATTGGTCACACAAAACACAGGACAAAGACAATCCAGAGACACTGGTAACACTGGTCACACAAAACACAGGACAAAGACAATCCAGAGACACTGGTAACATTGGTCACACAAAACACAGGACAAAGACAATCCAGAAACACTGGTAACATTGGTCACACAAGCCACAGGACAAAGAATCCAGAGACACTGGTAACATTGGTCACACAAAACACAGGACAAAGACAATCCAGAGACACTGGTAACATTGGTCACACAAGCCACAGGACAAAGAATCCAGAGACACTGGTAACATTGGTCACACAAACCACAGGACAAAGACAATCCAGAGACACTGGTAACATTGGTCACACAAAACACAGGACAAAGACAATCCAGAGACACTGGTAACACTGGTCACACAAAACACAGGACAAAGACAATCCAAAGACACTGGTAACATTGGTCACACAAGCCACAGGACAAAGACAATCAAAGACACTGGTAACATTGGTCACACAAAACACAGGACAAAGACAATCCACAGACACTGGTAACATTGGTCACACAATACACAGGACAAAGACAATCCAGAGACACTGGTAACATTGGTCACACAATACACAGGACAAAGACAATCCAGAGACACTGGTAACATTGGTCACACAAAACACAGCACAAAGACAATCCAGAGACACTGGTAACATTGGTCACACAAAACACAGGACAAAGAATCCAGAGACACTGGTAACATTGGTCACACAAAACACAGGACAAAGACAATCCAGAGACACTGGTAACATTGGTCACACAATACACAGGACAAAGACAATCCAAAGACACTGGTAACATTGGTCACACAAGCCACAGGACAAAGACAATCAAAGACACTGGTAACATTGGTCACACAAAACACAGGACAAAGACAATCCACAGACACTGGTAACATTTGTCACACAAAACACAGGACAAAGACAATCCAAAGACACTGGTAACATTGGTCACACAAGCCACAGGACAAGACAATCAAAGACACTGGCAACATTGGTCACACAAAACACAGAACAAAGACAATCCAGAGACACTGGTAACAGTGGTCACACAAAACACAGGACAAAGACAATCCACAGACACTGGTAACATTGGTCACACAAAACACAGGACAAAGACAATCCAAAGACACTGGTAACATTGGTCACACAAAACACAGGACAAAGAATCCAGAGACACTGGTAACATTGGTCACACAAAACACAGGACAAAGACAATCCAGAGACACTGGTAACATTGGTCACACAAAACACAGGACAAAGACAATCTAAAGACACTGGTAACATTGGTCACACAAAACACAGGACAAAGACAATCCAAAGACACTGGTAACATTGGTCACTCAAGCCACAGGACAAAGACAATCAAAGACACTGGTAACATTGGTCACACAAAACACAGGACAAAGACAATCCACAGACACTGGTAACATTGGTCACAAAAAACACAGGACAAAGAATCCAGAGACACTGGTAACATTGGTCACACAAAACCCAGGACAAAGACAATCCAGAGACACTGGTAACATTGGTCACACAAGCCACAGGACACAGAATCCAGAGACACTGGTAACATTGGTCACACAAAACACAGGACAAAGACAATCCAAAGACACTGGTAACATTGGTCACACAAGCCACAGGACAAAGACAATCAAAGACACTGGTAACATTGGTCACGCAAAACACAGGACAAAGACAATCCACAGACACTGGTAACATTGGTCACACAAAACACAGGACAAAGACAATCCAAAGACACTGGTAACATTGGTCACACAAGCCACAGGACAAAGACAATCAAAGACACTGGCAACATTGGTCACACAAAACACAGGACAAAGACAATCCACAGACACTGGTAACATTGGTCACACAAAACACAGGACAAAGACAATCCAAAGACACTGGTAACATTGGTCACATAAAACACAGGACAAAGACAATCCAGAGACACTGGTAACATTGGTCACACAAGCCACAGGACAAAGACAATCCAGAGACACTGGTAACATTGGTCACACAAAACACAGGACAAAGACAATCCAGAGACACTGGTAACACTGGTCACACAAAACACAGGACAAAGACAATCCAGAGACACTGGTAACATTGGTCACACAAAACACAGGACAAACACAATCCAGAGACACCGGTAACAGTGGTCACACAAAACACAGGACAAAGGCAATCCACAGACACTGGTAACATTGGTCACACAAAACACAGGACAAAGACAATCCAGAGACACTGGTAACATTGGTCACACAAAACACAGGACAAAGACAATCCAGAGACACTGGTAACACTGGTCACACAAAACACAGGACAAAGACAATCCAGAGACACTGGTAACATTGGTCACACAAAACACAGGACAAAGACAATCCAGAGACACTGGTAACATTGGTCACACAAAACACAGGACAAAGAATTCAGAGACACTGGTAACACTGGTCACACAAAACACAGGACAAAGACAATCCACAGACACTGGTAACATTGGTCACACAAAACACAGGACAAAGACAATCCAGAGACACTGGTAACACTGGTCACACAAAACACAGGACAAAGACAATCCAGAGACACTGGTAACATTGGTCACACAAAACAAAGGACAAAGACAATCCAGAAACACTGGTAACATTGGTCACACAAGCCACAGGACAAAGAATCCAGAGACACTGGTAACATTGGTCACACAAAACACAGGACAAAGACAATCCAGAGACACTGGTAACATTGGTCACACAAAACACAGGACAAAGAATCCAGAGACACTGGTAACACTGGTCACACAAAACACAGGACAAAGACAATCCATAGACACTGGTAACATTGGTCACACAAAACACAGGAATAAGACAATCCAGAGACACTGGTAACATTGGTCACACAAGCCACAGGACAAAGAATCCAGAGACACTGGTAACATTGGTCACACAAAACACAGGACAAAGACAATCCAGAGACACTGGTAACATTGGTCACACAAAACACAGGACAAAGACAATCCAGAGACACTGGTAACACTGGTCACACAAAACACAGGACAAAGACAATCCAAAGACACTGGTAACATTGGTCACACAAGCCACATGACAAAGACAATCAAAGACACTGGTAACATTGGTCACACAAAACACAGGACAAAGACAATCCACAGACACTGGTAACATTGGTCACACAAAACACAGGACAAAGGCAATCCACAGACACTGGTAACTTTGGTCACACAATACACAAGACAAAGGCAATCCAGAGACACTGGTAACTTTGGTCACACAATACACAGGACAAAGACAATCAAAGACACTGGTAACATTGGTCACACAAGAAACAGGACAAAGGCAATCCACAGACACTGGTAACTTTGGTCACACAATACACAGGACAAAGACAATCCAGAGACACTGGTAACACTGGTCACACAAGACACAGGACAAAGACAATCCAAAGACACTGGTAACATTGGTCACAAAATACACAGGACAAAGACAATCCAAAGACACTGGTAACATTGGTCACACAAGAAACAGGACAAAGGCAATCCACAGACACTGTTAACTTTGGTCACACAATACACAGGACAAAAACAATCCAGAGACACTGGTAACACTGGTCACACAAGACACAGGACAAAGACAATTCAGAGACACTGGTAACATTGGACACACAAGAAACAGGACAAAGACAATCCAGAGAAACTGGCAACATTAGTCACACAAGACACAGGACAAAGACAATTCTGAGACACTGGTAACATTGGACACACAAGAAACAGGACAAAGACAATCCAGAGACACTGGCAACATTGGTCACACAAGACACAGGACAAAGACAATCCAGAGACACTGGTAACATTGGTCACACAAGACACAGGACAAAGACAATCCAGAGACACTGGCAACATTGGTCACACAAGACACAAAACAAAGAAATTCCAGAGACACTGGTAACATTGGTCACACAAGAAACAGCACAAAGACTCCAGAGACACTGGTAACATTGGTCACACAGGACACAGGAAAAAGACATTCCAGAGATACTGGTAGCATTGGTCACACAAGACACAGGACAAAGACAATCCAGAAACGTGGTAACATTGGTCACACAAGACACAGGACAATGAAAATCCAGAGATACTGGTAACATTGGTCACACAAGATACAGGACAAAGACAATCCAGAGACACTGGTAACACTGGTCACACAAGACACAGGACAACGACAATTCAGAGACACTGGTAACATTGGACACACAGGAAACAGGACAAAGACAATCCAGAGACACTGGTAACATTGGTCACACAAGACACAGGACAAAGACAATCCAGAGACATTGGCAACATTGGTCACACAAAACACAGGACAAAGACTCCAGAGACACTGGTAACATTGGTCACACAAGACACAGGACAAAGAAAATCCAGAGATACTGGTAACATTGGTCATACAAGACACAGGAAAAAGACATTCCAGAGATACTGGTAACATTTGTCACACAAGACACAGGACAAAGACAATCCAGAGACAGTGGTAGCATTGGTCACACAAGACACAGGACAAAGACAATCCAGAGACAGTGGTAACATTGGTCACACAAGACACAGGACAAAGACAATCCAGAGACATTGGCAACATTGGTCACACAAGACACAGGAAAAAGACTCCAGAGGCACTGGTAACATTGGTCACACAAGACACAGGACAACGAAAATCCAGAGATACTGGTAACATTGGTCACACAAGACACAGGAAAAAGACATTCCAGAGATACTGGTAACATTGGTCACACAAGACACAGGACAAAGACAATCCAGAAAGGATGGTAACATTGGTCACACAAGACACAGGACAAAGACAATCCAGAGACATTGGCAACATTGGTCACACAAGACACAGGACAAAGACTCCAGAGTAACTGGTAACATTGGTCACACAAGACACAGGACAACGAAAATCCAGAGATACTGGTAACATTGGTCACACAAGACACAGGAAAAAGACATTCCAGAGATACTGGTAACAGTGGTCACACAAGACACAGCACAAAGATCATCCAGAGACAGTGGTAACATTGGTCACACAAGACACAGGACAAAGAAAATCCAGAGACATTGGCAACATTGGTCACACACGACACAGGACAAAGACAATCCAGAGATATTGGCAACATTGGTCACACACGACACAGGACAAAGACAATCCAGAGACACTGGTAACATTGGTCACACAAGACATAGGACAAGGACAATCCAAAGACACTGGTAACATTGGTCACACAAGACACAGGACAAAGACAATCCAGAGACACTAGTAACATTGGTCACACAATTAACAGGACAAAGAAAATCCAGAGACACTGGTAACATTGGTCACACAAGACACAGGACAAAGACAATCCAGAGACACTGGTAACATTGGTCACACAGGACACAGGACAAGGACAATCCAGAGACACTGGTAACATTGGTCACACAAGACACAAGACAAAGACAATCTAGAGACACTGGTAACATTGGTCACACAGGACACAGTGCAAAGACATTCCAGAGACACTAGTAACATTGATCACACAAGGCACAGGAAAAAGACAATCCAGAGACACAGGTAATATAGGAGACACTAGACACAGGACAAAGACAATCCAGAGACACTGGTAACATTGGTCACACAGGACACAGGACAAAGACATTCCAGAGACACTCGTAACATTGGTCACACAAGAAACAGGACAAAGACAATCCAGAGACACAGGTAATATAAGAGACACTAGACACAGGACAAAGACAATCCAGAGACACTGGTAACATTGGGCACACAAGGCACAGGAAAAAGACAATCCAGAGATACTGGTAACATTGGTCACACAAGACACAGCACAATGAATCCAGAGACACTGGTAACCTTGGTCACACAAGACACAGGACAAAGAAAATCCAGAGACACTGGTAACATTGGTCACACAAGATACAGGACAAAGACAATCCAGAGACACTGGTAACATTGGTCACACAAGATACAGGACAAAGACAATCCAGAGACACTGGTAACATTGGTCACAGAGGACACAGGACAAAGACTCCAGAGACACGTTACATTGTTCACACAAGACACAGGACAAAGACAATCCAGAGACAATGGTAACATTGGTCACACAAGACACAGGACAAGGACAATCAAGAGACACTGGTAACATTGGTCACACAAGACACAGGACAAAGACAATCCAGAGACACTGGTAACATTGGTCACACAGGACACAGGACAAGGACAATCCAGAGACACTGGTAACATTGGTCACACTAGACACAGGACAAAGACAATCCAGAGACACTGGTAACATTGGTCACACAAGGCACAGGAAAAAGACAATCCAGAGATACTGGTAACATTGGTCACACAAGACACAGGACAAAGACAATCCAAAGAGACTGTTAACATTGATCACACAAGACACAGCACAAAGAATCCAGAGACACTGGTAACCTTGGTCACACAAGACACAGGACAAA
Organism: Bathymodiolus brooksi; assembly: GCA_963680875.1. Classification (NCBI taxonomy): domain Eukaryota; kingdom Metazoa; phylum Mollusca; class Bivalvia; order Mytilida; family Modiolidae; genus Bathymodiolus; species Bathymodiolus brooksi. The sequence continues at coordinate 23,593,557 of OY804582.1, forward strand.
GAAAATACAGAGACACTGGTAATATTGGTCACACAAGACACAGGAAAAAGAAAATCCAGAGACACTGGTAACATTGGTCACACAAGATACAGGACAAAGACAATCCAGAGACACTGGTAACATTGGTCACACAAGATACAGGACAAAGACAATCCAGAGACACTGGTAACATTGGTCACAGAGGACACAGGACAAAGACTCCAGAGACACGTAACATTGGTAACACAAGACACAGGACAAAGACAATCCAGAGACACTGGTAACATTGGTCACACAAGACACAGGACAAGGACAATCTAGAGACACTGGTAACATTGGTCACACAAGACACAGGACAAAGACAATCCAGAGACACTAGTAACATTGGTCACACAAGAAACAGGATATAGAAAATCCAGAGACACTGGTCACATTGATCACACAAGACACAGGACAAAGACAATCCAGGGACACTGGTAACATTGGTCACACAGGACACAGGACAAGGACAATCCAGAGACACTGGTAACATTGGTCACACAAGACACAGGACAAAGACAATCTAGAGACACTGGTAACATTGGTCACACAGGACACAGGGCAAAGACATTCCAGAGACACTAGTAACATTGGTCACACAAGAAACAGGACAAAGACAATCCAGAGACACAGGTAATATAGGAGACACTAGACACAGGACAAAGACAATCCAGAGACACTGGTAACATTGGTCACACAAGACACAGGACAAAGACAATTCAGAGACACTGGTAACATTGGTCACACAGGACACAAGGCAAAGACATTCCAGAGACACTAGTAACATTGGTCACACAAGAAACAGGACAAAGACAATCCAGAGACACAGGTAATATAGGAGACACTTGACACAGGACAAAGACAATCCAGAGACACTGGTAACATTGGTCACACAAGGCACAGGGAAAAGACAATCCAGAGATACTGGTAACATTGGTCTCACAAGACACAGGAAAAAGACAATCCAAAGAGACTGTTAACATTGATCACACAAGACACAGGACAACGAAAATCCAGAAAAACTGGTAACATTGGTCACACAAGGCACAGGAAAAAGACAATCCAGAGATACTGGTAACATTGGTCACACAAGACACAGGACAAAGACAATCCAAAGAGACTGTTAACATTGATCACACAAGACACAGGACAAAGACATTCCAGAGACACTGGTAATATTGGTCACAAAAGACACAGCACAAAGAATCCAGAGACACTGGTAACATTAGTCACACAAGAAACAGGACAAAGAAAATCCAGAGACACTGGTAATATTGGTCACACAAGACACAGGACAAAGAAAATCCAAAGACACTGGTAACATTGGTCACACAAGATACAGGACAAAGACAATCCAGAGATACTGGTAACATTGGTCACACAAGATACAGGACAAAGACAATCCAGAGACACTGGTAACATTGGTCACAGAGGACACAGGACAAAGACTCCAGAGACACGTAACATTGGTCACACAAGACACAGGACAAAGACAATCCAGAGACACTGGTAACATTGGTCACACAAGACACAGGACAAGGACAATCCAAAGACACTGGTAACATTGGTCACACAAGACACAGGACAAAGACAATCCAGAGACACTAGTAACATTGGTCACACAATTAACAGGACAAAGACAATCCAGAGACACTGGTAACATTGGTCACACAGGACACAGGACAAGGACAATCCAGAGACACTGGTAACATTGGTCACACAAGACACAGGACAAAGACAATCCAGAGACACTGGTAACATTGGTCACACAGGACACAGGACAAGGACAATCCAGAGACACTGGTAACATTGGTCACACAAGACACAGGACAAAGACATTCCAGAGACACTGGTAACATTGGTCACACAGGACACAGGACAAGGACAATCCAGAGACACTGGTAACATTGGTCACACAAGACACAAGACAAAGACAATCTAGAGACACTGGTAACATTGGTCACACAGGACACAGGGCAAAGACATTCCAGAGACACTAGTAACATTGATCACACAAGGCACAGGAAAAAGACAATCAAGAGACACAGGTAACATAGGAGACACTAGTCACAGGACAAAGACAATCCAGAGACACTGGTAACATTGGTCACACAGGACACAGGACAAAGATATTCCAGAGACACTAGTAACATTGGTCACACAAGAAACAGGACAAAGACAATCCAGAGACACAGGTAATATAGGAGACAATAGACACAGGACAAAGACAATCCAGAGACACTGGTAACATTGGTCACACAAGGCACAGGAAAAAGATAATCCAGAGATACTGGTAACATTGGTCACACAAGACACAGGACAACGACTATCCAAAGAGACTGTAAACATTGATCACACAAGACACAGGACAAAGAAAATCCAGAAAAACTGGTAACATTGGTCACACAAGGCACAGGAAAAAGACAATCCAGAGATACTGGTAACATTGGTCACACAAGACACAGGACAAAGACAATCCAAAGAGACTGGTAACATTGATCACACAAGACACAGCACAACGAATCCAGAGACACTGGTAACATTGGTCACACAAGACACAGGACAAAGAAAATCCAGAGACACTGGTAACATTGGTCACACAAGATACAGGACAAAGACAATCCAGAGATACTGGTAACATTGGTCACAGAGGACACAGGACAAAGATTCCAGAGACACGTTACATTGTTCACACAAGACACAGGACAAAGACAATCCAGAGACAATGGTAACATTGGTCACACAAGACACAGGACAAGGACAATCTAGAGACACTGGTAACATTGGTCACACAAGACACAGGACAAAGACAATCCAGAGACACTAGTAACATTGGTCACACAAGAAACTGGACAAAGAAAATCCAGAGACACTGGTAACATTGGTCACACAAGACACAGGACAAAGACAATCCAGAGACACTGGTAACATTGGTCACACAGGACACAGGACAAGGACAATCCAGAGACACTGGTAACATTGGTCACACAAGACACAGGACAAAGACAATCTAGAGACACTGGTAACATTGGTCACACAGGACACAGGGCAAAGACATTCCAGAGACACTAGTAACATTGGTCACACAAGAAACAGGACAAAGACAATCCAGAGACACAGGTAATATATGAGACACTAGACACAGGACAAAGACAATCCAGGGACACTGGTAACATTGGTCACACAAGGCACAGGAAAAAGAGAATCCAGAAACACAGGTAATATAGGAGACACTAGACACAGGACAAAGAAAATCCAGAGACACTGGTAACATTGGTCACACAAGACACAGGACAAAGACAATTCAGAGACACTGGTAACATTGGTCACACAGGACACAGGGCAAAGAAATTCCAGAGACACTAGTAACATTGGTCACACAAGAAACAGGACAAAGACAATCCAGAGACACTGGTAACATTGGTCACACAGGACACAGGAAAAAGACAATCCAGAGATACTGGTAACATTGGTCACACAAGACACAGGAAAAAGACAATCCAAAGAGACTGTTAACATTGATCACACAAGACACAGGACAACGAAAATCCAGAAAAACTGGTAACATTGGTCACACAAGGCACAGGAAAAAGACAATCCAGAGATACTGGTAACATTGGTCACACAAGACACAGGACAAAGACAATCCAAAGAGACTGGTAACATTGATCACACAAGACACAGGACAAAGACATTCCAGAGACACAGGTAATATAGGAGACACTAGACACAGGACAAAGACAATCCAGAGACACTGGTAACATTGGTCACACAAGACACAGGACAAAGACAATCCAGAGACACTGGTAACATTGGTCACACATGACACAGTACAAAGACAATCCAGAGACACTGGTAACATTGGTCACACAAGACACAGGACAAAGACAATCCAGAGACACTGGTAACATTGGTCACACAAGGCACAGGAAAAAGACAATCCAGAGACACTGGTATCATTGGTCACACAAGACACAGGACAAAGACAATCCAGAGACACTGGTAACATTGGTCACACAAGACACAGTACAAAGAAAATCCAGAGACACTGGTAACATTGGTCACAAAAGACACAGGACAAAAACAATCCAAAGAGACTGGTAACATTTGTCAAACAAGACACAGGACAAAGACAATCCAGAGACATTGGTAACATTGGTCACACAAGACACAGGACAAAGACAATCCAGAGACATTGGTAACATTGGTCACACAAGACACAGGAAAAACACATTATAGAGACACTGGTAACATTGGTCACACACTACACAGGACAAAGAAAATCCAGAGACACTGCTAACATTTGTCACACAAGATACAGGACAAAGACAATCCAGAGATACTGGTAACATTGGTCACACAAGATACAGGACAAAGACAATCCAGAGATACTGGTAACATTGGTCACACAAGATACAGGACAAAGACAATCCAGAGATACTGGTAACATTGGTCACACAAGACACAGGACAAAGACAATCCAGAGACACTGGTAACATTGGTCACAGAGGACACAGGACAAAGACTCCAGAGACACGTTACATTGTTCACACAAGACACAGGACAAAGACAATCCAGAGACACTGGTAACATTGGTCACACAAGACACAGGACAAGGACAATCTAGAGACACTTGTAACATTGGTCACACAAGACACAGGACAAAGACAATCCAGAGACACTGGTAACATTGGTCACACAAGACACAGGACAAGGACAATCTAGAGACACTGGTAACATTGGTCACACAAGACACAGGACAAAGACAATCCAGAGATACTGGTAACATTGGTCACACAAGATACAGGACAAAGACAATCCAGAGATACTGGTAACATTGGTCACACAAGATACAGGACAAAGACAATCCAGAGATACTGGTAACATTGGTCACACAAGACACAGGACAAAGACAATCCAGAGACACTGGTAACATTGGTCACAGAGGACACAGGACAAAGACTCCAGTGACACGTTACATTGTTCACACAAGACACAGGACAAAGACAATCCAGAGACACTGGTAACATTGGTCACACAAGACACAGGACAAGGACAATCTAGAGACACTGGTAACATTGGTCACACAAGACACAGGACAAAGACAATCCAGAGACACTGGTAACATTGGTCACACAAGACACAGGACAAGGACAATCTAGAGACACTGGTAACATTGGTCACACAAGACACAGGACAAGGACAATCCAGAGACACTGGTAACATTGGTCACACAAGACACAGGACAAAGACAATCTAGAGACACTGGTAACATTGGTCACACAGGACACAGGGCAAAGACATTCCAGAGACACTAGTAACATTGGTCACACAAGAAACAGGACAAAGACAATCCAGAGACACAGGTAATATATGAGACACTAGACACAGGACAAAGACAATCCAGAGACACTGGTAACATTGGTCACACAAGGCACAGGAAAAAGACAATCCAGAAACACAGGTAATATAGGAGACACAAGACACAGGACAAAGAAAATCCAGAGACACTGGTAACATTGGTCACACAAGACACAGGACAAAGACAATTCAGAGACACTGGTAACATTGGTCACACAGGACACAGGGCAAAGAAATTCCAGAGACACTAGTAACATTGGTCACACAGGAAACAGGACAAAGACAATCCAGAGACACAGGTAATATAGGAGACACTAGACACAGGACAAAGACAATCCAGAGACACTGGTAACATTGGTCACACAAGGCACAGGAAGAAGACAATCCAGAGATACTGGTAACATTGGTCACACAAGACACAATACAAAGACAATCCAAAGAGACTGTTAACATTGATCACACAAGACACAGGACAACGAAAATCCAGAAAAACTGGTAACATTGGTCACACAAGGCACAGGAAAAAGACAATCCAGAGATACTGGTAACATTGGTCACACAAGACACAGGACAAAGACAATCCAAAGAGACTGGTAACATTGATCACACAAGACACAGGACAAAGACATTCCAGAGACACAGGTAATATAGGAGACACTAGACACAGGACAAAGACAATCCAGAGACACTGGTAACATTGGTCACACAAGACACAGGACAAAGACAATCCAGAGACACTGGTAACATTGGTCACACAAGGCACAGGAAAAAGACAATCCAGAGACACTGGTAACATTGGTCACACATGACACAGTACAAAGAAAATCCAGAGACACTAGTATCATTGGTCACACAATATACAGGACAAAGACAATCCAGAGACACTGGTAACATTGGTCACACAAGATACAGGACAAAAACAATCCAGAGACACTAGAATCATTGGTCACACAAGACACAGGACAAAGACAATCCAGAGACACTGGTAACATTGGTCACACAAGATACAGGACAAAAACAATCCAAAGAGACTGGTAACATTTGTCAAACAAGACACAGGACAAAGACAATCCAGAGACATTGGTAACATTGGTCACACAAGACACAGGACAAAGACAATCCAGAGACATTGGTAACATTGGTCACACAAGACACAGGAAAAACACATTATAGAGACACTGGTAACATTGGTCACACACGACACAGGACAAAGACAATCCAGATATACTGGTAACATAGGGGACACTAGATACAGGACAAAGACAATCCAGAGACACTGATAACATTGGTCACAGAAGAAACAGGACAAAGGCAATCCAGAGACACTGGTAACATAGGGGACACTAGAAACAGGACAAAGAAAATCCAGAGACACTGGTAACATTGGTCACAAAAGACACAGGACAAAGACAATCCAGAGAAACTGGTAACATTGGTCACAGAAGACACAGGACAAAGACTCCAGAGACACGTAACATTGGTCACACAAGACACAGGACAAAGAAAATCCAGAGACACTGATAACATTGGTCACACAAGATACAGGACAAAGACATTCCAGAGACACTGGTAACATTGGTCACACAAGAAACAGGACAAAGAAAATCCAAAGACACTGGTAACATTGGTCACACAAGACACAGGACAACGAAAATCCAGAGACATTGGTAACATTGGTCACACAAGACACAGGACAAAGACATTCCAGAGACACTGGTAACATTGGTCACAAAAGACACAGGACAAAGACAATCCAGAGACACGTAACATTGGTCACACAAGACACAGGACAAAGACATTCCAGAGACACTGGTAACATTGGTCACACAAGACCCAGGACAAAGAAAATCCAGAGACACTGGTAACATTGGTCACACAAGACACAGGACAAGGACAATCCAGAGATACTGGTAACATTGGTCACACAAGACACAGGACAAAGACAATCCAAAGAGACTGGTAACATTGATCACACAAGACACAGGACAAAGACATTCCAGAGACACAGGTAATATAGGAGACACTAGACACAGGACAAAGACAATCCAGAGACACTGGTAACATTGGTCACACAAGACACAGGACAAAGACAATCCAGAGACACTGGTAACATTGGTCACACAAGGCACAGGAAAAAGACAATCCAGAGACACTGGTAACATTGGTCACACATGACACAGTACAAAGAAAATCCAGAGACACTAGTATCATTGGTCACACAAGACACAGGACAAAGACAATCCAGAGACACTGGTAACATTGGTCACACAAGATACAGGACAAAAACAATCCAGAGACACTAGAATCATTGGTCACACAAGACACAGGACAAAGACAATCCAGAGACACTGGTAACATTGGTCACACAAGATACAGGACAAAAACAATCCAAAGAGACTGGTAACATTTGTCAAACAAGACACAGGACAAAGACAATCCAGAGACATTGGTAACATTGGTCACACAAGACACAGGACAAAGACAATCCAGAGACATTGGTAACATTGGTCACACAAGACACAGGAAAAACACATTATAGAGACACTGGTAACATTGGTCACACACGACACAGGACAAAGACAATCCAGATATACTGGTAACATAGGGGACACTAGATACAGGACAAAGACAATCCAGAGACACTGATAACATTGGTCACAGAAGAAACAGGACAAAGGCAATCCAGAGACACTGGTAACATAGGGGACACTAGAAACAGGACAAAGAAAATCCAGAGACACTGGTAACATTGGTCACAAAAGACACAGGACAAAGACAATCCAGAGAAACTGGTAACATTGGTCACAGAAGACACAGGACAAAGACTCCAGAGACACGTAACATTGGTCACACAAGACACAGGACAAAGAAAATCCAGAGACACTGATAACATTGGTCACACAAGATACAGGACAAAGACATTCCAGAGACACTGGTAACATTGGTCACACAAGAAACAGGACAAAGAAAATCCAAAGACACTGGTAACATTGGTCACACAAGACACAGGACAACGAAAATCCAGAGACATTGGTAACATTGGTCACACAAACACAGGACAAAGACATTCCAGAGACACTGGTAACATTGGTCACAAAAGACACAGGACAAAGACAATCCAGAGACACGTAACATTGGTCACACAAGACACAGGACAAAGACATTCCAGAGACACTGGTAACATTGGTCACACAAGACCCAGGACAAAGAAAATCCAGAGACACTGGTAACATTGGTCACACAAGACACAGGACAAGGACAATCCAGAGATACTGGTAACATTGGTCACACAAGACACAGGACAAAGACAATCCAAAGAGACTGGTAACATTGATCACACAAGACACAGGACAAAGACATTCCAGAGACACAGGTAATATAGGAGACACTAGACACAGGACAAAGACAATCCAGAGACACTGGTAACATTGGTCACAGAAAACACAGGACAAAGACTCCAGAGACACGTAACATTGGTCACACAAGACACAGGACAAAGACAATCCAGAGACACTGGTCACATTGGTCACACAAGACACAGGACAAAGACAATCCAGAGATACTGGTAACATTGGTCACACAAGAAACAGGACAAAGACAATTCAGAGCCACTGGTAACATTGGTCACACAAGACACAGGAAATTGACAATCCTGAGACACTGGTAACATTGGTCACACAAGACAGAGGACAAAGACAATCCAGAGACAATGGTAACAGTGATCACACAGGACACATGACAATGACATTGCATAGACACTAGTAACATTAGTCACACAAGACACAGGACAAAGATATTCCAGAGACACTGGTAACATTGGTCATACAAGACACAAGACAAAGAAAATCCAGAGACATTGGTAATATTGGTCACACAAGACACAGGACAAAGACAATCCAGAGACACATGTAATATAGGGGACACTAGACACAGGACAAAGAAAATCCAGAGACACTAGTAACATTGGTCACAAAAGACACAGGAAACACATTCCAGAGCCACTGTTAACATTGGTCACACACGACACAGGACAAAGACAATCCAGAGACACTGGCAACATTGGTCACACACGACACAGGACAAAGACAATCCAGAGACACTGGTAACATTGGTCACAGAGGACACAGGACAAAGACTCCAGAGACACGTTACATTGTTCACACAAGACACAGGACAAAGACAACCCAGAGACACTGGTAACATTGGTCACACAAGACACAGGACAAGGACAATCTAGAGACACTGGTAACATTGGACACACAAGACACAGGACAAAGACAATCCAGAGACACTGGTAACATTGGTCACACAAGACACAGAACAAGGACAATCTAGAGACACTGGTAACATTGGTCACACAAGACACAGGACAAAGACAATCCAGAGACACTGGTAACATTGGTCACACAGGACACAGGACAAGGACAATCCAGAGACACTGGTAACATTGGTCACACAAGACACAGGACAAAAACAATCTAGAGACACTGGTAACATTGGTCACACAGGACACAGGGCAAAGACATTCCAGAGACACTAGTAACATTGGTCACACAAGAAACAGGACAAAGACAATCCAGAGACACAGGTAATATATGAGACACTAGACACAGGACAAAGACAATCCAGAGACACTGGTAACATTGGTCACACAAGGCACAGGAAAAAGACAATCCAGAAACACAGGTAATATAGGAGACACAAGACACAGGACAAAGAAAATCCAGAGACACTTGTAACATTGGTCACACAAGACACAGGACAAAGACAATTCAGAGACACTGGTAACATTGGTCACACAAGACACAGGGCAAAGAAATTCCAGAGACACTAGTAACATTGGTCACACAAGAAACAGGACAAAGACAATCCAGAGACACAGGTAATATAGGAGACACTAGACACAGGACAAAGACAATCCAGAGACACTGGTAACATTGGTCACACAAGGCACAGGAAAAAGACAATCCAGAGATACTGGTAACATTGGTCACACAAGACACAGGACAAAGACAATCCAAAGAGACTGTTAACATTGATCACACAAGACACAGGACAACGAAAATCCAGAAAAAACTGGTAACATTGGTCACACAAGGCACAGGAAAAAGACAATCCAGAGATACTGGTAACATTGGTCACACAAGACACAGGACAAAGACAATCCAAAGAGACTGGTAACATTGATCACACAAGACACAGGACAAAGACATTCCAGAGACACAGGTAATATAGGAGACACTAGACACAGGACAAAGACAATCCAGAGACACTGGTAGCATTGGTCACACAAGACACAGGACAAAGACAATCCAGAGACACTGGTAACATTGGTCAAACAAGGCACAGGAAAAAGACAATCCAGAGACACTGGTAACATTGGTCACACATGACACAGTACAAAGAAAATCCAGAGACACTAGTATCATTGGTCACACAAGACACAGGACAAAGACAATCCAGAGACATTGGTAACATTGGTCACACAAGATACAGGACAAAGACAATCCAGAAACACTGGTAACATTGGTCACACAAGATACAGGACAAAAACAATCCAAAGAGACTGGTAACATTTGTCAAACAAGACACAGGACAAAGACAATCCAGAGACATTGGTAACATTGGTCACACAAGACACAGGACAAAGACAATCCAGAGACATTGGTAACATTGGTCACACAAGACACAGGAAAAACACATTATAGAGACACTGGTAACATTGGTCACACACGACACAGGACGAAGACAATCCAGAGATACTGGTAACATAGGGGACACTAGATACAGGACAAAGACAATCCAGAGACACTGATAACATTGGTCACAGAAGAAACAGGACAAAGGCAATCCAGAGACACTGGTAACATAGGGGACACTAGAAACAGGACAAAGAAAATCCAGAGACACTGGTAACATTGGTCACAAAAGACACAGGACAAAGACAATCCAGAGAAATTGGTAACATTGGTCACAGAAGACACAGGAAAAAGACTCCAGAGACACGTAACATTGGTCACACAAGACACAGGACAAAGAAAATCCAGAGACACTGATAACATTGGTCACACAAGATACAGGACAAAGACATTCCAGAGACACTGGTAACATTGGTCACACAAGAAACAGGACAAAGAAAATCCAAAGACACTGGTAACATTGGTCACACAAGACACAGGACAACGAAAATCCAGAGACATTGGTAACATTGGTCACACAAGACACAGGACAAAGACATTCCAGAGACACTGGTAACATTGGTCACACAAGAAACAGGACAAAGAAAATCCAAAGACACTGGTAACATTGGTCACAGAAGACACAGGACAAAGAAAATCCAGAGACACTGGTAACATTGGTCTCAGAAGACACAGGACAAAGATTCCAGAGACACGTAACATTGGTCACACAAGACACAGGACAAAGACATTCCAGAGACACTGGTAACATTTGTCACACAAGACACAGGACAAAGAAAATCCAGAGACACTGGTAACATTGGTCACACAAGACACAGGACAAGGACAATCCAGAGATACTGGTAACATTGGTCACACAAGACACAGGACAAAGACAATCCAAAGAGACTGGTAACATTGATCACACAGGACAAAGACATTCCAGAGACACAGGTAATATAGGAGACACTAGACACAGGACAAAGACAATCCAGAGACACTGGTAACATTGGTCACAGAAAACACAGGACAAAGACTCCAGAGACACGTAACATTGGTCACACAAGACACAGGACAAAGACAATCCAGAGACACTGGTCACATTGGTCACACAAGACACAGGACAAAGACAATCCAGAGATACTGGTAACATTGGTCACACAAGAAACAGGACAAAGACAATTCAGAGCCACTGGTAACATTGGTCACACAAGACACAGGAAATTGACAATCCTGAGACACTGGTAACATTGGTCACACAAGACAGAGGACAAAGACAATCCAGAGACACTGGTAACAGTGATCACACAGGACACATGACAATGACATTGCATAGACACTAGTAACATTAGTCACACAAGACAGAGGACAAAGATATTCCAGAGACACTGGTAACATTGGTCATACAAGACACAAGACAAAGAAAATCCAGAGACATTGGTAATATTGGTCACACAAGATACAGGACAAAGACAATCCAGAGACACATGTAATATAGGGGACACTAGACACAGGACAAAGAAAATCCAGAGACACTAGTAACATTGGTCACAAAAGACACAGGAAACACATTCCAGAGCCACTGTTAACATTGGTCACACACGACACAGGACAAAGACAATCTAGAGACACTGGTAACATTGGTCACACACAACACAGGACAAAGACAATCCAGAGACACTGGTAACATTGGTCACACAAGACACAGGACAAAGAATATCCAGAGATACTTGTAACATTGGTCACACAAGACACAGGCCAAAGACAATCCAGAGACACTGGTAACATTGGTCACAAAAGACACAGCACAAAGACAATCCAGAGACACTGGTAACATTGGTCACACAAGACAGGACAAAGAAAACCCAGACACACTGGTAACATTGGTCACAGAAGAAACAGGACAAAGACTCCAGAGACACGTAACATTGGTCACACAAGACACAGGACAAAGAAAATCCAGAGAAACTGGTAACATTGGTCACAGAAGACACAGGACAAAGATTCCAGAGACACGTAACATTGGTCACACAAGACACGGGACAAAGGAAATCCAGAGACACTGGTAACATTGGTCACACAAGACACAGGACAAAGACAATCCAGAGACACTGGTAACATTGGTCACAGAAGACACAGGACAAAGATTCCAGAGACACGTAACATTGGTCACACAAGACACAGGACAAAGAAAATCCAGAGACACTGGTGACATTGGTCACAGAAAACACAGGACAAAGACTCCAGAGACACGTAACATTGGTCACACAAGACACAGGACAAAGAACATCCAGAGACACTGGTAACATTGGTCACACAAGACACAGGACAAAGAATATCCAGAGAAACTTGTAACATTGGTCACACAAGACACAGGACAAAGACTCCAGAGACACGTAACATTGGTCACACAAGACACAGGACAAAGAATATCCAGAGATACTTGTAACATTGGTCACACACGACACAGGCCAAAGACAATCCAGAGACACTGGTAACATTGGTCACAAAAGACACAGCACAAAGACAATCCAGAGACACTGGTAACATTGGTCACACAAGACAGGACAAAGAAAACCCAGACACACTGGTAACATTGGTCACACAAGACACAGGATAACGACAATCCAGAGACACTGCTAACATTGGTCACACAAGAATCAGGACAAAGAAATTCCAGAGATACTGGTAACATAGCGGACATTAGACACAGGACAAAGACAACCCAGAGAAACTGGTAACATTGGTCACACAAGGCACAGGACAAAAAAAGTCTAGAGACACTGGTAACATTGGTCACACAAGAAACAGGACAAAGGCAATCCAGAGAAACTGGTAACATAAGGGACACTAGAAAGAGGACAAAGACAATCCAGAGACACTGGTAACATTGGTCACAAAAGACACAGGACAAAGACAATCCAGAGACACTGGTAACATTGGTCACACAAGATACAGGACAAAGACAATCCAGAGACACTGGTAACGTGGGTCACACAAGACACAGGACAAAGACAATTCAGAGACACTGGTAACATTGGTCACACATGACACAGTACAAAGACAATCAAGAGACACTAGTAACAGTGGTCACACAAGACACAGCACAAAGACAATCCAGACACACTGGTAACATTGGGCATACAAGACACAAGACAAAGGCAATCCAGAGACACTTGTAACATTGGTCACACAAGACACAGGACAAAGAAAATCCAGAGACACTGGTAACATTGATCACACAAGCCACAGGACAAAGAAATTCCAGAGACACTGGTAACATTGGTCACACAAGACACAGGACAAAGACAATCCAGAGACACTGGTAACATTGATCACACAAGCCACAGGACAAAGACAATCCAGAGACACTGGTAACATTGATCCAACAAGACAAAGGACAAAGACATTCCAGAGACACAGGTAATATAGGAGACACTAGACACAGGACAAAGACAATCCAGAGACACAGGTAATATAGGAGAAACTAGACACAGGACAAAGAAAATCCAGAGACACTGATAACATTGGTCACACAAGACACAGGACAAAGACAATCCAGAGATACTGGTAACATTGGTCACACAGGACACAGGACAAAGAAAATCCAGAGACACTGGTAACATTGATCCAACAAGACACAGGACAAAGAAAATCCAGAGACACTGGTAACATTGATCCAACAAGACACAGGACAAAGACATTCCAGAGACACAGGTAATATAGGAGACACTAGACACAGGACAAAGACAATCCAGAGACACTGGTAACATTGGTCACACAAGACACAGGACAAAGACAATTCAGAGAAACTGGTAACATTGGTCACACAAGACACAGGACAAAGACTCCAGAGACACTGGTAACATTGGTCACACAAGACACAGGACAAAGACAATTCAGAGAAACTGGTAACATTGGTCACACAAGACACAGGACAAAGACTCCAGAGACACTGGTAACATTGGTCACACAAGACACAGGACAAAGACAATTCAGAGAAACTGGTAACATTGGTCATACAAGACACAAGACAATGAAAATCCAGAGAAACTGGTAACATTGGTCACACAAGACACAGGACAAAGACAATTCAGAGAAACTGGTAACATTAGTCACACAAGACACAGGACAAAGACTCCAGAGACACTGGTAACATTGGTCACACAAGACACAGGACAAAGACTCCAGAGACAATGGTAACATTAGTCACACAAGACACAGAACAAAGACTCCAGAGACACTGGTAACACTGGTCACACAGGACACAGGACAAAGACAATCCAGAGACAATGGTAACATTAGTCACACAAGACACAGAACAAAGACAATCCAGAGGCAATGGTAACATTAGTCACACAAGACACAGAACAAAGACTCCAGAGACACTGGTAACACTGGTCACACAAGACACAGGACAAAGACAATCCAGAGACAATGGTAACATTAGTCACACAAGACACAGAACAAAGACTCCAGAGACAATGGTAACATTAGTCACACAAGACACAGAACAAAGACTCCAGAGACACTGGTAACACTGGTCACACAAGACACAGGACAAAGACAATCCAGAGACAATGGTAACATTAGTCACACAAGACACAGAACAAAGACAATCCAGAGGCAATGGTAACATTAGTCACACAAGACACAGAACAAAGACTCCAGAGACACTGGTAACACTGGTCACACAAGACACAGGACAAAGACAATCCAGAGACAATGGTAACATTGGTCACACAAGACACAGGACAAAGACAATCCAGAGACAATGGTAACATTAGTCACACAAGACACAGAACAAAGACTCCAGAGACACTGGTAACACTGGTCACACAAGACACAGGACAAAGACAATCCAGAGACAATGGTAACATTGGTCACACAAGACACAGGACAAAGACAATCCAGAGACAATGGTAACATTAGTCACACAAGACACAGAACAAAGACTCCAGAGACACTGGTAACACTGGTCACACAAGACACAGGACAAAGACAATCCAGAGACAATGGTAACATTAGTCACACAAGACACAGAACAAAGACAATCCAGAGACAATGGTAACATTAGTCACACAAGACACAGAACAAAGACAATCCAGAGACACTGGTAGCATTGGTCATACAAGACACAAGACAACGAAAATCCAGAGAAACTGGTAACATTGGTCACACAAGACACAGAACAAAGACAATTCAGAGAAACTGGTAACATTGGTCACACAAGACACAGGACAAAGACAATTCAGAGACACTGGTAACATTGGTCACACAAGACGAAAACAAACAAAGTAAAACACAACACAGAAAACTAAAAAGATAAGCAACGCAGCCCACAACAAAACAAAACCGGCGATGAACCCAGGCGCTCGCTAAGGATAAGCAGTTTGTCAGAAGCAAGCAGTATTTTATCTATATTTCTGAACAGAAGAAATTTACAAACACAACATCTTGTAAGTAATAAGATGGCACTGAGATGGGTCAGTTGGTGGAGGCTTATATTAGCACATGAGAAAAAGAGAATATAATGGATAAGGAGAACTTGAAGATACTAAAGGGGTAATCATAATCCGTGAATCGAAGAAGAACAGACAACACAATGACCAAAAGATAAAGAACAAAAGGACAAACAATGATCTACAAAACATACACATAAAACTAAAGATCGGGTAACACGAACCCCACTAAAAATCGGAGATGAACTCATGTGCTCCGGAATGGTAAGCAGTTCCTGCTCCACTAGTGGCACCCGTCGTGTTAATCTAGCTACAAACCTGGTAATAAGTCGTGAATAAGGAAAGGACCGAGAAGTGTTTACGACAAGTGGAACATATCCGTGGTTATGTGTGACACATATATTCTATAGCGGTCAACCAAGTCATGGTGGCGACCGTAAATTTTTTCAAGTGATGACTTCAACTTTACCAAAAGAAACTCTTGGTTCAGTAGCTTCCTTGTTAGCAGCAACCCTCTATCAAGGAGGAAATCCTGATAGAAACCACAAGCTCTAGAATAAAGTCCCACAATGTTGCCCTACAATTGACAACCAACTCATTACAAGGGGGTACTAGTGATGATACGTGACATGAGCATGATATTCTCTATTCACGAGGCACTTATCCATTTACCTCCTGTATTAAGAACGAACTCGCCCCACACAATCAGCGGACATCCATTTCGAAGAGCTTGACCCTCAGTGGAGACACTATGTTCTAATACTGTAGCCCTGGATTCCCGAGAGGATTCTCTGATCATATTCGTTATATATATATTCCTTCTACAATCTAAAATTCCTCCCGTAGGCCGACCCCATGTCACCGTTTTGTCTATTGCATTTATTGTTTGTAAACATGAATATCTATAAATAGCTGAAATGCTACTCACAACGTGCTAAACAACAATAAATCAATCAATCAATTTTAATGTCAATTTTCAAATTACTCTATGAAAAAATCTCTTGAAATATTTATAATAGCAACAACATAATATGTTCCATATCTTTTTTTCTAATTCAAATATTTACGATCAATATATTATTCGTCAAATAAATGTTTTCTACGAGGGCCTACATTTCGCCCCTTTTGTCATTTTATTCTATTTTGATGATATCCTGTCCTGCGTACACATTCAACCAATATTTCCTTACACACCTAACGGACTACTGAGTTAAATATTGTAGGGAATGTCAGTTAAGTTTTTTCTTTCTTTAAACTAGATATATCATACAGATAAAGAATATTTTTTGTTGGAAAAGGTTGGAAAATAATCATAAATGTCTTCGCTTTGGATTGTTTATTACAAACATAAATTTATTATTATTATTATTTTTTATTATCATTAGCCGTTTTGGGATTTATTTTGAATAAACTCCCCTTTCAAAGATATGAAGTACCAACTATGTTACTTGAAAAGGTGTCTATGCACACAGAAAGTCCATTTGTTCATTAATACAAGGTTTTTTTTTAATTATTACTTGTTCTTTTTCTGTTTTTTTGTTGAAAATTTTATATTACTGCCTAAAGGTATAAATGAATTTGTTGTGTTCCTGTGTATTGTACATTATGGTTTTGATTTTTTACCCTTTTACCCAGATTTGTATTATTGGTCATAAAGGGAAAACAAATTTCCCAGAACAAAAATTCTGCTTCAAAGTGCATTTTTTTTTCAGCTACAAAAATGTAGCATCGAAATCTTTTTATAAGAGTTAAATACACCCTTTTTCCCTATAGTACTAATGTTCATGTAAGAAATTATATGTGATACACGTATACACCGTTAGGAATTTAATTAATAACCTAATATACCTGTCGCTCTATAGTCAACTGTTCAAGCGAAAAGGTTTTAAATATAAGATACAGTACTATTTTTTTTTAAAAATACAGAATTTTCCTATTCATGTAATGCCCTTATAACATGAATAGGAAAATTCTGTAAACTCGTTCTCAAACAAAACTGTTCTCACGACTTTATTTATTTTATAAATTCTAACATTATTGTACAAGTTAGATAAACTACTATTGAAACAAAAGAAGTTGCGGGATATTCAATACGGGCCGCTTCTTTTTTTTTTTAAATAGTACTGTATCTTATATTTAAAACCATTTCGCTTGAACAGTTGACTACAGAACGACAGGTATATTAGGTTATTAATTAAATTCCTAACGGTGTATACGTGTATCACATATCATTTCTTACATGAGCATTAGTACTATAGCGGAAAAGGGTGTATTTAACTCTTATAAAAAGATTTCGATGCTACTTTTTTGTAACTGAAAAAAAAATGCACTCTGAAGCAGAATTTTTGTTCTGGGAAATGTGTTTTCCCTTTATGACCAATAACAGAAATGTGGGTAAAAGGGTAAAGAATTAAAACCATAATGTAAAATACACGGGCACTCTAATTCCGGACCCCCCTTTTTCCTCTTTTGGTCCCTCCCGCGATTATGGTATGGATCTTTGTCTGGAAGTATATCTTTGAGCCATTTATCCATATTTTACAACATTTCGTGTTACAACTCTCTCGTTCTACTAACTTTTGTTTCTAGGTCCAGCTGCCGTTTTACTTAAACATATAAACATTTAAGTAAAACTGCAGCTGGACCTAGAAACAAAAGTTAGTAGAACGAGAGAGTTGTAACACGAAATGTTGTAAAATATGGATAAATGGCTCAAAGATATACTTCCAGACAAAGATCCATACCATAATCGCAGGAGGGACCAAATGAGGAAAATGGGGGTCCGGAATTAGAGTTCCTGTGGTACAATAGACCTTTTTATTCTTAAAAACATGGGCGCGGCCATTATCGACTTCCGAGTGTGTCCGCCATTAGAAAAGTGTCAAAATATTATGTTCTCGGAGTTTATCGATACGCTAATGTATGGTTTCTCTAGTACAGGTGTCACAATATACTGTTATTTCGGCTTGAAATTCAATGATAACACCTGCTGTGAAGTGATTTGTAAACGGAGATATAATGACAATGATATAATGACAACAAATAAATTACCTGGTATGTATTTTTTTTTAATTACCGTTATATTCCCCATACAAAATCAGTATAAATCCTACTTGATAAAAAACTGCATGCACTTTTTTTCCTTTTTTTTTTTTTTTTTGTTGCTTTTCAAACATAAGAAAAAAGGGGTAATCAAATTAATATTTTGTATGAAATTAAAAAGTAAATATATAAATTATAATATACGCTTTTTGAAATTATTTCTATACGATTTAAAGTGAAGTAATAATAATGATAAAAAGTGTGCCTAACTTATCAGAAATAACTTAACTTTGAATATGACATCTTAAGGTGCATTTTTCAATTCTGTTTTATTTTTATTTATTTTTTGTTTGTAAAATTGTAAAACAAATTAAAACTTTTTGTCGGTCAATTTCTGTAGTGAAGATGAAAAGGAATTTAAGTTTTATCAAATTAAAACATCTGAAAATCTGAATTTCTTTATCTGGAAAAAAAGTTTCATGAGGAACCTAATATAACTATTTGCTCCCAGGTTTCAGATACGTGAACCGGACGGGCATTTTTCACCCCATTTGTCTTCTTTTTTAAATTTCTTTGCTAGGATTTCATAGTTTTATATTGATTTATTCTTTAATTGTATATGTTTTTGAAGATTGATTAAAATTTAATATTAACGTGTTAAGGAAGTGGTAGCTCTTTCTAGACTTGTAGTCTGCTGAAGGTCGACCGTGTCAACAGCGATGCGATGCTTCCCGGGTTTGGCACTTAGCAGAATAGACAGTCGTGTCATTTTGTAACAAAGGTGTTAAATTCATATTGTAGAAAGATAACTATCATTATAACTGATAGTTAACTGTGTATTGCATAACAAGTTATAGCAAAGACATCACTAAAACACAAAAAAATAATTTATGTATTGGGTTGATTCTTAAATGTATTTGATTTGCAATATGACAGTTAAACTCTACCCCCTTCCCACAAAGGGTTAAAAATGATAAAAATATATATAACTGAATTATAATGACAAAAAAACTAAAAGAAAAAAAAATCGCCGAATTTGTTGCAGGACATCATGTCGTTCATTTTTACTTCTTACAGAATCAAGATTTATTTCAAGATTTATCTACAGAAATGTGATACCTCTTTGTAAATTGTTAATTATTTTATGCGGCTTCTACATGAAAAACAATAATTCCTACACTGCTCAATTTGTCCCCGTTTCCTTTGTTTATATTATTTAAACTTTCATTTAAGACAACATTCAACTCAGTTTTTTTTCCTTTCTATGTTATCCTCTACCGCATACGGAAGGAACATTATTCCTCCACATATTTGCTACTCTATCATTGTGCAAATGATTGATTTTTTGGTCAATTGCACAAGTGCTCCCTACATCATAAAAATATGCGACTTTGTGAAGGGAAGACAATATTCGAAGGGAACTTAGATCTTTTGTACAAAATATATACCTGTTAGTAAAAAAATGTGTGTTGAGGGTTTCCATACCGACCGGTTTTTTTTTTGTTGCGTACCCCGTTTTGTATTGAAATTCTGCCACATAAGCAAGGTTAAAATCTGAATAGCTAAAGATCGATCTGTTAGCCCACATCTGGCAAAATGACTAGCTAATTCTTTAATTTTGATAATATTGATGACCGTATAGATTTGTCCGACATGGTCCTGAACTTTGTGATTCTGAACAATTTAAACAATAACCGTTTAAGTTCAATTCAATAATCCATATTTCGAAATATTCGGCCAAAATCACGGGAATAAGCCATAAAATATTAACTGAAGCGTGTTTATCTAATACAATTATGAATACTGATTAATCGTAACTAGTGTAAACAACCGATTGTTACACTTTCGTAATGGCGGACGATAGTAACACCACCTAGCGTCCACGAACGATAACTAGGTAATCACCGATTTCTGAAAACGTCTATACACAGTCCTACACAGGAACACAACAAATTCATTTAATTGACGTGTCCTTGTACCCAACGTTAACAATTCAAACGTCCTCGAGATTAAAACGTTCCGCTAACCACTTATGGAACAACAGCGACGTCTGTCGAAAGAAATTTAGTGAATGATCCCCATTGTATATCGTCCTAATTTTTTTCTTAATATTCCCATCCCATGTTATATTTTCATAAAACAAATGAGTTTATTTGTAGTTGGGGGGAGGGGGGATCTACGTATAATTTCATGTTTTACGTGAATGTCCGTAGGTTAAATAACTGTCAGTTTTAACATATTTTATGCGTACACATACTTTTTTTCTTTTTTGTCGCCAATGCTATCGTACTTTCCCGTGTTTTTCGTGGTCACTGGTCGATGTGTTGACAAGGATAGTCCTGACCGGTAATTACAAAAAAAAAATCTTCTCACACTTTCCCTTTTCGTGCTTTAGTGTAATAAAATGCTTGACATGAAGCCATAATGATATTGTAAATATCAAAAGATAGATATACGACGTTATTTTACGATTTACATATTTTTTATTGATAAAATTGCACCTGATCAATGCTGATATATTATACCATACCGGTTGTACGACGTCACGGGCAGGATAAATCCGAGAATGGATTATGCCTTTTGTCTCCTCTACATTGAAGAGTTTTGAAAAATAGCGATCCCCATTATTTGGTGCTACAGGTAACTTCAATCACCAAATTCTACCTTACGGTATACTATTTTTAACATTCAATAGCACTAATGTCTTTAATTTACTGTCATTTAAATTTTCACGCTAACTGTTAAGACCATGGCCTTTTCCTTGAAGCCTGCAGCTTGGCGACATTTGTTAACAGGTAAAATTAGAAATAAAGAAATAAAAAAACATATAATACAATTAAAGAAAACAATATATAAAAATATATATTTACATTCATTGGACTAAGCTTGTCATATATCTACGGCCTGGTTTCTTTTCACTGTACCTCGTTCCCGTTCTAATGTTATCTAATTCACCTTTATACCTATTAATAAACATATATTCCAAATAAACTACGAGTAAATATTTATTTGTTTCTATTGGATGAAGGAAGAAATCAACTGTTCATAATATTATGTTGTGTGTCCGTGAGACTACCGATCGTGACGACGTTATATGCCGCTGGAAGTGTGGAATCGTACCGTACGCTGAAAGGGTATTTATAGATTTAAAGAAAAAATGCTGTACTTTCCTGGGATGCTTAGCCGGTACATCAGAATACGAATACGACTCATGTCGTAGATTTATATCACGCCTTTGAGTTCTAGCAAGTGTAATTCTATTAAATCTAAATAGGTTTCATATCCCTGAGGAAAGGATGACCTTAGTCGATCTCAGCTATCCTGTTTAAACTCTAAGGTTTTACTGCTTCCAAAAAGTGTTAAATTATTTGGCTTTCCTATTTGTTTATTTTGACCTTATCAGATAAAGGTTATTCCAGAAGCGTGTCTTGTGCACTAAATTAGATTTCTAAGTTATTATTAAGTATTTTTTTATATATAATTTTTCACTATTGTTGCTTTGTCCGGATTGCAATTGTTATGTTCCCTCTAATTTGGTACTAAGTTTGTAATTGGCTCACAGTTTGTGGCATTAACAACTAAACGTTAGAGAAAGCCGAGGAGGCAATCAAGAATAGACAATCCAGAGACAGTTGATCATGAGAAAGACATAGGTGTTACTATTGATCGTAACCTGAGTTTTACTATACATATCCAGAACCTAGTAAATAAAGCGAATAAATTGGTGGGATTGACACGAAGATCATTTGCGTATCTAGACAACTGTACCTTTTGTTTGTTATTTAAAGCACTAGTAAGGCCGCATCTAGAGTGTTGCAAGCAGTGTTCGGTGTCCATATCGAAAGGCAGATATACTCAGCGTTGAAAACGTACAGAAAAGAGCTACAAAGAAGCTACCATCATCGAAAAAATATGAATTACGAAGAAAGGCTGAGACAACTAAAGCTTCCCACTCTACGTGTTCGTCGACTTAGAGGTGACATGATTGAGGTTTACCAGATATTAACTGGCCGTTACGACAAGAAAGTAGCAGATGGCATCTTCGAAGTATGTAGTAGTAAGATAACTAGGGGGCATTCGATGAAGTTGAATAAAAAGAAAATGTAGAATTGACATTCGAAAATATTACTTCACAAATAGAGTTGTTGATATTTGGAATGATTTACCCGAGAGTGTAGTATCTGCCAACACGATGATTCACCCGATGCTTACATTCGAAAATAGACTAGACAAATACTGGACCAATCCACCGATGAAATATGACTTTAATAGTGACTATATAACCGGAAAAGACAAAAGCATAGTTTATTAAGAAGAAGAGCAGAATACATTGGCAACCAACCAGCTTTCTGAATCTCCATAGGTATCCATAGGTAGGTATCAATTCCTGCGTCGCATCGGACACCCACTGTGTTATTCATATAGTGAACTCCTGTAAAAGTCTCGTCTGTTATAGAGCAAAGAAACACTCTAATTAAAAGGGAAAATATATATTGCCATTTAAAAAGTAGATTGTAAGTATTAATTACCATTTCATTTTATCCTTTATTTCCTGTACTTGTAGACGTGCGTTGTTTCTCTCAGCTCTGTATCGTGCTGCGTCAAGTTGTAACTGTTGGTCATGTTGTAATTGCTGATGTCCGTGATGATTGTCTCTGAAGATTGATTGACAAATAAAACATTATAAACAGATAGAGGGATAAAGGAGCAAAAAATGCATTAAGAAGAATTGGTGAAATTTATTCTTAAATGTATCGTATTAAAGCCATAGCGCCTAAAACAACCAACCATTTAAAGATATGCTACAACTAGTCCAATCCCGCCACTGTTAATTGAAGTACTTGAACCAATACCGGAAAGTGAGAGGTCATGTATATGAGTGTTAAGGTTATCGATATTGACTCTTTTTGCGATTTGTCTATTATATTTTGGAACTGTTCTAACTGTTCTAACTGTTCTAACTGTTCTAACTGTTCTAACAGTTCTAACTGTTCTAACTGTTCTAACTGTTCTAACTGTTCTAACTGTTCTAACAGTTCTAACAGTTCTAACTGTTCTAACTGTTCTAACTGTTCTAACTGTTCTAACTGTTCTAACTGTTCTAACTGTTCTAATTGTTCTAACTGTTCTAACTGTTCTAACTGTTCTAACTGTTCTAACTGTTCTAACTGTTCTAATTGTTCTAACTGTTCTAATTGTTCTAACTGTTCTAACTGTTCTAACTGTTCTAACTGTTCTAACTGTTCTAACTGTTCTAACTATTCTAACTGTTCTAACTGTTCTAACTGTTCTAACTGTTCTAACTGTTCTAACTGTTCTAACTGTTCTAACTGTTCTAACAGTTCTAACTGTTCTAACTGTTCTAACTGTTCTAACTGTTCTAACTGTTCTAACTGTTCTAACAGTTCTAACTGTTCTAACTGTTCTAACTGTTCTAACTGTTCTAACTGTTCTAACAGTTCTAACTGTTCTAACTGTTCTAACTGTTCTAACTGTTCTAACTGTTCTAACAGTTCTAACTGTTCTAACTGTTCTAACTGTTCTAACAGTGCGGCATTTTTGGTTTTATTTTTATTACAAGTCTAAAAGTAAATATTTGATGATGTAATATTTGACTAATATCATTATTATCATTATTGTCTTAATTGGTAAAATGACAAAACATATGACATGTAATCATATATATACCCCCGTTGCATCCTCTAAACATCAACTAATTTCAAATTGGTTGTTTGTATGAGGTACTTGTATAAGGTACTACACCTACATTCTCATTGGATGTCTGTATGATGTGTAAGTATAGGAAGCTTCCCCTGCACCCGTGTTGCTTGTCTGTATGACGTGTAAGTATAGGAAGCTTCCCCTACACCCGTGTTACTTGTCTGTATGACGTGTAAGTATAGGAAGCTTCCCCTACACCCGTGTTACTTGTCTGTATGACGTGTAAGTATAGGAAGCTTCCCCTACACCCGTGTTACTTGTCTGTATGACGTGTAAGTATAGGAAGCTTCCCCTACACCCGTGTTGCTTGTCTGTATGACGTGTAAGTATAGGAAGCTTCCCCTACACCCGTGTTACTTGTCTGTATGACGTGTAAGTATAGGAAGCTTCCCCTACACCCGTGTTGCTTGTCTGTATGACGTGTAAGTATAGGAAGCTTCCCCTACACCCGTGTTGCTTGTCTGTATGACGTGTAAGTATAGGAAGCTTCCCCTACACCCGTGTTACTTGTCTGTATGACGTGTAGGTATAGGAAGCTTCCCCTACACCCGTGTTACTTGTCTGTATGACGTGTAAGTATAGGAAGCTTCCCCTACACCCGTGTTACTTGTCTGTATGACGTGTAAGTATAGGAAGCTTCCCCTACACCCGTGTTGCTTGTCTGTATGACGTGTAAGTATAGGAAGCTTCCCCTACACCCGTGTTACTTGTCTGTATGACGTGTAAGTATAGGAAGCTTCCCCTACACCCGTGTTGCTTGTCTGTATGACGTGTAAGTATAGGAAGCTTCCCCTACACCCGTGTTGCTTGTCTGTATGACGTGTAAGTATAGGAAGCTTCCCCTACACCCGTGTTACTTGTCTGTATGACGTGTAGGTATAGGAAGCTTCCCCTACACCCGTGTTACTTGTCTGTATGACGTGTAAGTATAGGAAGCTTCCCCTACACCCGTGTTACCTGTCTGTATGACGTGTAAGTATAGGAAGCTTCCCCTACACCCGTGTTACTTGTCTGTATGACGTGTAAGTATAGGAAACTTCCCCTACACCCGTGTTACTTGTCTGTATGACGTGTAAGTATAGGAAGCTTCCCCTACACCCGTTTTACTTGTCTGTATGACGTGTAAGTATAGGAAGCTTCCCCTACACCCGTGTTACTTGTCTGTATGACGTGTAAGTATAGGAAGCTTCCCCTACACCCGTGTTACTTGTCTGTATGACGTGTAAGTATAGGAAGCTTCCCCTACACCCGTGTTACTTGTCTGTATGACGTGTAAGTATAGGAAGCTTCCCCTACACCCGTGTTACTTGTCTGTATGACGTGTAAGTATAGGAAGCTTCCCCTACACCCGTGTTGCTTGTCTGTATGACGTGTAAGCATAGGAAGCTTCCCCTACACCCGTGTTGCTTGTCTGTATGACGTGTAAGTATAGGAAGCTTCCCCTACACCCTTGTTACTTGTCTGTATGACGTGTAAGTATAGGAAGCTTCCCCTACACCCGTGTTGCTTGTCTGTATGACGTGTAAGTATAGGAAGCTTCCCCTACACCCGTGTTGCTTGTCTGTATGACGTGTAAGTATAGGAAGCTTCCCCTACACCCGTGTTACTTGTCTGTATGACGTGTAGGTATAGGAAGCTTCCCCTACACCCGTGTTACTTGTCTGTATGACGTGTAAGTATAGGAAGCTTCCCCTACACCCGTGTTACTTGTCTGTATGACGTGTAAGTATAGGAAGCTTCCCCTACACCCGTGTTGCTTGTCTGTATGACGTGTAAGTATAGGAAGCTTCCCCTACACCCGTGTTACTTGTCTGTATGACGTGTAAGTATAGGAAGCTTCCCCTACACCCGTGTTGCTTGTCTGTATCACGTGTAAGTATAGGAAGCTTCCCCTACACCCGTGTTGCTTGTCTGTATCACGTGTAAGTATAGGAAGCTTCCCCTACACCCGTGTTGCTTGTCTGTATGACGTGTAGGTATAGGAAGCTTCCCCTACACCCGTGTTACTTGTCTGTATGACGTGTAAGTATAGGAAGCTTCCCCTACACCCGTGTTACCTGTCTGTATGACGTGTAAGTATAGGAAGCTTCCCCTACACCCGTGTTACTTGTCTGTATGACGTGTAAGTATAGGAAACTTCCCCTACACCCGTGTTACTTGTCTGTATGACGTGTAAGTATAGGAAGCTTCCCCTACACCCGTTTTACTTGTCTGTATGACGTGTAAGTATAGGAAGCTTCCCCTACACCCGTGTTACTTGTCTGTATGACGTGTAAGTATAGGAAGCTTCCCCTACACCCGTGTTACTTGTCTGTATGACGTGTAAGTATAGGAAGCTTCCCCTACACCCGTGTTACTTGTCTGTATGACGTGTAAGTATAGGAAGCTTCCCCTACACCCGTGTTACTTGTCTGTATGACGTGTAAGTATAGGAAGCTTCCCCTACACCCGTGTTGCTTGTCTGTATGACGTGTAAGTATAGGAAGCTTCCCCTACACCCGTGTTACTTGTCTGTATGACGTGTAAGTATAGGAAGCTTCCCCTACACCCGTGTTGCTTGTCTGTATGACGTGTAAGTATAGGAAGCTTCCCCTACACCCGTGTTACTTGTCTGTATGACGTGTAAGTATAGGAAGCTTCCCCTACACCCGTGTTACTTGTCTGTATGACGTGTAAGTATAGGAAGCTTCCCCTACACCCGTGTTACTTGTCTGTATGACGTGTAAGTATAGGAAGCTTCCCCTACACCCGTGTTACTTGTCTGTATGACGTGTAAGTATAGGAAGCTTCCCCTACACCCGTGTTACTTGTCTGTATGACGTGTAAGTATAGGAAGCTTCCCCTACACCCGTGTTACTTGTCTGTATGACGTGTAAGTATAGGAAGCTTCCCCTACACCCGTGTTACTTGTCTGTATGACGTGTAAGTATAGGAAGCTTCCCCTACACCCGTGTTACTTGTCTGTATGACGTGTAAGTATAGGAAGCTTCCCCTACACCCGTGTTGCTTGTCTGTATGACGTGTAAGTATAGGAAGCTTCCCCTACACCCGTGTTACTTGTCTGTATGACGTGTAAGTATAGGAAGCTTCCCCTACACCCGTGTTGCTTGTCTGTATGACGTGTAAGTATAGGAAGCTTCCCCTTCACCCGTGTTGCTTGTCTGTATGACGTGTAGGTATAGGAAGCTTCCCCTACACCCGTGTTGCTTGTCTGTATGACGTGTAGGTATAGGAAGCTTCCCCTACACCCGTGTTACTTGTCTGTATGACGTGTAAGTATAGGAAGCTTCCCCTACACCCGTGTTACCTGTCTGTATGACGTGTAAGTATAGGAAGCTTCCCCTACACCCGTGTTACTTGTCTGTATGACGTGTAAGTATAGGAAACTTCCCCTACACCCGTGTTACTTGTCTGTATGACGTGTAAGTATAGGAAGCTTCCCCTACACCCGTTTTACTTGTCTGTATGACGTGTAAGTATAGGAAGCTTCCCCTACACCCGTGTTGCTTGTCTGTATGACGTGTAAGTATAGGAAGCTTCCCCTACACCCGTGTTACTTGTCTGTATGACGTGTAAGTATAGGAAGCTTCCCCTACACCCGTGTTGCTTGTCTGTATGACGTGTAAGTATAGGAAGCTTCCCCTACACCCGTGTTGCTTGTCTGTATGACGTGTAAGTATAGGAAGCTTCCCCTACACCCGTGTTACTTGTCTGTATGACGTGTAAGTATAGGAAGCTTCCCCTACACCCGTGTTACTTGTCTGTATGACGTGTAAGTATAGGAAGCTTCCCCTACACCCGTGTTACTTGTCTGTATGACGTGTAAGTATAGGAAGCTTCCCCTACACCCGTGTTGCTTGTCTGTATGACGTGTAAGTATAGGAAGCTTCCCCTCCACCCTTGTTACTTGTCTGTATGACGTGTAAGTATAGGAAGCTTCCCCTACACCCGTGTTGCTTGTCTGTATGACGTGTAAGTATAGGAAGCTTCCCCTACACCCGTGTTGCTTGTCTGTATGACGTGTAAGTATAGGAAGCTTCCCCTACACCCGTGTTACTTGTCTGTATGACGTGTAGGTATAGGAAGCTTCCCCTACACCCGTGTTACTTGTCTGTATGACGTGTAAGTATAGGAAGCTTCCCCTACACCCGTGTTACTTGTCTGTATGACGTGTAAGTATAGGAAGCTTCCCCTACACCCGTGTTGCTTGTCTGTATGACGTGTAAGTATAGGAAGCTTCCCCTACACCCGTGTTACTTGTCTGTATGACGTGTAAGTATAGGAAGCTTCCCCTACACCCGTGTTGCTTGTCTGTATGACGTGTAAGTATAGGAAGCTTCCCCTACACCCGTGTTGCTTGTCTGTATCACGTGTAAGTATAGGAAGCTTCCCCTACACCCGTGTTGCTTGTCTGTATGACGTGTAGGTATAGGAAGCTTCCCCTACACCCGTGTTACTTGTCTGTATGACGTGTAAGTATAGGAAGCTTCCCCTACACCCGTGTTACCTGTCTGTATGACGTGTAAGTATAGGAAGCTTCCCCTACACCCGTGTTACTTGTCTGTATGACGTGTAAGTATAGGAAACTTCCCCTACACCCGTGTTACTTGTCTGTATGACGTGTAAGTATAGGAAGCTTCCCCTACACCCGTTTTACTTGTCTGTATGACGTGTAAGTATAGGAAGCTTCCCCTACACCCGTGTTACTTGTCTGTATGACGTGTAAGTATAGGAAGCTTCCCCTACACCCGTGTTACTTGTCTGTATGACGTGTAAGTATAGGAAGCTTCCCCTACACCCGTGTTACTTGTCTGTATGACGTGTAAGTATAGGAAGCTTCCCCTACACCCGTGTTACTTGTCTGTATGACGTGTAAGTATAGGAAGCTTCCCCTACACCCGTGTTGCTTGTCTGTATGACGTGTAAGTATAGGAAGCTTCCCCTACACCCGTGTTACTTGTCTGTATGACGTGTAAGAATAGGAAGCTTCCCCTACACCCGTGTTGCTTGTCTGTATGACGTGTAAGTATAGGAAGCTTCCCCTACACCCGTGTTACTTGTCTGTATGACGTG
This sequence comes from Bathymodiolus brooksi, assembly GCA_963680875.1. Lineage (NCBI taxonomy): Eukaryota > Metazoa > Mollusca > Bivalvia > Mytilida > Modiolidae > Bathymodiolus > Bathymodiolus brooksi. Next base: position 23,623,912 of record OY804582.1, read on the forward strand.
TAAGTATAGGAAGCTTCCCCTACACCCGTGTTACTTGTCTGTATGACGTGTAAGTATAGGAAGCTTCCCCTACACCCGTGTTACTTGTCTGTATGACGTGTAAGTATAGGAAGCTTCCCCTACACCCGTGTTACTTGTCTGTATTTTCGTATACATTTTGAAGGTGTTCATACTGTTTACGAAGCTGATCATATTCTGCTGTTCCGTGCGTTGTGTGTGTTAATCTATGGCAAGAAAAATGAATACTACACAAGGGTAAATAACACGAAGTCATTACACTTGTCTTTGATATCGTTCGCAAATTAGTATCGAATTATTCATCCTACCACACTTAAGGAGGTCGGTATAACTACTACTGTGAAATGACGTGCAAATGACGTCATGAAATAAGATTGCAGACGTTTTTAATGCATAACCTGCTCTTGTGAAGAAAGGTCTCGATATGTGATGATGATTGTGGTCAGTTCCGACCTTTTCCTTTGCATATTGCATTCGCCCATAGGACATTCATGTGCTACCTTTGATCTTTGACTGGTTTGTATAATATAACTGACATACATAAAGCTGCACGTTTACTCTCTCAGTGTTCATCAACAATAATCCAGTCGTTACAAAAAGACAGCAGTGACTTTATTGACAGTGCTGTATTATAAGTCTTACGCACCTAACGATTCCGGTGGCGACTACATTATGAAAATAAATGTTTCTCTATGTAAATGTGATTTCTAAACAAAAATAAATCATTTTCCTTTTCATCGATGTAAAATTTTTAAAATAACAAGAACAATAACTAAAAAAAAACAAGAGACAAAAAGGAAATTGTTGTAGTTGATATGCTTTATAAGTCTGTGCATCACTGACTATATCAGGTATGTAGGGCATTGAATTCAAAAATTGAGGCGAAATGTCAGTGACGGTTACGATGGATGCTTGCTGTAACATACGATGTTTACATTAGCAACGGGAGCGGATCCAATATTGGTGCGCAGACTTACAAGGTGTGCAGACTTACAATACTTATCAGTATATTTATATATATGTTAATGTATTAGATAGGAAGAACATACTGCTTTCCACTTCTTTCATTTTCTTTACCATACTGAATCCAATAATCTCTGTCGTTTTTGTACCACTGAACTTCTTTCTCTAGTTTTTCCCTGAACAAAATAGGTAGTAATTTAAATTTAACACAAACAAATGTTGATGTAAGTTAACATGAGCTCAATTCTGTCATTGCCTAATTCAACTATGTCCCTGTTGGGTAAGTATTTCTGTTGGGTAAGTATTTCTGTTGGGTAAGTATTTCTGTTGGGTAAGTATTTCTGTTGGGTAAGTATTTCTGTTGGGTAAGTATTTCTGTTAGGTAAGTATTTCTGTTAGGTAAGTATTTCTGTTGGGTAAGTATTTCTGTTGGGTAAGTATTTCTGTTGGGTAAGTATTTCTGTTAGGTAAGTATTTCTGTTGGGTAAGTATTTCTGTTGGGTAAGTATTTCTGTTGGGTAAGTATTTCTGTTAGGTAAGTATTTCTGCAGTTTTTGGCAGTTTTTACTGTTTTTTTTAACAAATTGTGACCCCAAATTACATAACACTTAGAACTTTCATATAATTTTTTAATTGTTTTAAATGGCGTTTTTTCTGCCTTTTCACCCAAATATTCTTTCTTTCCGTTTTTAATTATGTCATAAAACTGGCTAAGAAAGACAACTCTAACCAAAATAAGAAAATAGAGTTAATATTTTTGTACATTCGCAAATTATTTTTAGAATATCACTTTTAATGCTGCTTTCCATCTCACATTCACCATGACTGTTTCAATGACGAAAATAATACCCCAATATTTAAATGTCAATATATCTATTTATTTCAAAATATGGTTTTATATAACATTTGTATTTTTATACGAATAATTTACCTATGGTTTATGGTGTTTAACACCACTTTCAACAATATTTCAGTTATATCGTGGCGGTCAGTTTTATTGTTGGAGGAAACCGGAGTACCCGGACAAAGCTATAACCTGTAGGAAGTAAATTTGCCTATGATATTTGAATATAAAAAGTTTAATTAATATGCTGATGTTGGTCAGTACAACGATATTAAGATCCACATGCGTATTTTAGACTTAAGACGAGCAGAATATACCCAAGAATGCATACAATTTCGTGTAAAAGACCCGAATATGTCAAAATAAATATATAGATATATTACAAATATTAAAACGTCAATGGATTTGTCAGGACGAATGAATAGGAATGCTACATATACATAGGAAAGGAAAACATACTATTGGAAAATCAAGGTAAACGTAAATAAATGATGACTTTTTTTTTGTAGTGATTTCTGTTATCAGTTTTGTCATTGACGTCCCTTGTAAGATAAAAATAGATAAAATGGTTGCTGCACTGACTAGATCATAATCATAATACTCAGACAAAATAGCACCAGTAATAAAAAAAAACACAATTAGAAGAATGCAATTGACAAAAAGATAAAAACAGATAAATTGGGTGCTACCTTTACTAGAGCATAATTCTAATACTCAGATAAAATAGCACCAGTAACAAGAAAACGCAATAAGAAGGATATAATTGTCAAAAGACAACACAAACTCCCAGATCAAACATCAGATGGAACGAGCCCATGTAGTCAGAAAGGAGTAGTATTCCTATACGTTTTACTTGACACTCGTAGATAGATAGAAATATTGACAAGTTGATGATGAACTAATGAGATGATTTAACATAAAGTTTCTAAACAGTTTATATTTGATACATTCAAATATATTTAAGACCCCAAGATAGGCATATTAGGTAACATGAACCATCGGGGTATAACTTTTCTAGATCGATGAAGAGGTTTAAAGATGTATCAAGTCGCTTGCATTAAGAGGTAATTTTTAATATACATGAGACCGGAAGTCACCCTTCCAAATCCATGGTGTCAAGTTTTTGTACCAACTTAATCACATTATTACAGACTATCCAGGTAAGACATACATACACATCATCTATCAATTGGTCATTCTCCTTTTCTAAGTCCACAATTTGCTCCTCCAAATCCTTGATTATATTTCTAGAATGTCTATCAATGGGTGAGCGTTTTCTCTGATTCTTCATATTGGACTTTGGTGAGCGTTTTCTCTGATTCTTCATATTGGACTTTGATGAGTGTTTTCTCTGATCCTTCATATTGGACTTTGGTGAGCGTTTTCTCTGATTCTTCATATTGGACTTTGGTGAGTGTTTTCTCTGATCCTTCATATTGGACTTTGGTGAGTGTTTTCTCTGATCCTTCATATTGGACTTTGGTGAGTGTTTTCTCTGATCCTTCATATTGGACTTTGGTGAGTGTTTTCTCTGATCCTTCATATTGGACTTTGGTGAGTGTGTTCTCTGATCCTTCATATTGGACTTTGGTGAGCGTTTTCTCTGATTCTTCATATTGGACTTTGGTGAGTGTTTTCTCTGATTCTTCATATTGGACTTTGGTGAGAGTTTTCTCTGATTCTTCATATTGGACTTTGGTGAGCGTTTTCTCTGATTCTTCATATTGGACTTTGGTGAGTGTTTTCTCTGATCCTTCATATTGGACTTTGGTGAGAGTTTTCTCTGATCCTTCATATTGGACTTTGGTGAGAGTTTTCTCTGATTCTTCATATTGGACTTTGGTGAGCGTTTTCTCTGATTCTTCATATTGGACTTTGGTGAGTGTTTTCTCTGATCCTTCATATTGGACTTTGGTGAGAGTTTTCTCTGATCCTTCATATTGGACTTTGGTGAGTGTTTTCTCTGATCCTTCATATTGGACTTTGGTGAGAGTTTTCTCTGATCCTTCATATTGGACTTTGGTGAGCGTTTTCTCTGATCCTTCATATTGGACTTTGGTGAGTGTTTTCTCTGATTCTTCATATTGGACTTTGGTGAGCGTTTTCTCTGATCCTTCATATTGGACTTTGGTGAGCGTTTTCTCTGATTCTTCATATTGGACTTTGGTGAGTGTTTTCTCTGATTCTTCATATTGGACTTTGGTGAGAGTTTTCTCTGATTCTTCATATTGGACTTTGGTGAGTGTTTTCTCTGATTCTTCATATTGGACTTTGGTGAGCGTTTTCTCTGATTCTTCATATTGGACTTTGGTGAGTGTTTTCTCTGATCCTTCATATTGGACTTTGGTGAGAGTTTTCTCTGATCCTTCATATTGGACTTTGGTGAGTGTTTTCTCTGATCCTTCATATTGGACTTTGGTGAGAGTTTTCTCTGATCCTTCATATTGGACTTTGGTGAGCGTTTTCTCTGATCCTTCATATTGGACTTTGGTGAGCGTTTTCTCTGATTCTTCATATTGGACTTTGGTGAGCGTTTTCTCTGATTCTTCATATTGGACTTTGGTGAGTGTTTTCTCTGATCCTTCATATTGGACTTTGGTGAGTGTTTTCTCTGATCCTTCATATTGGACTTTGGTGAGTGTTTTCTCTGATCCTTCATATTGGACTTTGGTGAGAGTTTTCTCTGATCCTTCATATTGGACTTTGGTGAGCGTTTTCTCTGATCCTTCATATTGGACTTTGGTGAGTGTTTTCTCTGATTCTTCATATTGGACTTTGGTGAGCGTTTTCTCTGATCCTTCATATTGGACTTTGGTGAGCGTTTTCTCTGATTCTTCATATTGGACTTTGGTGAGCGTTTTCTCTGATTCTTCATATTGGACTTTGGTGAGCGTTTTCTCTGATTCTTCATATTGGACTTTGGTGAGCGTTTTCTCTGATTCTTCATATTGGACTTTGGTGAGCGTTTTCTCTGATCCTTCATATTGGACTTTGGTGAGAGTTTTCTCTGATCCTTCATATTGGACTTTGGTGAGCGTTTTCTCTGATCCTTCATATTGGACTTTGGTGAGTGTTTTCTCTGATTCTTCATATTGGACTTTGGTGAGCGTTTTCTCTGATCCTTCATATTGGACTTTGGTGAGCGTTTTCTCTGATTCTTCATATTGGACTTTGGTGAGCGTTTTCTCTGATTCTTCATATTGGACTTTGGTGAGCGTTTTCTCTGATTCTTCATATTGGACTTTGGTGAGCGTTTTCTCTGATTCTTCATATTGGACTTTGGTGAGCGTTTTCTCTGATCCTTCATATTGGACTTTGGTGAGCGTTTTCTCTGATCCTTCATATTGGACTTTGGTGAGCGTTTTCTCTGATCCTTCATATTGGACTTTGGTGAGTGTTTTCTCTGATTCTTCATATTAGACTTTGGTGAGCGTTTTCTCTGATTCTTCATATTGGACTTTGGTGAGTGTTTTCTCTGATTCTTCATATTGGACTTTGGTGAGCGTTTTCTCTGATTCTTCATATTGGACTTTGGTGAGCGTTTTCTCTGATCCTTCATATTGGACTTTGGTGAGCGTTTTCTCTGATCCTTCATATTGGACTTTGGTGAGCGTTTTCTCTGATCCTTCATATTGGACTTTGGTGAGCGTTTTCTCTGATTCTTCATATTGGACTTTGGTGAGCGTTTTCTCTGATTCTTCATATTGGACTTTGGTGAGTGTTTTCTCTGATCCTTCATATTGGACTTTGGTGAGAGTTTTCTCTGATCCTTCATATTGGACTTTGGTGAGTGTTTTCTCTGATCCTTCATATTGGACTTTGGTGAGAGTTTTCTCTGATCCTTCATATTGGACTTTGGTGAGAGTTTTCTCTGATCCTTCATATTGGACTTTGGTGAGCGTTTTCTCTGATTCTTCATATTGGACTTTGGTGAGCGTTTTCTCTGATTCTTCATATTGGACTTTGGTGAGCGTTTTCTCTGATTCTTCATATTGGACTTTGGTGAGCGTTTTCTCTGATCCTTCATATTGGACTTTGGTGAGAGTTTTCTCTGATCCTTCATATTGGACTTTGGTGAGCGTTTTCTCTGATCCTTCATATTGGACTTTGGTGAGTGTTTTCTCTGATTCTTTATATTGGACTTTGGTGAGCGTTTTCTCTGATTCTTCATATTGGACTTTGGTGAGCGTTTTCTCTGATTCTTCATATTGGACTTTGGTGAGCGTTTTCTCTGATTCTTCATATTGGACTTTGGTGAGCGTTTTCTCTGATCCTTCATATTGGACTTTGGTGAGCGTTTTCTCTGATCCTTCATATTGGACTTTGGTGAGCGTTTTCTTTTATCCTTTATACTGTAAACAAAATTACAAACCGTTCAAGTTAGAATTAATTTAATTTTACTTTACTGTTGCAAAAGTATTACGCCGCATGTTAAAATAATATGAGCTATAGATAGCATGAATATTTCTTCTTTATCAAATAAACAAAGTTTTTATCTTATAATGTAATTTAATAACATTAAAGGAGGCCGTCGTGGTCGTGATGGTATGGTAGTTGGATTCACAACTACCTAAGCAATCAGTGCCTATCACCACTAAAGTTGTGAGTTCGAACCCCGTTCATGACGAGGTGTACTTGATACAACATTGTTTGATAAAGTTTGTCAGTGACTTGCGACAAGTCGATGGTTTTTTTCCGGGTACTCCGGTTTCCTGCAACAGTAAAACTGACCACCATGATATAACTGAAATATTGTTGTAAGTGGCGTTAAACACCATACCCCCATCGGAAATAGGTAAGTTTAATTGAGTTTGGTTATCCTGTTTATGTCTTTGGTGTACTTGCTCACTAAGATGTTTAAATGGTTTGTCTTTCCAGTCTTTTGACATTAATCGTACCTGATGCAGATTATTCCAACAAAGCGTTGTGCGTACTAAATAACATATCTTCGTTTTATTCTAGAATACATGTATTTTAATTAAGAAATTATCCTAAAGAAATGTTATTCGTACATAATCTGAACTCACTGACAAAAGTAGTTACTTCCAATCATTATTCCTTCCGCCTTGCTCTTCATGTTGTGTAGATTTATAAATAAGTGAATCATATATAGTAGTAAATGAATGGCTCGGTTTGGCTTATGGTGTTTAACGCCACTTTCAGCAATATTCGAGTTATATCGTGGTGGTCAGTTTTATTGGTGGAGGAAACCAGAGTACCCGGAAAAATCAAACTACCTGTCGCAAGTCACTGACAAACTTTATCACATTATGTTACATCGAGTAAACCTCGCCATGAGCGGGATTCGAACTCACAAGTTAGTGAATGAATGGGTTATCATCATGAACTATACTTTAACTAATATATGCCAGGTTAATGCGCGATAATTTAGTAGTAGTTTGTTCCGCGGATAAGCATGTTGCTCAACTCGGTCAATTATCCTAACACTGTGTAAGCCAATTCATGCTAACCACGTGATTACTCCTTAATACCCATGCTTAATCAAAAATAGCAAATACTGATTGAGACCGTACCAGTGATCGAATCCATGATTTTCCGCATTCGTTACTTGCACACTAAATATTACATAATCGGTGAGATCATGTATTTACATTTTATTATATATATTTACCTTGATTTTTTAAAATAATCGTCATCTTCGTCAAATGTTAAATGTCTTCTACATTCGTCGTCCTAAAAGCACAAAGAACGTAAAAATGTTTTAATCAAAGTATAAAAATAAACGGTAGAGGACAACGAAGGAGGCAATCAAACATAGATAATCTAGAGAAACTAACAACATAGAAAAAACACACCACAATATGTGTTGAACACCACTATACGCAAACACACACAAATAACGTTAATAAACTAGCATTTAATTTTAATTACAACACTCTGCTCACCCAGTGATATTTAGAAGGTTGATATTTTACTCACATATGGACAAATTTCATGACCGTGTGATTTCCCTAAAAGGGTTAAACTTAGACCCATAATACTAATTCAACCCCGCCACGCTTTCAAGTTTTTTTTAAGGTGTCTGTACTAAAACAGATGGAGTGGTTGGTTATGTATATGTGTGTTATTGGTATCTGTCTTTGTCTTTGAATATGTCATGCTTTTCGATTGAATTTTGGAGCTGTTCCGATTGGTTTAGTATTTTTTGTTTCATTTTATGAATGCAATTCGAATATCTGCACTTGAATCTTTATTACATGTTTGTGCTTGTATTATTGTAGTTGTTTTCTGTCCACATTTTCCTTTTACACAAATATATCTTGTCACAGTGGAATTTTGTGCAGCCGTGACTAGTTGAGTGTTTCAGCAACATCATGATCTTTGAATGCTGGTATTGCTTTTTATCCTGCAATGACAGCATTTACCGACCAATATAGCCTGCCTAATATATTTTTTGATATTGGTCAGTTATAAATAGAACATTTTTTGATATTGGTCAGTTATAAATAGAACATACAAATGTAAAACGGGGCACATCGGGGGATATTGTTTTCAAATACATACATAAAATTATTTCAAATACTTTTATCATCGTCCAGTAAACGTTTATTTACGATTTAAAATTGCAGGATAAATACAATACATGTGCACTGTCGAAGCATATAGGTAAATATGTGTATTCGGCGCGAAACGCGGGAAAAAGCTCGGCGAAGCCTCGCCTTTTCCCGCGTTTCTAAGCCTCATACACATATTACCCATATGCTTCGACAGTGCACAAGTATTGTATATTTATGTTATTGACCTTTTGAGTATGCTGATCAGAATTTGAAACAATGACCTCACATTTTTAACACATTCTTTTTCCTCGATTTTTCCCATTTTCTGGCATAGTTCAATACAGAGTCCATATAGTATTTTGAAGTTGTCTTTCTAATTTATTGACTGTGACTCATGGTAATTTGGACCTTCAGCAGAGATTTTGCAAAGAGTCTCATTGCATATAATGTTAAAATCCCCCGTAATGGCGTTGCCAGTGGGACTATATTTCAATAGATAATTGTGGCTAGAACAATCAAGGGGTTTGACGCAAGAGGTCATCGAAACTAAAGTCCTGCAATACATATCTACAGTTAAAGATTTTGGGTGTAAATAGTGATGTAACACTTACTGGTGATGGTGATTCTGATCGACTCCAGTTAGCCTTTAGACAATTTTCCGGAACTGATCTCCGTGTAGGACTTCGGTATCTATGTGTTCCTTTTTCTTGTGGTTGTTTTCTTCTTTCCTTTTCGAAAATATTTACAGGGGGTCGAACCTATTTGGTTGGAGAAGGGGTTATTTGGTTGGAGACCAGCAAGATGGCGGAAAAAAACGTCAAATTTCCTCACCGATAAGTGCATTCTCTGCTATTGTCGGTGTTTCATTGAAATCTGTGCTTTAATACAATAGCGTTTCGGCAACTTGATTATCAGTTATGACAATGTGTGTTTGTTTTAGGACATCGGTTTGCCCTATAAAAAAAGCTATTGACATAAAACCGACTGGCGAAACACGATATGTTTTGTCATGGGTACATAAAAGGACAATTTCTGTACATTTTACGGATATATTGTTAGGTTTTTCGTGTCATATATGTTCACAGTTTTATTCTAATTAAATATGAATGTTCAATTATTGTATTTAGACCTAAAATAACGAGCTTTTACCAATTAAGAATTGTTTTGGTTGGAGACTCGAGGTATATGAATTATTTTTGGCTTTGTTAAGACATTGAAAGTAAACTTTAACACTGGATGTTTTGTCCCGTCAGAAGGCACTACACAACTATTGTTCAATCCACATTTTAGAAATAATATGCAGCAATTTATATACGAAATGAAATTGATAATTATTGTATTAAATGTCACAAATGGGACATTTATTTACTCATCAGGACAATCTTTCAAAAAATTAACCCCCTTTTCCCAGTCTAATAGGGTTGTTTCTTTTTGCAAAGTGTCTCTGATGTTTGACCGTAACACTTTTCGGTAGGGCATTTCTAGAGGTCGTTCAATGAAGTTGACATGCTGATCTTTCGTCGTTATTTTGGAAGTGAAGTGAAGGGAATAAAGGTTAGTACAGTGATCAAAATTCGTGACAATCCAGGGACAAAGACTTGGCCAAGAGAACAGACAATAACTACAAACAACACAAAATAATTATAGTAACCAAAACGAAAACACATACAGAAAACCGTCTGTCTGTTAATTTTTCACATTTCCATCTTCTCTGAAACCGCTTGACGGATATTAACCAAACTTGACAGGGACGTTCTTCGATTCTGATTGGTCGATTTTCAAAAATGTTCTCCTATGAAATTACAATGCAGAGTAATTTGAAACTGCAGAAATATATGAGATCTTTTACAAACGATCCATTTTTGGTTCCGGTTGGACAACTAAACTGGGCCGCCAGCGGACCCAGCAGAGATATATGTTATGGTCCACTTACTTTATGACTGACTGAACCATACCATAGCAATTATTGGTGCTAGAATCAAGTGACATATATAATTTGGTAAGGGGACGGCCATATAATTCTGAGGGGGGAGGGGGCTGGCAGTTTTTCCAAATAAATTTCAGTCTCGTTCAATAATGTTTCTATGCCGATAAACCATCATGTCGCCCTTACTAAAGGCCTATATATGATTATCTATATTGTTGAACTTATATTGCTAGGATTTCCGAAACCTGTGTCGTACGCACGTGCTTTCACATTCAATAGCCTGCAATGGTAATATAATATTGTATAGGATAGAAATGCCATGAATTATACCATTATATTTGTGAATACTGTTTTTTCTCTATCAATCAAGTGACTCTTTCCCTCTGTGCACTGTTGGATGCATTTTCATGATATTGTCTTGACATATATGTTGTTGTGTTCATTTCTTTTTGCCCCTTGTGGGCCCTTTAATTTGGAAAATACAAATGATATTCTATTCTATTCTATACCAGGCTGCATACCACCAAGCGCAACGATTGAAATATAAATCCAGTGTTAACCACGAGGTCTTCAACATGTGGAACAGGAGTTTTGTTCATGAGATAACGACCTAAAAAGCACGAAATACAAATGCTTACTCTGAAGGGGACCTTTAAAATAGATTTAATTTGACTTATGCCTGATATATTTTGCATTTATAGAGCAACTAGCAAATGTTTCAACTAATCTGAAATAATTTTTGCACCATATATTATGAACATTGTCGTTATCACTCTGTAAGAATCATTTTAAAATTAAGAAAACTAGCACCAACCATTTGTGTCGTATACCTCGAGTCTCCAACCAAAAAAAATTCTTAATTGGTAAAAACTCGTTATTTTAGGTTTAAATACAATAATTGAACATTCATACTTAGAATAAAGCAGTGAACATATATGACACGAAAAACCTAACATTATATCCGTAAAATGTACAGAAATGGTCCTTTTATGTACCCACGACAAAAAATTTCGTGTTTCGCCGGTCGGTTTCATGTCAATAGCTTTTTTTTTAGAGCAAACCGATGTCCTAAAACAAACACACATTGTCATAACTGATAATCAAGTTGCCGAAACGCTATGGTATTAAAGCACACATTTCAATGAAACACCGACAATAGCAGAGAATGCACATACCGGTGTGGAAATTTGACGTTATTTTTCCGCCATCTTGTTGGTCTCCAACCAAAATAACCCCTTCTCTAACCAAATAGGTTCGACCCCCTGATCTATGTATATTAATCTCACTAAGTGTATATGTAAGAATTATCAATATCTATGTTATCGTCTATAGAAATACTAGTACGAGCTAGGATAACTCTGTTTTCACCATACATTTTTTATCAGCTTTATTTTTATTTAATTATTTATTTTTATATTATATTTATTTTATAATTTTGCTCTATGAAATAGATATATAAATAACGTTGTACTATTATTAAAGCAAACTTCATATCTACATTGATATAGTATGATTACTTACAAGGTTCTATCAGATAAAATGATTTGAGAACCCTGTATTGACAAACTCACAACTAAACCAAATGTTTAAAACATGCATAGAAGGGGTTTGAGTTATGGTGTTTAACACCACTTTCAACAATATTTCAGTTATATCATGGCGGTCAGTTTTATTGGTGGAGGAAACCAGAAATCAAATCAATGACAAATTTAATTACATAATGTTGCATCGAATATACCTTACCTTTCGAACTCTTAGTGTTAGTGGTGATAGGTACTGATTGCATAGGTAGTTATATTTTCAACTACCATACGATCACGACCACGACGGCCCCTAAACATGCGTAGATGTAATGATATATGGACGGAAATAAAATGACAAAAGTGAAGGAAAACTAGACGAGAGTCGGCATACATATGAGTACTTTCTGTGCTCCTCTTCTCGTTGACTTGTTCCTTTATTCGCATGAGGAACACTTCATACAGGGGTTTCTCAAGAAAAACTAAAAGAACATAGCCCGATCCTTTAATTTCAAGTTCTGCTATAAAGATGGTGTCATCTCTCTAATAAGTTTGGCGATTTTGTTGACCGCATCTATCCCATTGAGCTTGAAATAAAGGATACCACAGATACAAATAGGTCTGTTTCATACCTTGACCTACACCTCGAAATTGACAGTAAGGGTCGGTTAAGAACGAAACGTTACAGCAAAAGAGATGATTTTATTCTTCCCATTGTGAACTTTCCATTTATATGTACCAACATTCCAGGAGCACTTGTATATGGATTATATGTCCCTCAGTTGATCCGATATTCCAGAACTTGTGGTTCCTATCATGATTTCCTTGATAGAGGGTTCCTGCTTACGAGGGTTTCTAATGGTTAAGTTGAAATCATCACTTCGAAGGGTAAACATGGCTTGGTTAACCGTTACGAATATCTGTGTCACAAATGAATACGGATATATTCCACTTGTCGTAGACACTTCCCGATCACATCCTCATTCATGATATCACCTGGTTTACAACTAGAGTAACTAGTAACTAGTAAGAACTTCTTACCTTTTTGGAGCATTTGAGTTCACTTCCGGTTTTAAATGTGTTTGTTTTGTTCGATATTTAGTTTTCTGTGTAAGGTTTTTTAGTAGATCGTTGTTTGTCCTTTTTCTTTTTGACCATTGTGTTGTCTGTTCTTCTTCGATTTACTGCCTTTGATTACCCCTTTGGTATCTTCAAACTCTTCTTACGATATAGTTAAGATTATAGTTAGGTAGTTTGTTTTTCCTTTATGTTTTCTGTGTTTTTGCTTGTTTTGTTTATTCATTTGGTTTTTTGCTGGGTTTTTTTGGGTTGTTGTTGTTGTTGTTGTTGTTGTAGAAATATGCTTACCGGAGAACTAGATCTTGTCCTACCCCTGTATGTTGGCTTCTCTGGAGAATAAGATAGTCTACCAGTAGAAAGCTGGCCACTGCTAGCAAACCTACTAATTGGTTTGGTTCCATCAGCATCTTTAAGAAACTCTACTATTTCATCTGGTGATAGTGCCTGGAGGTTATAGTAGTCATTTCATAATTTCATGATATTTAATCGAAAATATTAGAATAACATGAAAAAACAAATAAATATGACATTGTAGAAATGGGTTCAAAATCTAATCGCACAATTGTAGATAAAGAAATAAAATCGGTACCTCGAATCCACATATAAAACTCCGAACATTCAGAATCAGAACTTGGAAATAAATCAAATTTACAATCTAGATACACTTTTTGTACACATTGTGTACATATATTATGTCATATTGAAGTAATGGAAATAAAAATTGAGTTCATTATTTGTCTGTGGTATGTACAAAATAATGTAACCTTAAATAAGTGGCATTTGTAACGTACCGTAAATATCATTTATGTGATACATTAAAATAAAATGTAATTCATTATCATTTGCTTCTGTAATAGCAAACGTATCATAACCACTCAGAAAGCTTTGTGCAGTGATAATCTACTGACATTTATACACGAAGAGTGCCTTGCGACAGGTCTGTGGTTTTCTTCGAGCACTCCAGTTTTCGCCGCCAATAAAACGGACTGCCACGATATAAATGAAATATTTCTAACTTTACTTTAAACATATTGTATTGTCAATCAAATACAGACAATGGATCAGACACAATTTATAAACTTACAAGGTCTTCTCCGTGAATAATTTTGAAAGTGACATTAAACACCATAACCCCTAATCTTCATGAGATTTCTTCATGTAGATACCATCATTTTTTTTCTCTCCAATTATTCATATCTATATTATCTCTTTACTGACTTGTATTTACCCTGTATTATCTTAACATTTTAATTAAAGTATATTTAATCTTTAAGAATATACTTACTGACATTCTACATAACTTATGTATCATTTCACTTAGCAGTCATTGTATCCTCGGGATTCTCATCTTTAACAAGCGCATTTTTCTTTGGCGCATTTAATCCCTGCATTAGAGATTCAATATCAGAGTGCCACGACCACAGATCCTTGCGCAGTCGACTCAGTTTTGGGAAGCACTTCTTTCGAAGTGTTGACATGATGTGAGACTGCTCTCCTATTTTTTTTTTCTTTACACCTAAAAAAATATTATCAAATAAGAGAGAGAGAGAGAGAGAGAGAGTTATGATGTTTAACGCCACTTTCAACAATATTTCAGTTATATCGTGGCGGTCAGTTTTATTGGTGGAAAAAACCGGAGTGCCAGAAGAAAAACACCGACCTGCCGCAAGTCACTGGCAAACTTTATCACACAATGTTGTGTCGAGTACACCTTGCCATGAGCGGAATTCGAATTCACAATTCACAATGATTGCATAGATAGTTGTAAATCCAATCACCAAACGATCACGACCACGACGGCCCCTATATTATCACATATATTTTTAATTACGTGTGGGAACATACTCAATATGATACATAAAATAGTTTACCATCTTCTAACATAAATAAATATTAGAAATATGTTTAGATATATATGAATTTTCGGTGATATCTAAAAATGTATGGTTGATTTATGTGATTAATAAATTGAAAAGTAATGATAAAATGTAATAAGTTGATCCTTGAATGAACAATTTATCACGAATGACTAGATTTTGATATTGAAAACGCATTACTAAGTTGTGTGTTATTTTCCCATACTATCTTTAATATATCTCCAGTCACAAACTGTAGTTCGGAGTATTATTAAAATCTTAAAATATATGTTTATGAAAAGAAAGATTAAACAGTGATGCTCGTCAATTCCACCAATATCAACAATCACCTCTCATCTTAACTGAACTCACTGAGAACAAAACAAAGCACGACATATGATGTTGGAAATCCAGTTCCTGGCTTGGGACAGACACAAAATTGTGGCGGTGTTAAACCGATTAATAGAATCCCGATCGTCTACTCTTGATAACTCCAGCGGAAATACATATTTAAACAAACGATAAAGAAGACCTGCACATATTCTCTTCCTTACAAAATCACACAATCACAAAATATATGACAACATAAACATAGACAGCACAATAGAAGGGTCGGTGAATAAGGGTAATAACAAAATTACCGAACTCCGCACAATCTTACAAAGGGAAAGTCAAAACTTATAATTATATAAACAGACAAAATCAATCAACAACCGGAAAACTGTGAAAACCGTAATGACCCTGACTTGGTACAGGCATTTCTAAAGAAATGGTGGGTTGAATACTCGTAGTTATATTATATTTGTATACAATATGAATTCATTTGTTTTTATTTATTAAATCAGTTTTCGTTGTATTTCTTGGTTACATCAAACTACGAATTTGATACACATCGAAAGGCATATATATGTAATAAGAAAAGTTATTAATAATTATCAGTTAGCACGAATTCAAAAGGCAACGAATAATTTCCTCAATTCACGAAATAGCATATCAACAAAAATATATGAAAGTCTTTTATTGAGAAATATGATGATCTGTTCAACAGATGCATTTTCTGACCATTTATTTTTCTTTGCAAACATAAAATAAAAGGAATAAAAGCAAAAATTACCACACCATCGGAACAGTTCTTAAATTACCACACCATCGGAACAGTTCTTAAATTACCACACCATCGGAACAGTTCTTAAATTACCACACCATCGGAACAGTTCTTAAATTACCACACCATCGGAACAGTTCTTAAATTACCACACCATCGGAACAGTTCTTAAATTACCACACCATCGGAACAGTTCTTAAATTAGCACACCATCGGAACAGTTCTTAAATTACCACACCATCGGAACAGTTCTTAAATCTAATTGAAAAACTCTTAGATGTAATAGCCTTGTTTATCGTATGTTTTTAGTTTAGATTTGGTTCGCTCTAGTAGTGGCTGGTAGAGTAAAAAGTAAAATGCTTGCAACTTCAAGAGCACTGTTCAAGAGCCGTCAGTAGAGGTGAATGTGTGTCTTACAATATGCATGGTACTTAATAAAAATCAAGCAAAACATAATGTCATGTCATCAGAACAGTCCCAATATCAAGGCACATTTGTACCTGATCATTCACTTTGCAGGTATGGTACTGGCACTTCACACTTCAAAAAATAATAAAAAGTGGCAGGGTTTAACTAGTTTTATGGGCCCAAATTCATAACATATTTGCAACTTATCACTAAGCAAAATAATGAAAGGAAATAAAAATGCAATTTATGTGTGTAATTTTAAGATTTATTTTAATCTTAAAATTACACACACAAAAAAGTTTCATAATTTGCACTCTGTAGTTGTCTTACCTTACACCACAGATTTATCTGTATAAAGTTGTGTGTTTCTCTTGGAGGTCATTGATTTGTCATTTTCTCTTAATATGTATTTGTGTATTATAAATTATATATTATTTTTATTTACAGCTTTTTTTTAATTCTTTTTAATAAATAAGCTGAAATCTAAAACGAGTTGTTTTGTTTAAATTTTGTTTAAATTTATTGAATGTCTTTCGAAATATCTGGTTCAGTAGACGTTTTGTTCTAGATTATAGTCCATAAACCTGGATCAATTTTCAATTTTTAAAAGTTAAATGAAATATAGACAGTTATGATCTCACCGTATATTTTTTTTAATTTTTATCTATCTTGTTTTTACAGAACCAAGATGCGGCCTTTTCGACTTTTGTGTTTCCGACTTAGTCTTGCATACTTATCAGGGCGAAAAAGCAAAAAGTCGATAAATTGACGCTTATACCCAAAAAAGGGAAATGTGAATATTTTTAAGCTTATTTTATTCTAATATTTATAATAAACACACAATAAATTGCTCAGTGTAAATGAATGGTTTATTATAAACATGTATACTTATTTTTAAAATTTAAAGTTTTCAAATGCATCTCCCTCAGACATCGGTAGCTTTAGCCGAATTTGGCTATCCTGTTAAGGTCCGTTGGTTTGCTTCCTCCCAACGACTTTTAACTGATTATACTTCTGTTGAATAGGAACGTACAGAAATGCGCCGTATCCACTAAATTGTATATCTACCTTGTTAATTCTTCATCCAAAGACATTTTATTTTGTTTTATTTTGACCCGAACGAATATCGAAACCACGACCTCCTACAGCACTTGAGTGAAGTTTGCTGGCCAGTACTTTAACGAAGCGTTTATATTTTATACAAGTCTTAATATTTCCTGGTTCATTAAAGAAACCATTCAAAATCTATAATAATCGATACTCATTATGGATGAGAGAGCTTTAATTCTTATTTAGCTATTTCCATCCACTTCCTATTTATTATCAACTGTATTTCATTTTCTTATCGGGGAAGTAGATTTTTGAGCTTGTGTGGTGTTATTAACTCATCATATAAATATATCTATTGGTATTGTGTTGTGGCCTAAAGACAATCAATGTCCGTCAAGACGGACCACAAATGTGTACTCGGTTTGGTTTGGTTAGGTTTGGTTTATGGTGTTTATCGCCACTTTCAACAATATTTCAGCTATATCGTGGCGGTCAGTTTTATTGGTGGAGGAAACCGGAGTACCTGGAGAAAACCACCGACCTGCCGGAAGTCGCTGACAAACTTTAAATATAATGTTGTATCGAGTACACCGCACTGAACGGAGTTCGAACTCACCACGTTAGTGGTGATATGCATTGATTGCATAAATAGTTGGCATTAGAAGAGATTCTACCAGTGATCATTGTTATTCTTGTCCAGAGCAAGATACAGCGATAAAAATAGAATATATTTATTCCGTATCTTAACAGTAACACAAGGGCTGACACTAATGGAACAGGTATTGTAATTGATACGCTATTCTGGGGCTTGTTCTTCTAATTCAAAGTTCTTTAACAATGGAAATACTCTGATCTGACATATTACTCAATCACGGCTACTATTAATCTAAAAATTTTAAAAATCGAATCGAAATTCTTTGGAACCCATCATTCATTTGCTGATCCAAATGAAATTCCAGTTTTGTCAGTAAATTGAGTTTTTTTTCCATTTAGACATCCCATATATGTCAACTGTGTCTGAATATGTCTTCTATGCAATCTCTTTTATATACAGGGAAGCACACACACACATATATATGTTCCCTCCCAACTTTCCGAGCAGAAATTGAGAATTCAAACTCCCCCTCCCCCTTTTCCATTGTCTGGTTCAAACTTAACACTTGCACCTACTCTTCCCAACGGTCCGGACAACTATTACGCCTCTGTATCCTTAAAATTATTTTGTTATTCACATTTATGTTATTCCTTCAATATTTAGCCCCAATATCAGCTAAAAGTTTGTGACGCACATTTCCTAATCTACTTTTATTAATGGAATTTTCCTATCAATCATTTTTAATTAAGATAAATCTGAAAATTTTAATACTTCAGAATTTGTCATTCATACACCTTCATTATATAAACTAATTTTTGAACAGTATTTTGTCCTTTCAATGATGATGTGAAAATATGTTATTCTGACTTGGTCTAGAGTACTCTCTGCATCAAATGAAACATTGTACCTAATTTGACCTCTTCCCGCTAATCTAGAATATGTCAATTAATATATCTAATAGAACAAAGAAATTCATTCAAAACGAGCGAACAATACCCTACTCCATAGGTCGTGATCAAGTGGTAGTTGTATCACCACTAAGTTGTGAGTTCGAGCTCCGTTCATGACGAGGTGTACTGGATACAACATTACACGATAAAGTTTGTCAGTGGTTTTCTCCGGGTACGCCGGTTTCCACCACCAATAAAACTGACCGCCACGATATAAATTAAATGTTGTTGAAAGTGGCGTCAAACACCATAAGCCAAACCAACCAAACCCTACTCCATAAAACACGTTCTCTCATCATCAATTAAAGAAATAAATATGTTTTAAAAATAATTTTTACGCATCAATGTCATACAAAACAAGGGCAATGCAAAGCATGGCTTATCCTCTCGCCTAAAAATTTGACCCAGTGACCTTGACCTTTGACTTATTACCTTGAAAATCAATAGGGTTCCAGATTCTCTTAAGGACTAAGTATGTGCCAAGTTTGGTCAAAATGCATTGAAGTATGTTGATTCTAGGGTGTTCACAAGGATGTTATGGAAGGACGGACGGATGGACGGACGGAAGGACGAACGGAAGGACGGACGGTAGCGTTATTATACCCCTTCGCAACTTCGTTGGCGAGGGGATAATAAATATGAGTGTTAGATTCCTAATATTTCTAAAAGGGAATGAAACTAAGTTATGTGATTTTGAATCCAGGGCATGGCGACATGTACTCGATGCAGCTTTATGTGATCAAGTTTACCAGTGTCGATGATTTTCTCTGAGTACTCTGGTTCATCCATTTATAAAATTGACCACCACCAATGCAACTGAAATAGTGCTGAAAATGGCTGACAGTCATAATCTCAATCATAATCAATAAGCACTCATCCTATTTGTTGATTTCTAATTCATTTAATATGCAATATCTTCTGCTATGCTATCTTTAAGTAATACAACAGTTCGAGACTTGAGTACATGTTAGAGAAAATCGAAAGGTTAATCAAGAATAGACAATTCAGTGATACAGACACGGGTAACATTGTGCACACGAACACAGAACAAAGACCAAAAAACACAACACAGAAAACTAAATAGATGAGCACAAAAAAATGGGGACGAACCCAGTTACTCGCAAAGAGTAAACAGTTCCTGCTTCTTATAAGGCACCCGTCGTGTTACTAATACAGTCATATCTGATTTACTCTTGTCAATGATAGTGGAAAGTAAATGATGTTATAAAATGGTATAAAAAGATACAAAACAAAAAAGATATTTTATTTTAATCTTATTCTGTATTTTTTTCAAACAAGAATTTTTACAGAATAATATGTTTTCTATGCAAGAAACTCCTATTAAAACACTATGTGACTTGTAATTATGTGTATTGCACATTTCAGATTCGTCCGCCATTTCCGTATTCTAATCGGTCAATCAAAACGGAGTTTATTTCACTTTTAGGCAAGTTACTGACTTAGTCTCACTTTTGGGAAAGCTAATGACTTTGTCTCACTTTTGGGCAAGCTACTGACTTTCGACAATTCCTTTACAAAGTAATGATCCATTTTTATGAGAATACACTGCAGGCCATACAACATAGTTCACATAATCGCCATGTTTACGGAATGTGGAAAATGAATGTTGATCAATGATATATCCATATTTAAGGTCAAAATCCAGGACAATCGGAGGATTTTGCACGTTCATCATCCAACAAAGTTCCGTACATCTCTTTATATATTCAGTAGCTATATCTCCAAAGTTTTTACCCTTGGTAATCCGTTTGAGGCAAAGCTAAAATCATTAAAAAAATATTACGTAAATACTAATAGCATATTTACAATTCAGCAGTATAGTGTTACTAACTGGCTGTTTCTGTATTGGCCCTGGTATAGATTCGAGGTTAGCAGTATTGGCCCCGAGGCCCATATGGTTGTCAGAGTTTCCATAATATGTAACTTTTCGCGTTGTTGCGTTTTTCCTTTCTATCCTGATTGTATCTTTACAGAAATATTTCTTCTAACTTCTGACATGGGGTTCCCTGTGTTCGTTTTAGGTAACAATGACTGTGCCTCATCTGATGGTATTTATATGCGTCTTCATTTATTCGTTTAGTGTAAATCCAATTTTGTGAAATTTTATGTTGCAAATGACTTATAAAAACAGCTTCTTCTATAATATTTGTAATTATTCGTTTGATATTAAGATTTAGAGATTTACAGTTCTCATTCTTTTTTAGGCTTATTGTTTACTGTTTCCATGGTAACTTACAAACTACTCATTATTATTATGGGTGTTTAACTAGTCATGCAATATGCATAGTCATATATACCTGTAAGAATTTCTTTAGAAAAGTTAAGCTTGTTAAAATGAGGTCATTTACCTGTTCAATCAAAGGAATGGCTTCTTTGGCTGTTCTTCGTTGATACAATCTTATTTGTTTCTTACATTTGTCAGACAATGGTACTATAGCTTGTGACTGAAATGTAGTAACAGATGTATATTATATAGATTATAAATGTAGCAACAGATATATATTATATAGATTATAAATGTAGTAACAGATGTATATTATATAGATTATAAATGTAGTAACAGATCTATATTATATAGATTATAAATGTAGTAACAGATGTATATTATATAGATTATAAATGTAGTAATAGATGTATATTATATAGATTATAAATGTAGTAACATATGTATATTATATAGATTATAAATGTAGTAACAGATGTATATTATATAGATTATAAATGTAGTAATATATGTATATTATATAGATTATAAATGTAGTAATATATGTATATTATATAGATTATAAATGTAGTAACAGATCTATATTATATAGATTATAAATGTAGTAACAGATGTATATTATATAGATTATAAATGTAGTAATAGATGTATATTATATAGATTATAAATGTAGTAACATATGTATATTATAGAGATTATAAATGTAGTAACAGATGTATATTATATAGATTATAAATGTAGTAACATATGTATATTATAGAGATTATAAATGTAGTAACAGATGTATATTATATAGATTATAAATGTAGTAACAGATGTATATTATATAGATTATAAATGTAGTAACAGATGTATATTATATAGATTATAAATGTAGTAACAGATGTATATTATATAGATTATAAATGTAGTAACAGATGTATATTATATAGATTATAAATGTAGTAATATATGTATATTATATAGATTATAAATGTAGTAACAGATGTATATTATATAGATTATAAATGTAGTAACAGATGTATATTATATAGATTATAAATGTAGTAACAGATGTATATTATATAGATTATAAATGTAGTAACAGATGTATATTATATAGATTATAAATGTAGTAACAGATGTATATTATATAGATTATAAATGTAGTAATATATGTATATTATATAGATTATAAATGTAGTAACAGATGTATATTATATAGATTATAAATGTAGTAACAGATGTATATTATATAGATTATAAATGTAGTAACAGATGTATATTATATAGATTATAAATGTAGCAACAGATGTATATTATATATATTATGAATGTAGTAACAGATGTATATTATATAGATTATAAATGTAGTAACAGATGTATATTATATAGATTATAAATGTAGCAACAGATGTATATTATATAGATTATAAATGTAGTAATAGATGTATATTATATAGATTATAAATGTAGTAACAGATGTATATTATATAGATTATAAATGTAGTAACAGATGTATATTATATAGATTATAAATGTAGTAACAGATGTATATTATATAGATTATAAATGTAGCAACAGATGTATATTATATAGATTATAAATGTAGTAATAGATGTATATTATATAGATTATAAATGTAGTAACAGATGTATATTATATAGATTATAAATGTAGTAACAGATGTATATTATATAGATTATAAATGTAGTAACAGATGTATATTATATAGATTATAAATGTAGTAACAGATGTATATTATATAGATTATAAATGTAGTAACAGATGTATATTATATAGATTATAAATGTAGTAACAGATGTATATTATATAGATTATAAATGTAGTAACAGATGTATATTATATAGATTATAAATGCAGCAACAGATGTATATTATATAGATTATAAATGTAGTAACATATGTATATTATATAGATTATAAATGTAGCAACAGATGTATATTATATAGATTATAAATGTAGTAACAGATGTATATTATATAGATTATAAATGTAGTAACAGATCTATATTATATAGATTATAAATGTAGTAACAGATGTATATTATATAGATTATAAATGTAGTAACAGATGTATATTATATGGATTATAAATGTAGTAACATATGTATATTATAGAGATTATAAATGTAGTAACAGATGTATATTATATAGATTATAAATGTAGTAACAGATGTATATTATATAGATTATAAATGTAATAACAGATGTATATTATATAGATTATAAATGTAGTAACAGATGTATATTATATAGATTATAAATGTAGTAACAGATGTATATTATATAGATTATAAATGTAGTAACAGATGTATATTATATAGATTATAAATGTAGTAACAGATGTATATTATATAGATTATAAATGTAGCAACAGATGTATATTATATAGATTATGAATGTAGTAACAGATGTATATTATATAGATTATAAATGTAGTAACAGATGTATATTATATAGATTATAAATGTAGCAACAGATGTATATTATATAGATTATAAATGTAGTAACAGATGTATATTATATGGATTATAAATGTAGTAACAGATGTATATTATATAGATAATAAATGTGGTAACAGATGTATATTATATAGATTATAAATGTAGTAACAGATGTATATTATATAGATTATAAATGTAGTAACAGATGTATATTATATAGATTATAAATGTAGTAACAGATGTATATTATATAGATTATAAATGTAGTAACAGATGTATATTATATAGATTATAAATGAAAGAATGTGTTCATAGGGCAAGAATTTCCCCGCTTCCAACTAAAGTAAATAGAGATATAATTTCAGCACGGAAAATGTTGTCAAGTTCGAAATCGAGCTTGGCATTCCGTTTATGGTCCACGGCCTGTGTATAATTTACGGGTGACTTGCTTCAGGGGAACTTAAGCTATTGAGCAGAAACCACACGAGGGACGGACGGAGAGACTGACATGGGTAAAATGCAATGCCAATACCCTCGACGCCGAGTGACAGGGGACATAATTACGGTATAACAGTATATTCGACGCAAATCGAGTTTGAATGTCGAAGTATTATATTTTTCAGAGATTTTAAGGCAACTCTGTTCAAAAAATGAATATTTGCGACTGTAAAATCCAAGATGTATGTCTTTAAAATATTCTAAAGTAAATTTTGAAAAATACATTTATTTTGCGATGGAGTAAAACATCATTTATTAGCATAGCTTCACGCCTATTAAGGAACTCAACCATATTGAAATTCACATTGAATATTATTTACAGACATGGTAAAATGAACAAGTAATGTACATTCATCAACATGCTATGATAAATACTCTGATTCTTTGGGACCCAACATCGTTTTGTTGCATAGTAGTGTGATATAACAATTTGGCTAGTTGACAAATTGTACGATTGTTTCTAAATTGAGACAAATTTTACAATACCTGCATGAATTTAAAGAAACATCGGAGAGTATCATCTTTCAGATTTTGTCTTTGTTCTTTTGTCAACGCCACGGATGTGTAATAACATTCCTGAAAACAAATCAACAGTCAATAATAAAAACCAACTACAAAAACACGAACAACTCATCTGAAGCCAAACTAGGTTCTGGCCTAGCACAAGGAAACAAACTGTAACAACACGAACAACTCATCTGAAGCCAAACTAGGTCCTGGCCTAGCACAAGGAAACAAACTGTAACAACACGAACAACTCATCTGAAGCCAAACTAGGTTCTGGCCTAGCACAAGGAAACAAACTGTAACAACACGAACAACTCATCTGAAGCCAAACTAGGTCCTGGCCTAGCACAAGGAAACAAACTGTAACAACACGAACAACTCATCTGAAGCCAAACTAGGTTCTGGCCTAGCACAAGGAAACAAACTGTAACAACACGAACAACTCATCTGAAGCCAAACTAGGTCCTGGCCTAGCACAAGAAAACAAACTGTAACAACACGAACAACTCATCTGAAGCCAAACTAGGTCCTGGCCTAGCACAAGAAAACAAACTGTAACAACACGAACAACTCATCTGAAGCCAAACTAGGTCCTGGCCTAGCACAAGAAAACAAACTGTAACAACACGAACAACTCATCTGAAGCCAAACTAGGTTCTGGCCTAGCACAAGAAAACAAACTGTAACAACACGAACAACTCATCTGAAGCCAAACTAGGTCCTGGCCTAGCACAAGAAAACAAACTGTAACAACACGAACAACTCATCTGAAGCCAAACTAGGTCCTGGCCTAGCACAAGAAAACAAACTGTAACAACACGAACAACTCATCTGAAGCCAAACTAGGTTCTGGCCTAGCACAAGAAAACAAACTGTAACACCACGAACAACTCATCTGAAGCCAAACTAGGTTCTGGCCTAGCACAAGAAAACAAACTGTAACAACACGAACAACTCATCTGAAGCCAAACTAGGTCCTGGCCTAGCACAAGAAAACAAACTGTAACAACACGAACAACTCATCTGAAGCCAAACTAGGTCCTGGCCTAGCACAAGAAAACAAACTGTAGCCAGATTGAACCGGTTAATGGGATCCTAACCCCAGTCCCTCTTGATAACACGAATTGTAGCGATCAAACAAGAAAACAGACAACATAGATTCACTTAAACACAAACGACATGACCCAAAGAACAAAATTTAATTCAATGCTGATGGACTTGTATCAATTTCTGCTATCGCAGGAAAACTTGATGTTCATACAATGTCCTATAAATACAATTGGAAAGGATAAAACAAATTTCTCATACATTCGTTTTATCCTTGGTAATTATAATTAATTCTTTAATGGCTTCATATGGTAGTTGGACTTACACATATGTATGCAATCTATCTTTGTGCATCGAGTTCGATTTCTTCCAGTTGTGAAATATTCTCGATACATGCTATTATGTGATAATGTGTGTAAATTACTTGAACGCAATTGATGGCTTTATTTAGTATCCCGATTTCCCCAATCAACAACCTTCACCTACACAATATAACTAAAGTACTATTGAAAATCGCATTTAAAGCCACTATATTTTCGAGTCATGTTTTACATTCTATATTGTCAAGTATATACTTTTCTTCTAAATACGACAAAACCAAATCTTCTGTCTTGGATACCTACTTTCAGCCATCTTCTTAATAGCTCAATGGCATAGTCATCGGTATATCGTTTCGTCAGTTCCGTAAAGCATTCGTTCCATTCATAATTAAACAGAGATTTAAAGCACTCTGTTATTGTTTTTGGCAAATTGGCATCGGTTTGTTCTGACACTGTCCTGTCTGTTACTGCTCCGCCACTCCGATCTGTGAGTAGTACCTCGTTACTAAAATGTAAACAAATTATACCGTATTTTGTTTTCCTCAGTAACGCCATAATTATGAGATACCTTTGTCATTCCTGTATTTGTTCGGCCAGTGCTTCAAATTATTGGTATTAATGAATCCGCTTTTTGTTGAGGAATTTACCAGAAAGCAATAACCCGCGCTAAAACAAAATTGAACAGATGGCACAAGCAAAGTATAAGTGATGATTTGTCATTAAATAAACATAGTTTCAATGATTACTTATCTCAAATATATTTCAAAATGAACTCACATTCAAATTTCATTTAAATGCCAATTTATTTATTTATATTTAAACATAAACTATATCAATAAGGTCCATTAGGATTTCATAATGTTATCATAGATATGATAACCGTATTGTTCTGCAATATAGAATTTGTAGGTTGTTTTTCCCTGATTATCAACATTCATGCTGCCCTTCCATAAGGGCAGATTGTTTTCCAATTAACTTCAAACATGAAATTGAAATTATCCGTTTTTATGTTATGTATTGCTTTTTTCAAACTTTTAGATATTTTTCTGATGTGAGAGCAAAAAAAAACAAATCCACCAGTCGGGTGTTCAGCTTGTTCCCATTGGAAAGCCCATTGTAGAACAATATACCTGCTTCCTGGAATATCATTATCGTCCATCTGTGCTGCTATTTGTTTGTCTAACTGTAAGAGCTCATCAACATCTTTATTCAAGCTGCTATCCCTCTCATTTACTCTGTGAAATTTAAAAATATTAATATTGATTCGATTTGATCTTTAAAACTATCCACAACTTTCTGTAATATCGAGATAATTGTTCGTCTTATCATGTCATACACAGCATGATCCCATGTAGAATGGCAATAAGATGACCGTTCCGTGGCGTTTGAATTTATACAAAGTTTGATATGGCAAACTTTGTCACATAATGTGTATCAGGTACACCTTAACTACTCTTAGTGTGCCAGTAGTAGATGTAAGCCTAACTATCATATATTTACAGCCATGGGAAAGTTCCTCTAGAACTATATACAACATGTATTCTCTGTCTAACTACCATACATTTACAGCCATGGGAAAGTTCCTCTAGAACTATATACAACATGCATTCTCTGTTTCTGAGAATTGTGTATTGCATGATATGAATTAATTTAAGCGTCTGACTTGACAATTTAATGGCAGTAAGCATTGACAAAACCAATTGAGCTGAGGAAACCTGTGGTTTACCTTTGGGTGGTCCGGGTTCCTTCTTATAAAAACTATCACCATATTATGAAATATTGTTGAAGGATGTTGGAAGCGATATACACCGATTATCATAGTTTTCACCCAATACTTTCATTCTATTTCATGTTTATTCATATCCATGTCCATTTTTATGATAATGTTTAAAAGCGAAAAACATACATACTAGTTGTTAGTTTTTCCTGCCGTAGGCTCGAACCAACGATTTACCACACCCAAGATGCAAACACTAACCATTTCACCAGCTTAAGCTGTAGTGAATTATTGAAACCACATTGGTGGTGTACCGGTTATCGTGGTTGCCTCGAATACGGTAAATCGTGGGTTTGAGTCGCGGTAGGGTCAAGCTAAAAACTATAAAATCAGTATTCACTACTCTTTCACTAAACAAGCAATATTAAGGAGTAATAAGAAAGATTGGTTGGCTCGGAATGAGGGTAATGTGTCAGAGTGGATCGGTGGTAAGTCACACCCACGATCTATTGTGTTAGTAAAAATCCAACAAAGAAGAGTTTGAAGATACCGACAAAGGTGTAATCAGAATCCGTAGAAAAAGAACAGACAATACAATGGCTAAAAAGAACAGACAATACAATGGCTAAAAAGAACAGACAATACAATGGCTAAAAAGAACAGACAATACAATGGCTAAAAAGAACAGACAATACAATGACTAACAAGAACAGACAATACAATGGCTAAAAAGAACAGATAATACAATGGCTAAAAAGAACAGACAATACAATGACTAACAAGAACAGACAATACAATGGCTAAAAAGAACAGACAATACAATGGCTAAAAACAACAGACAATACAATGGCTAACAAGAACAGACAATACAATGGCTAAAAAGAACAGACAAAACAATGGCTAAAAAGAACAGACAATACAATGGCTAACAAGAACAGACAATACAATGGCTAAAAAGAACAGACAATACAATGGCTAAAAAGAACATACAATACAATGGCTAAAAAGAACAGAAAAAACAATGGCTAAAAAGAACAGACAATACAATGGCAACAAGAACAGACAATACAATGGCTAACAAGAACAGACAATACAATGACTAACAAGAACAGACAATACAATGACTAAAAAGAACAGACAATACAATGGCTAACAAGAACAGACAATACAATGGCTAACAAGAACAGACAATACAATGGCTAAAAAGAACAGACAATACAATGGCTAACAAGAACAGACGATACAATGGCTAAAAAGAACATACAATACAATGGCTATAAAGAACAGACAAAACAATGGCTAAAAAGAATAGACAATACAATGGCTAACAAGAACAGACAATACAATGGCTAAAAGAACAGACAATACAATGGCTAACAAGAACAGACAATACAATGGCTAACAAGAACAGACAATACAATGGCTAAAAAGAACAGACAATACAATGACTAAAAAGAACAGACAATACAATGGCTAACAAGAACAGACAATACAATGCCTAAAAAGAACAGACAATACAATGGCTAACAAGAACAGACAATACAATGGCTAAAAAGAACAGACAATACAATGGCTAACAAGAACAGACAATACAATGGCTAAAAAGAACAGACAATACAATGGCTAAAAGGAACATACAATACAATGGCTAAAAAGAACAGACAATACAATGACTAAAAAGAACAGACAATACAATGGCTAAAAAGAACATACAATACAATGGCTAACAAGAACAGACAATACAATGACTAAAAAGAACAGACAATACAATGGCTAACAAGAACATACAATACAATGGCTAACAAGAACAGACAATACAATGGCTAACAAGAACAGACAATACAATGGCTAAAAAGAACAGACAATACAATGACTAAAAAGAACAGACAATACAATGGCTAACAAGAACAGACAATACAATGTCTAAATAGAACAGACAATACAATGGCTAACAAGAACAGACAATACAATGGCTAAAAAGAACAGACAATACAATGGCTAACAAGAACAGACAATACAATGGCTAAAAAGAACAGACAATACAATGACTAACAAGAACAGACAATACAATGACTAAAAAGAACAGACAATACAATGGCTAACAAGAACAGACAATACAATGGCTAAAAAGAACAGACAATACAATGGCTAAAAAGAACAGACAATACAATGGCTAAAAAGAACAGACAATACAATGGCTAAAAAGAACAGACAATACAATGGCTAAAAAGAACAGACAATACAATGACTAACAAGAACAGACAATACAATGGCTAAAAAGAACAGACAATACAATGGCTAAAAAGAACAGACAATACAATGGCTAAAAAGAACAGACAATACAATGGCTAAAAAGAACAGACAATACAATGGCTAAAAAGAACAGACAATACAATGGCTAAAAAGAACAGACAATACAATGGCTAAAAAGAACAGACAATACAATGACTAAAAAGAACAGACAATACAATGACTAACAAGAACAGACAATACAATGACTAACAAGAACAGACAATACAATGGCTAAAAAGAATAGACAATACAATGACTAAAAAGAACAGACAATACAATGACTAAAAGGAAAGAGTACAAAAGGACAAACAACAATCTACAAAACATACACATAAAACTAAAGATCAAGTAACACGAATCCCAATAAAAACCAGGGGTGAACTAACCGTGTTGGTCTAGGCTGGTACAAAGCGGACGTATCATCATCACATCGAAATGTACACGCCACGATAGAGCTGAAACACTGCTAAAGTTGACGTTTAACTCCAATCAATCAATTGAACTTGTTCTCACGATGATATGACTGAACAACTGCTCACCAGGTGTTAAGCAACAATCACTCACTCAGCTGGTGAAATATTTAAAGAACGATTTTAATATACTTACATGTATTTCGGTGGAACGTTTGATTTTTCAAATTTACGTTTCAACTCCCTCATATCATCTTCCGTTATTTTACGTTTGATTTTTTCCATTTCTAAATCTTCCTAAACAAACAATAATAGATACGTCAACAAAAATGACCTTTGTAAATGACATGCTTATACGTGTAACACTGGTAAGAAGTAATCAGTCAACATAGTTTTAAAAGATTGTACATTCTCACAGATCTACATATGATGTCGACACACAGTGTAACAGAAGGTTAATACAACATTGTACAGAACTTACATCTTTGACTTGATACAGGCGCAACAATGTGGCGGAGTTAAACCGGTTAATGGGATTCCAACGGAAATATGCTTGTAATAATTGTATATTTATGCTATATGTATGGTACTCATTAACAGTGTGTTATTAATTACCTTAAATGGCATTAAAAACCTTTAATTTTACCTGTCTCATTATTATTGGTCTATAATTGCAAACCATTTTTCTCATATAGTGTATCACATACGCCTTTAGATATGCGTATGTTTTGAGAGGAGGAGAGCAAACGAGAGAATAAATGGAAAAATGACATTTACCATTTTCTTTAATGAATTATTTCTGTTCTTGTTCTATAGAGATTGCATTGTTCCATCTGTGTTAAAAGGGATATAGCTTGTCTATACCGAAATTTTGAAAACAAGAACAGAAACAAGCACTTGGGTTCACCACATGTTTTTCGTAGAGTTCATGTAGCGTAATCTTTAGTTTTCTGTGTAATGTTTTGTATATCATTGTTTGTCTTCCCCCCCACCCCCTTTTTTTTTCTTGTGGCTATTGTATTGTCTGTCCTTATTAGATTTACGGCTTCTGATAACCCCTTTTGAATTTTCAAATTAAAACTAAATTCTAAAACTTCCAACTCATTGTCCAGAGTGCAGACGCAAGTTAAAATATCACTCAGTTTTATCAGGATCAGGGAAAGATAACAAAACCTGTCACCACTACTTACCAGTAGATTAATGGATTTGAGCATTTCTAGTTCTAACGTTTTCCTCAGTTCATGCTCCACCGCTCTTGTATCAGGAGTGATCACGCGTTGTATAATTCTTGTTTCTCTTTCATGCAGTCTTCTATAACTTGCACTTTCCTAAATGAAATAATCAATTGTTTAGTTTGAACTGTATATTTGTACACCAGGCATGGTTAAAAGGTACGATGGCGATCAGTTTTATTGGTAGAGGAATCTAGAGTACCCCAAGATCTAACCAACCGACCGGCCTCAGGTCAATGACAAACGTTGTTGGTTCTCTCGCCAATGTAACAGACCCCACGATATAACTGAAATATTGTTGAAAGTGTCGTTAAACAACAATGGCCGATAAAAACAATGTTATTACCAATATTGATTAAATCCTTATATATTTTCATAAATGATTTTAATTTATACATAGATATCTTGATGAAAATATGAAGTATGGGATTGATTGATAGATAGCTTGCTTGCTTGCTTGCTTGATTGCTTGATTGATTGATTGATTGATTGATTGATTGATTGATTGATTGATTGATTGATTGATTGATTGATTGATTGATTGATTGATTGATTGATTGATTGATTGATTGATTGATTGATTGATTGATTGATTGATTGATTGATTGATTGATTGATTGATTGATTGATTGATTGATTGATTGATTGATTGATTGATTGATTGATTGATTGATTGATTGATTGATTGATTGATTGATTGATTGATTGATTGATTGATTGATTGATTGATAAAATCGAAGATAAAGGCTAGCGTAACAAATGTTTGTATTGGAAAGAGGCAGTAGCGACTAATATTAGCAAGTTACCATTAAGGTATATTGCATGTTTTTGGGACCAACCAGTTATCATTTAGTGGGTTTGTGCTTAGGGACCGACCATTTATCATTTAGTGGGTCTGTGTTTAGGGACCGACCATTTATCATTTAGTGGATCTGTGTTTAGGGACCGACCATTTATCATTTAGTGGGTCTGTATTTAGGGACCGACCATTTATCATTTAGTGGGTCTGTGTTTCATTCAGTGGGTCTGTGATTAGGGACCAACCATTTATCACTTAGTGGGTCTGTGGTTAGGGACCGACCATTTATCATTTAGTGGTTCTGTGTTTAGGGACCGACCATTTATCATTTAGTGGGTCTGTGCTTATGGACCGACCATTTATCATTTAGTGGGTCTGTGTTTAGGGACCGACCATTTATCACTTAGTGGGTCTGTGCTTAGGGACCGACCATTTATCATTTAGTGGGTCTGTGCTTATGGACCGACCATTTATCATTTAGTGGGTCTGTGTTTAGGGACCGACCATTTAACATTTAGTGGGTCTGTGTTTAGGGACCGACCATTTATCATATAGGTCCGACCATTTATCATTTAGTGGGTCTGTGTTTGTGTTTAGGGACCGACCATTTATCATTTAGTGGGTCTGTGTTTTACCCCGAGCCATATATTCTTTTACCAACAGACATCTCTTCCCCTGAACTAGATCTTATTTCTTTATCCCTCGTTTCCCCCAGGAGTACTAACAAGTTTACTATTAAGTTATACATACCAGTTTTCTGTACATTAAAGTGAGAATTTGGTCGTAAGAGTCATGTAGAGTGGTTTCTGGTAATCTTGACCACAGCCGTAGGGCATAATCCACTTGTTTTAACCAAGACTTCAGATCCTCGTTAAGACGATCCAATTTATTTTTAATTTCATATTTCAGTCTACTCATCTTTACTTTCAGAATGTCGATTTCAATCAATGTTTATTTCACTTCAATCTGTAATCATATTTTGTCAACAATGACAAAAACATTTACACATCGATAGGAATCAGTGTTGCACGACATTTTGAACATAATTTAAATATTCGTATTGAAAATAACAGATAAAAACATATTACGTTTCCCCCATTGTCTTTCGAAATAATTCGTAATTTGAGAGATCACCGATCAGCTGTAAAAATCGATATCACTTCCTGTAGAATTTAAAACACAATAGAGACCCCCTTTCTATTATTGTCGATTTATTGTGATCTTTTAATATGATGATTTGTATAGATTAAGGGATCAAATATCAAACGTATGAATATTTAAATCCTGTCAAAGTTGACTAGATTTATTTACTTTGAACCATTTATTTACATGCCAATACACACATTGAAGTCAACAATGATGTATTGATTTCGTTTTTGTTATTTGTGTATAGCAAAATGTAAAAATGTTGGTTATTTTATTTTATTGGTGTATGTTTTAAAACTACAACATATTAATCTTCTCTTTTGTGTCCAACTCAATAAATATTTTGTAAATCAATTAAATTCAATTCCATATTTATTGTCATATAAACTTTTACAAGTTTGTTGCAAACAATAGAGAGAGAAAACAGGTTTGTTTATGGTTTATGGTGTTTAACGCCACCTTCAACAATATTTCAGTTCAATCGTGGCGGTCAGTTTTATTGGTGGAGGGAACCGGAGTACCCGGAAAAAACCAACGACCTGTCACAAGTCACTGACAAACTTTATCACGTATTATTGCATATCAGAATAAAAATCATACATTTAATTGGCTGAACACTCTCCAAGTGTCCTTCACTATTCCGCGATATAGACTGGAATGCTGATATAGACCGGTCCAAAAACCGTGTATAGACTGATACTACTGGTCTATACACGGATATTTGTTTATTTACGTTTTAATAAATTACAATGTTACTTATAATCTCATTTTATTTCTCATTATAAGTTGAACACCATTCAAACAATTGTTGTAGTCAATTCAAATTAGGTAATAACGAAGGTGATAACGCCTAGGGAAACCTTCAATGATCCTGATTAAAAATTTCTATGCATTTATATTGTATGTGTCAGATTCTGGTCTTCAATGCAATAAACACAATAGTCACTGATATGGAGGGCAATGTCAGGATATAACTATTATATAAATATTGTAAGGTATTGTACACCTCGCCATGAACGGGGTATAAGTTCAAACACTATATAAAATATATGATAGTATAGCATTAATTTAGTCTCCCGTCCTCAGAATATTCCTCCATGGTTCTTGTGACTTTTAAATGAAAGAAACTTTAGCCTTTACAAGACTTTTTAGGAATTAGTGTACAATTTGATTTTTCACATTTATCTAAATTGTGAAGTTATTATCAAATACTTGTATATTTTCAAGCAAAAATGTTTGATTAATATGGCCTACCCTTTTAGTCAGTCTCAAGCAAGCTATATAGAAATGAGTCTATAAAACACGTTTCTTGAATAAACTAAAGGCTTAACAAGGTACTCTCATAGACAAAAGATTGGAAAGTCAAAACTTCAAATGTTTGGGAGCAAATATAACAAAGGGTCTAAACACGATAGCCAACATTAGCTATGGTTAAACATGGTTTAAAATGTCCGTATTATCTCCCTTTTTCCACTTGTAATAACCAACAATTTGATTTCACAATCAGCTTCAAATACGACTCAAATTGTAGCCCGTGATCTAATCTTTTTTTTTTTCATATATTTCCAGTGTATTTAATAGGAGTGCTAATTCAAATGGGGTTGATACTCCAACGCTCGAGCCCCTCCGAGTACGTCGTCAACAATAAAAATAACAGGAATATTTATAGACGAGCAAATTAAGTAAGATTTTGCAAAAGATGCATGAATGTGCAACATCAATATTTAATTAAATATTCGTACAATCGACCGGCGAAAGACATTTGAGCGAATTGACAGGACAAAAGAGCGAAATAAAACGGACATAAGAGCGACAACTTGTAATTGAAAATTTAATAATCCATTTGAGCGAGAATAAACTCTTCCGTTAGCCAGACATTAAGTCCGTTGTCCTCTGCTCACAACAGCGAGGTTGAAGTTGTTTTTCTTGCTTTATTGATAAAAGTTCAGCGCTATTTTGAATGTTTAAAGCAAAGTCTCATAATTGCGTACTTGCTTGGTATTTAAACCAGAGTTCACGTGAAATTTCACCACTAGAATACTGTAGCGGGCTAGCTGGTGAAATAGATAGACCACAAGTTCTATTCTATCCCTTGATAGAATCCTCAAATATACCAAGATATAACTGATGTAAAAATATGGACATGGTGATTCTATGTGTCGCTATGTATGTCTCGCGTACGGTACTAACTTTCAGTACCGGGTCATTTAAACTTCACTAAGGCGAACGGAAAACATGGCAAAATTGATGGAATACATGTTCAGTTATAAATAGTTTATTTTTATACTATTTTGATAATTCAATATTCAGCAATAAAATAATTATCCGGATCCTGAGACCTTACAGGATATGTGGATAAATACAATTTGAACAAAATATATGTCTCCAGATACACTTTTTATACACGAACATGAATTGATATCTCAATATTATGTTTTAAGGTGTTTATGTAGTATTGTGTTTTGTAATTACAAATGTATATATCTGTTTAAACAGAATTGAGACTTGGTTTTTAGTTCTTATATTAATGGTTCTGCCTTTCAATGAGTAAAATCTATTACAATTGAAAGTGTTTACTGACTAAACACTAATACAGAGATTATGCAATATGTGTTTAATAGTTAATCATATACTGTTGATCTCAAAATTTACTCAGAGCAAACTGTTACTCTATTAATTAATACTCTAACTAACAAATCTTATATAGCCTTATGAAGTGTTTAAGGATTAAACACTAGAATTTCAAGTTTCTTATATTATCTATTTAAATTTGGACAAGACATGTACTAACTACCTCGCTAGTAATGTATGTCTTGAATTTCTAAAATATTGGTATTTTACATATAGTTTAACAAGACATGTACTAACAACCTCGCTAGTAATGTATGTCTTGAATTATTACAAGTTTATATCTATTTAACTTTGGACAAGACAAGTACTAACTACCTCGCTAGTAATGTATGTCTTGAATTTCTAAAATATTGGTATTTTACATATAGTTTAACAAGACAGGTACTAACAATCTCGCTAGTAATGTATGTCTTGAATTATTACAAGTTTATATCTATTTAAATTTGGACAAGACAAGTACTAACTACCTCGCTAGTAATGTATGTCTTGAATTTCTAAAATATTGGTATTTTACATATAGTTTAACAAGACAGGTACTAACAATCTCGCTAGTAATGTATGTCTTGAATTATTACAAGTTTATATCTATTTAAATTTGGACAAGACATGTACTAACTACCTCGCTAGTAATGTATGTCTTGAATTTCTAAAATATTGGTATTTTACATATAGTTTAACAAGACATGTACTAACAACCTCGCTAGTAATGTATGTCTTGAATTATTACAAGACAAAAGTTTATGTCTATTTAAATTTGGACAGACAGGTACTAACAATCTCGCTAGTAATGTATGTCTTGAGTTTCTAAATAGTGACTCATATTTTTGTATAACTGGAGATCAGTGACAAAATAATTATACTCATAACCAATATAATTTCAATACCTCATAAAATTAAACTAATTTGGTCAATTCTGAACTTTTCACTAAAATAACAAAGAACTTCAACTTGAACATTTTGATTTTCACAAAAAGTTTGTAATGAATTATTAAAAAAAATGTATTTAAACCTTAATTTACTATTATCAGTCAAGAAAATATCTTACTTTAAATATTCAGAAAATTTAACACAATCCTGCTTTTGAAAATAATTTTTAACTGACGTCTGCTTTCGAAAATAAATGAGCCTGAAATTAAATGAATGTGAAGTGACGTCAGTTTCAGCGTTACGTCGCTATTTATAGTTGCACAAAAATATCTGTGCAGTGCACCAAAATCTGGTGCAGGCTTGCGCATTGAATATAAATTTATTAATCAATCAAAACAGTGTATCGAAAAATCTTTGACCAATCAAAATAAGTGCACCAAAAGTTGGTGCAGGCTGGTGCATGAAAGCCTAAATCAATAATAAATAATCTCGAATCAATCAGAAAAATTGATACATCAAATACTCAAAAGCGAATTATAACAATATATCATCAATTATGATAAAACAATAAATTATGTCCATTTTACATAAATATAAAATTCATCAAAACAAATTTCATCAATAGCAATTATGTAATATAACCTCTGAGTTCAAAAGTCAATAATGGCCGACGACGAGAAAGTGGAAGTGTTAGCCAACACAGAGATCGAAAAATTAACACGTTTAACTAAATACTGTCGACTTCAGAATATTATTCTAGGAACAAATATGACGTAAAGAAACAATAGATATTTGTAAGTTAATGTGCCGTGCCCTAAGAAATGACAAATTTTATGAAACATGTGTTGATCTCTGTTTCGCTACAAGAAGGGGACATCTCAAAATACAAAATAACCATAATATTATCATCACCATGTGCTAATTAATATCAGCGGTAAACTTTATCACTTAATTCATTCTAAATTCGAATGAAACAATATTTCTGATTAATATACAGAAATGAATATCAACAATTGTGTTTTCTGACACATGCAAGTAAATATACAAAATAAAAATCTACCCCCCTCCCCCCAAATTGGACTCAAATGGCAGACCTCACATTATCCCCCCCTTAATATTTGTGTCCTCACAAATGAAAGGAAATTATTCCTAGCATTAGAATTCTAGTTCTAATATGAACAATTACATACAATAAACATTTTAACAATTAACTAAATAAATGAATTCATAGTCATAGATAACCTACAATTTAAAATGTCACTCAAAATGTTCAAATTCATATACTACTACTGTCTTCTTCCTAGTGTCTTCTTTCTTGGTGTCTTAATATGTGTTTTCCTGGGTGATGAGACTGGGGTCCTGTTTCTGGGTTTCTTGGTGGAGGAAATGATCGGTGAACGCGATCTGTATCTTTTGTTGTTATTGAAAGGTGTGTTGTAACGGTTGTATCTGTTGTATGGATATGTCTGGAAGTTATGATTGAATCTAGGAGGAATTGATGCAGGTTGTGGTTTGGTGAGAGTTGCAATCTGTTCACTCTGTTGGCGGACAACAGAGCGAAGACCGGTCACTTGAGACTGAAGAGTCTCTATAGTAGAATTTAGAGTATCCATTTTCTTATTCATATTTTCCGTAAGTTGGTTGACGGCATTTAAGATAGTCTGGAGAGTAGATGAAGAAGAGGAAGACGACGAAGAACTTGACGATGATGATGATGACGAAGAGCTTGATGAACTTGAAGAAATATCATGGTTGGAGTTTGTTGTTACCATATTCCATTCCGCGGCCGGGTGTGAGTTATCAATATTTGAATGTGTTCCTAAAATTTGCGGTAAAATGTCCAGAGAATCTGTAGGCTCAGATTCTCTGTCATTTAAAATTATTTGACGAATTGGTGATGGCAAGTCAGGCGTACCAATAACCGGTGAACATGGTGGAGTAGCCAGAAAGTCAATACATGTAGCATTAGTGACTTTAATATTTGATTCATCAGACATTCTGTGTCGAAATTGTAGTATTGCCCAAAACCAGCTGATTGGGGACAACACAAACATCAGCCTCCTGATCCTGCAGACTGTCCAGAACTGCTTCCACGTCAAATTGGTTGTCATTAGCAATAGGAGACAGAGGTCCAAAAGTAGGGCAGTAGGCAGTAAGTTCAGATATAAATTTTTCTGTTTTATCGAAGTTAAGATCTGTAGACAACGGTAATGGTAATGTAGGTATTTTCTGGTATTGTTTTGTTGAGTCATCTCTGGACAGAATGCAGCAATCACTGTCAGTGAAGTGAATTGGAGATGGATTGGTGATGAAGTAGGCTGAGTCAGAAGTGTACAATCCTTCCTTTATTGCCTCCCGACGCAGTATTTGATGTGGTTGATAGTGGTTGATATGCCTCTCCAATTCTTTATATTTTAGGCATGCAAACTTGCACAATAAGCAAGAAAAAGGACTGTCAAACTCAGGAGTCAAATGTTCCCTTAATATGTGTGTTTCTACTCGAAACATCTGTCCTATGAAGGCAGAGTCCTCTGGACATCTCATGCATTTCCATGCCCTCCTCACATTTTGTTTGTTTTTCTGATTATATGTAGTCATCCTGAAAGTTACAATCAATATATATAGATTCCAGTTATGACAAATCAAAACCTTTAATTTTATGTCACATATCTGGAGACATCTATGTTCTGATCCTCAGACCTTAGAGGATATGTGAACAAAAATTTTTTTTTTCTTTATCAACTAAAACAGTTTTTGATGAATATTGTTCGGATCCTCAGACCTTAGAGGATATGTGAACCAAAACAAAACTGTATCCATTTAAGCCTAATAACATTTTGATATGCCATGTTTTCCATTTAACCTGTGCCTTAGCTATAGTTGGAATGCAACTAAATTTTTAATATTTCATTATGACTGTTTCTTTTTACCCAAATTCCCTCTTTCAACCAATTTCATCCATTTTGGATTTTGATCCCCTTTATAAGGTTTTAACTTGTCATGGTTGACAATTTTTCTGGTTCCCTGCCCATCAAGTTGAATTTCATAATTAATGTAATTTAACTTTTGAGTAATCAAACAAGGTCCAGTATATAATGGTTGTAATTTTAGGCTAATGCCTTCTTTACGGGTTTCATGGAGATACCATACTTTATCATAAACTTCATAGGTATTTAAATTTGATTTAAGATCATAATAATCTTTTCTTCGCTTTGTATTTATTGCTAAATGTTTTCTTGCCACATGGTGAGCCCTGTGTAGCCTGTCTCTAATTTTTATTGCATGCTCTCCCCAATTCTTTGAATTTTCTTCTAAACCAAAAGAAATTCCTTCTTTTACTATTTCATATGGCATTCTTATTTCTCTACCAAAAAGAAGTAGGTTTGGGGTAAGTCCTGTTGACTCATTTGGGGTTGCTCTATAAGCACCAGCTAAGCATCCTAAATTTACATCCCAGTTTGTTTGTTCACCTCTCAAATAGGATTTTATCATGGCTAAAAGGGTTCTATTAAAACGTTCTATCTGTCCATTTCCTTTTGGATTCTTGGGGCTTGTTCGGGTTTTTCTTATTTCAAGAAGTTCACATAACTCTTGAAATACTTCACTCTCATAATTTCTGCCCTGATCTGAATGTATAGCAAGGGGACATCCAAATCTGCACAATATTTCGTTCAAAATAATATGGGCACATGTAACAGCAGTTTGGTCAGGAATGGGAAATACTTCTATCCATTTGGTAAAATAGTCAGTAACTGTCAAAATATATCTATTCCCTCTAGGGGTCACTGGCAGTGGTCCCAATATATCAGTAGCTAATCTATCCCAGGGTGCACCAGTTGGCATACTCCCAAGAGGGGCCCTGGATGCTTTTGCTGGTGGCTTAATAGCACCACAAATTTCGCATTGTTGAATCCAAATGTTAATATCTTCCCGCATTTCAAACCAGAAAAATCTTTGAGATAATTTTCCTTTTGTTTTCTTTTTACCCAAATGACCAGATAAAACTGAATTGTGCATTTGGTGTAAAATTTCATTTTTCAATTTCTGGGGAGTCAGAAATTGGTAATGGTAACCAGTTCCATTACGTTTCATATATTCCTTGAATAATAGACCATTTTTCAATAAAAGGGAATCCCATAAAAACCAATAATGTCGTGTTGCAGGGCTATTCTTTTCAATTTCTGATCTTAGTGGCCTAGCACCATCAATTTTCCACTGCATAAGAGGGCCTATATCTTCATCATTTTCCTGAAAGGACTTGAGTTCTGTTATGGAATACCCAGCTTTCCAGACTGTCCAAATATTTTCATCTTCGGTCTGGCTTCTAGTTTTGACAGCATTTAAAACTTCTGTTTCTTCACTACTAATATTACTTGCAAATGTTTTTAATGAGCTCATCATATCATATGCTCGTTTTGTGCACTTGGCACAAGGGCCACATTTCAAGTATTCTAAATGGTCTGTTTCTGGACAATCACATTCACGCGGATTCAAGCATCTGGACATTGCATCAGCATTGCCATGTTTAGATCCAGGTCTGTATTCAACAGTAAAATCAAATGCAGAAAGGATTTCAACCCATCTGGCAATCCTTCCTTTGGGTTCTTTAAGGCTAAAGAGCCAAATCAGTGCTTGGTGATCTGTTCTGACAGTAAAAGTTCTGCCCAACAAGTACTGTCTATAGTACTCTATAAAATATCGTACTGCTAAAAGTTCTTTGTCTGTAATACAATAATTCTTTTCTGCCTTGTTGAGGGTACGACTACCATAGGCTATAACTCGAAGACGTCCATCCTGCATTTGGCTTAATACTGCACCAATAGAGGAGTCGCATGCATCTGTATCGAGTATAAAATCTCCATGATCTTCTGGATATGCCATTATTTCAGGACTCATGAAAGCTTGTTTTAACTTCTTAAAGGCTTCCTGACAGACATCGGACCATATAAATTCATTTGACTTCTTGGTCAGCTCTGTAAGGGGTTTAACCATCAAGGAAAAGTCTTTTATGAATCGACGGTAGTAACTTCCCATTCCTAAAATTTGTCGAACTTCAGAGACATTTTTAGGTGCAGGCCAAGATAATATTTTGGCTATATTATCAGGGTTTGGCTTTATTCCTTTTTGTGAGACAACATGCCCCAGAAAGGTAACTTCAGGTTTCAGTATCGTACATTTCTCAGGTTTCAGCTTCAAACCAGCATCAATGATTCTTTGAAGAACTGTCGCCAGTCTCTGAATGTGTTCTGAAAAACTTGAACCAAAGACAATCACATCGTCTAAATATATGAGGCAAATTTGCCATTGTAACCCATTCAGGACTAATTCCATTAGACGCTGACAAGTTGGAGGTCCATTACAAAGGCCCATAGGAAGGGTTTTATATTCGTAAAGCCCATATTTCGTCACAAATGCTGTTTTATGAACATCTCTAGGATTAACAGGAATTTGGTGAAACCTACTGGTCAAATCAAATGTACTGAACAAAGTAGCTCCTGAAACTGTGTCCAAACAGTCTTGGATTCTTGGTAAAGGAAATGCATCCTTTTTTGTTACTGAGTTAAGT
This sequence comes from Bathymodiolus brooksi, assembly GCA_963680875.1. Taxonomy (NCBI): domain Eukaryota; kingdom Metazoa; phylum Mollusca; class Bivalvia; order Mytilida; family Modiolidae; genus Bathymodiolus; species Bathymodiolus brooksi. Next base: position 23,666,469 of record OY804582.1, read on the forward strand.
CTTCTATAGTCTACACATGGTCTAATCTTGCCATTTTTCTTCATAACTAAAACCAAAGGGCTAGACCATGGTGAACTGGATTTCTGTATGATCCCCTGTCTTTGCATCGTGTCAATTAATTTCTTTTCATCCTCAGCATACGCCATTGGCACTCTGCGTGGAGGTTGTTTTAATGGTTTTGCATCACCGGTTTCCATGTGGTGTTCTACCAAATTAGTCAGACCAAGATCTGTGTCATTCTTCGAAAATGTGTCTGAAAACTTTTGTAAAAGCTCTGCAATGATAATGGTTTCTTCCGGAGAACGCTCTTGGACTGCTTCATTAAACAAATTCTCTAAATGTTGTGGTACAATTCCACTTTTTCCTCCATCAGAGGTACCTTTCTTAGTTATGTTTCTTATGATGCCAACATTAGTTGGCCAGGTAACAGGCTTCTGCTCAACCAATTTAATCCTCTTTACATTATCAAAATTATTTGATTCAGTACCATCTTCTTCTGCAAAAAGAGATACAGGTGGACATTCCACCTTTTCTGCTTCCCCAAGTACAGTATCCTGTCTAATTTCCACTTCATGGTCAAAAGGGTTCATCAATCTAACTTTATTTGTAACTTCATGTGTAATGTCAACAAGACATGAAGCCATTGCTACTGGATATTTCTCAACAAAGAAATTGTTTGGTTCTAACAAGTAGTTTTGTGGTCCCGACAAGTTATCACTATGGAATTTATCAACAAACACATCTATGATAACCTCACTTCTAGGAGGAATGATAAAATCATCAGCAGCTGTAATTTTTCTGACGGGTTCTGGTTGACCTATCTGGGTGCAAGGAATAGCTATCCCATCCAACAATATTAATCCTTCAGTCAATTTGATATCAGCGGGTCCCCCCTTACCCTTCATTAGGATATCTAAGCCTAACAGGGCTTCATCTTCGATCTCGGCAACAATTAACTCGCTATCAAGGGTTAAGTTACCTAGGGTAATGTTAAAAACAGCTTTACCCATTTCTGTTAAAGGCTGACCATTTACACTGGCCAAAGCACTAGACCTTTCAAGTCGTGGCTTCTTGGAATTTGGAATCTTTCTGAACAGTTTTGATGAAATTACAGTTCTCGCTGCTCCTGTATCAGCAGTAAAGGTTACTTTAATACCTTGTATACTACCATCAACATAGACTCCATCACTTCTCATAACTTGTCGTCCAACGACATCTAAAAATTTTAATGGAGGACTATTGTCACCAATCTTGGACAAATCATCAACCTCCATGTCTGTATCTGAACTAAATTTCTCAAACAGAGGACTATCGCCAATCACTTTGGACGAATCATCAACCTCCTGTTTTGTCTTGTCTGGATCTGAACCAAATCTATTAAACAGAGGACTATCGCCAATTACATTGGACGAATCATCAACCTCCTGTTTTGTCTTGTCTGGATCTGAACCAAATCTATTAAACAGAGGACTATCGCCAATTACTTTGGACGAATCATCAACCTCTCCTTTAATAGTTTGTTCATTAGTTGGATTGATATCTATATTGACTGAATTTGAAGCTTTGTTGTATGGATCATCATACTCTTTTACCAGTGGTTGACCATTTATTTCTGCTGTTGAATGGGTCACCTCCAGGTCATTGGAGCTGACCCCAGTTAGTTTAATGAGAAGCCTGGTGGGACTCCCATTAAATGACTGGACACTGCTTGTTCATCCGACTTCTTATTATTCCAGGATCGCTGAGGTAATGTTTCTCCATTTCTCTGTTGAGAGAACTTGTCTTGCCGCCTCTCAGGATTGCTAAAGCATTGTCTAGCATAGTGACCGGGTTGGCCACAATAAAAACATAAAAATGGTTGGCTTTGTGAGCTTTGCCCCATCTGTGCTTTCTCCTTTTGAAAGCTATTATTTCTCATATGTTCATTAGGGTACTGTCTTTTCATATCATTATTTGTGTTATGGTTGTTATTGGTATTAAAATGTCGTCTCCCTTGTGGAATTCCAAAACTGGCTTGTTCTTCATTCTTTCTCTTCTCCTCGTACATCTTTTCAAACATCTGCTGTATTTGCTGCATATCAACACTCTGGTGGCATGTACTTGCACCATAATCTGCTTTCTGTTCCTCTTGTGTTGTCAGAGGTCTTTTCCCGTTTAATTTCCTGTCTTCCAGTCTGAAGTGTCTTTTTCAGTTCTGGTTACTTGTCTTGCAAAACGTCTTTTATTAAAATACTGCTCATCATCATGTTGGGGGTATTTGGTCGTTTCCATAAATGTTATTACTTCCTGTACAGCTTCTTCTATCGTTTTAGGGTCTTTATTTAATTCAATATGTATCCTTGCTTTATCATTTCCTATTCCCATTAAAAATCTTTGTAAAAGGTCCTCTTGTCTAATTCTGGCATCTCTATTTGTGTATGCCTTTTCATAAATACGCTTTAGTTCAGTAGCATATATTTCTACAGTCTCTCCTGTCTTCTGATTTCTTCTATTAAATTGGACCCTGTATGTCTTCTTGTTCTCTATGACTCCAAATCTATTTTTGAGCTCGTTTACTAGCTTGGAATAGCTATTCAAGGTGTTTTCTGACATTTGGTCAAAAGCAAAATCTCCAGCTGCACCCTGAAGTCTGGGCAATAATTCCTGCAGCTTGCCTTTATTGTTCCAATCTTGTAAGCGTGCTACCGCTTCAAATCTATTTATCCATACTTCCCACTTCTCTTTCCCAGTGAAAGCTGGTAATCTAGCAATGGCAGTATGGTTGCTTTTCCTCTGTTTTGGTCTTACTATTTGACTAGTGGCTAGACTTTCTAAATCTGATTCCTCGGTGCCATCTTCAGATGAAGAAAATGACTCATTATAGCTATAGCTTCTCGACTTTGATGGCTCTCGCCTCTCTGCCCTTTTAATATCTTGGCTTGGCTTAACATTTTCTCTTTGTTCTGGGGTATGTCTTTTCGTTCCCCTAAAAGCTGTTTGAATAGCGACCACTACTTGGGTCGTCATCTCCTGGAAGGCAGATTTCATTATTCCATACAGACTTTCCTTGTCACTTTGTGCTTGGTCAGCTGGAGGTTCAACCTGAACTTCCGCTATAACTGGTTTCCGTCTATATCTAGGGGTTCTTGGTCTCTGGGGAGAACAAACTTTTCTAGTACTGCTCCCTAAGGTTTTGTGTCTAAGTTGTGGTCGAAGTATCATAGTATCATTCATCTCTTCATCTGATTCTATATCTTGGTTATTTAATCTACTGGTTGTTGGTTCAACATTTTCAGTTTCAGACTCTTCATTCAGACCAGTTTCATTCATGTCACTCTCTTCTGTAACAGTTGTATTCTCCATTTTGTCTTGAAGTGTATGGGAACTACTGGTTTTTCTTTTCACCATCTCAACACCTGCTAACTTCTACTTCTATGAATAGGTTCGTATCACTAGACCCAATTAGAAATCAACTGATATCTTCAAATGGATCCCGCCGAGGATGCCAAAAATTATGTAGCGGGCTAGCTGGTGAAATAGATAGACCACAAGTTCTATTCTATCCCTTGATAGAATCCTCAAATATACCAAGATATAACTGATGTAAAAATATGGACATGGTGATTCTATGTGTCGCTATGTATGTCTCGCGTACGGTACTAACTTTCAGTACCGGGTCATTTAAACTTCACTAAGGCGAACGGAAAACATGGCAAAATTGATGGAATACATGTTCAGTTATAAATAGTTTATTTTTATACTATTTTGATAATTCAATATTCAGCAATAAAATAATTATCCGGATCCTGAGACCTTACAGGATATGTGGATAAATACAATTTGAACAAAATATATGTCTCCAGATACACTTTTTATACACGAACATGAATTGATATCTCAATATTATGTTTTAAGGTGTTTATGTAGTATTGTGTTTTGTAATTACAAATGTATATATCTGTTTAAACAGAATTGAGACTTGGTTTTTAGTTCTTATATTAATGGTTCTGCCTTTCAATGAGTAAAATCTATTACAATTCAAAGTGTTTACTGACTAAACACTAATACAGAGATTGTGCAATATGTGTTTAATAGTTAATCATATACTGTTGATCTCAAAATTTACTCAGAGCAAACTGTTACTCTATTAATTAATACTCTAACTAACAAATTTTATATAGCCTTATGAAGTGTTTAAGGATTAAACACTAGAATTTCAAGTTTCTTATATTATCTATTTAAATTTGGACAAGACATGTACTAACTACCTCGCTAGTAATGTATGTCTTGAATTTCTAAAATATTGGTATTTTACATATAGTTTAACAAGACATGTACTAACAACCTCGCTAGTAATGTATGTCTTGAATTATTACAAGTTTATATCTATTTAACTTTGGACAAGACAAGTACTAACTACCTCGCTAGTAATGTATGTCTTGAATTTCTAAAATATTGGTATTTTACATATAGTTTAACAAGACAGGTACTAACAATCTCGCTAGTAATGTATGTCTTGAATTATTACAAGTTTATATCTATTTAAATTTGGACAAGACAAGTACTAACTACCTCGCTAGTAATGTATGTCTTGAATTTCTAAAATATTGGTATTTTACATATAGTTTAACAAGACAGGTACTAACAATCTCGCTAGTAATGTATGTCTTGAATTATTACAAGACAAAAGTTTATGTCTATTTAAATTTGGACAAGACAGGTACTAACAATCTCGCTAGTAATGTATGTCTTGAGTTTCTAAATAGTGACTCATATTTTTGTATAACTGGAGATCAGTGACAAAATAATTATACTCATAACCAATATAATTTCAATACCTCATAAAATTAAACTAATTTGGTCAATTCTGAACTTTTCACTAAAATAACAAAGAACTTCAACTTGAACATTTTGATTTTCACAAAAAGTTTGTAATGAATTATTAAAAAAAATGTATTTAAACCTTAATTTACTATTATCAGTCAAGAAAATATCTTACTTTAAATATTCAGAAAATTTAACACAATCCTGCTTTTGAAAATAATTTTTAACTGACGTCTGCTTTCGAAAATAAATGAGCCTGAAATTAAATGAATGTGAAGTGACGTCAGTTTCAGCGTTACGTCGCTATTTATAGTTGCACAAAAATATCTGTGCAGTGCACCAAAATCTGGTGCAGGCTTGCGCATTGAATATAAATTTATTAATCAATCAAAACAGTGTATCGAAAAATCTTTGACCAATCAAAATAAGTGCACCAAAAGTTGGTGCAGGCTGGTGCATGAAAGCCTAAATCAATAATAAATAATCTCGAATCAATCAGAAAAATTGATACATCAAATACTCAAAAGCGAATTATAACAATATATCATCAATTATGATAAAACAATAAATTATGTCCATTTTACATAAATATAAAATTCATCAAAACAAATTTCATCAATAGCAATTATGTAATATAACCTCTGAGTTCAAAAGTCAATAATGGCCGACGACGAGAAAGTGGAAGTGCTAGCCAACACAGAGATCGAAAAATTAACACGTTTAACTAAATACTGTCGACTTCAGAATATTATTCTAGGAACAAATATGACGTAAAGAAACAATAGATATTTGTAAGTTAATGTGCCGTGCCCTAAGAAATGACAAATTTTATGAAACATGTGTTGATCTCTGTTTCGCTACAAGAAGGGGACATCTCAAAATACAAAATAACCATAATATTATCATCACCATGTGCTAATTAATATCAGCGGTAAACTTTATCACTTAATTCATTCTAAATTCGAATGAAACAATATTTCTGATTAATATACAGAAATGAATATCAACAATTGTGTTTTCTGACACATGCAAGTAAATATACAAAATAAAAATCTACCCCCCTCCCCCCAAATTGGACTCAAATGGCAGACCTCACAATACTTTTGAACCATATCATGCAAGTGTTTATCTTTATCCTTTTCCATCCTGGATTGTGGTTTACTGTGTCCATGCTCCTGATTGAGGAAGTACTGTGTCCATGCTCCTGATTGAGGAAGTACCGTGTCCATGCTCCTGATTTTGATATACAAATGTAGTTAATGGTTTGTAGTTTCAATAACACGTCAATACTATACCCACGAAATTGGGGAAATTTTGATTCCATAGTACAATGTAACATACCAATCTCAGATTTAGATTTTTCGATTTTCACGACAAAACAAATAACAACGGAACTTAGTGACCATTCTGGACCTTTAGATCCATCTTGACTAAATGATAACAATTAGTCGACTAAAGCAAACTCATGAAATACTTTACAGGTGAGTACAGGTAGATGTTGTGAGTCGCTCAATTGTCCACATAGTTTATAGGGTCAATTGAAATTGTGTCGCTCAAATGTCGACTAATGTTGTCGCTCAAATGTCCACAGTGTAAATTAATTTGTTCGCTCAAATTTCCAATCGACACACTATTTAGCCTCGTTTTGATCCTTTCAAGATCTGTCCAATATTAAGGCCAGTAAGAAAAAAACGGAAAGAAAGCAGTGATTATCAAAAGTCAATATTGCAATGTGTTATGTATTCAAAATGTCGTTTTTTCTCTCAAACGACGGGTGCCACATGTGAAGCAGGAACTGCTTACCCTTCAGGAGAACCTGAGTTCATCCCCGGTACGTGTTGCTCGATCTTTAGTTTTCTGTGTAATGTTTTGTAACTCTTTGTTATCCTTTTGACCATTGCATTGTCTGTCCTTCTTTGACTTACGGCTTCTGGTTAACTCTTTGTTATCCTTTTGACCATTGCATTGTCTGTCCTTCTTTGACTTACGGCTTCTGGTTAACTCCTTTGTTATCCTTTTGACCATTGTATTGTCTGTCCTTCTTTGACTCACGGCTTCTGGTTAACTCTTTGTTATCCTTTTGACCATTGCATTGTCTGTCCTTATTTGACTTACGGCTTCTGGTTAACTCCTTTGTTATCCTTTTGACCATTGTATTGTCTGTCCTTCTTTTACTTACGGCTTCTGGTTAACTCTTTGTTATCCTTTTGGCCATTGCATTGTCTGTCCTTCTTTGACTTACGGCTTCTGGTTAACTCTTTGTTATCCTTTTGGCCATTGCATTGTCTGTCCTTCTTTGACTTACGCTTCTGGTTAACTCTTTGTTATCCTTTTGGCCATTGCATTGTCTGTCCTTCTTTGACTTACGGCTTCTGGTTAACTCTTTGTTATCCTTTTGGCCATTGCATTGTCTGTCCTTCTTTGACTCACGGCTTCTGGTTAACTCTTTGTTATCCTTTTGACCATTGCATTGTCTGTCCTTCTTTGACTTACGGCTTCTGGTTAACTCCTTTGTTATCCTTTTGACCATTGTATTGTCTGTCCTTCTTTTACTTACGGCTTCTGGTTAACTCTTTGTTATCCTTTTGGCCATTGCATTGTCTGTCCTTCTTTGACTTACGGCTTCTGGTTAACTCTTTGTTATCCTTTTGGCCATTGCATTGTCTGTCCTTCTTTGACTCACGGCTTCTGGTTAACTCTTTGTTATCCTTTTGACCATTGCATTGTCTGTCCTTCTTTGACTTACGGCTTCTGGTTAACTCCTTTGTTATCCTTTTGACCATTGTATTGTCTGTCCTTCTTTTACTCACGGCTTCTGGTTAACTCTTTGTTATCCTTTTGACCATTGCATTGTCTGTCCTTCTTTGACTTACGGCTTCTGGTTAACTCTTTGTTATCCTTTTGGCCATTGCATTGTCTGTCCTTCTTTGACTCACGGCTTCTGGTTAACTCTTTGTTATCCTTTTGACCATTGCATTGTCTGTCCTTCTTTGACTTACGGCTTCTGGTTAACTCCTTTGTTATCCTTTTGACCATTGTATTGTCTGTCCTTCTTTTACTCACGGCTTCTGGTTAACTCTTTGTTATCCTTTTGACCATTGTATTGTCTGTCCTTCTTTGACTTACGGCTTCTGGTTAACTCTTTGTTATCCTTTTGGCCATTGCATTGTCTGTCCTTCTTTGACTTACGGCTTCTGGTTAACTCTTTGTTATCCTTTTGACCATTGCATTGTCTGTCCTTCTTTTACTCACGGCTTCTGGTTAACTCTGTGTTATCCTTTTGACCATTGCATTGTCTGTCCTTCTTTGACTTACGCTTCTGGTTAACTCTTTGTTATCCTTTTGACCATTGCATTGTCTGTCCTTCTTTGACTTACGGCTTCTGGTTAACTCTTTGTTATCCTTTTGGCCATTGCATTGTCTGTCCTTCTTTGACTTACGGCTTCTGGTTAACTCTTTGTTATCCTTTTGACCATTGCATTGTCTGTCCTTCTTTCTCTCACGGCTTCTGGTTAACCCTTTGTTATCCTTTTGACCATTGCATTGTCTGTCCTTCTTTCACTCACGGCTTCTGGTTAACTCTTTGGTATCTTAAAACATTTTTTTACAAACAATACAAGAAAAAACAAAAAATGTCGGAACAGTTCCACAATGCACTCCAAAAAGCGTAAAAGCAGAAGTAAAATTGATACCTATAAAAGGCATATACATGACTGCTGATTTATTGGCTTAGTACAGGAACTTCAATAAAGAGTGGCGGGAGGTAACCTAGTTTTATGGGCCAAAACCCATCCTTCTTAGGTAAATGATGCGGTTATTGGAGTAATATGTCAATTCTCACATTTAAATGGGTGAGCAACCTCATTGTAAGTAAAATAAAACTAAAGAAAAACGTCAATGTGGATCGAACTTTATTTCTATTTACTCAAATGTTATTTACTCATAGGTCATAAAATTTGAATTTTTATCCCTATTTCAAAAGCATACCATTTTCGATACGTTTTTATTATGATTTTGAAAAGACAATAAATAATATGATATTTCAATTGTATTTTTTTAGAAATTGAAAATTCGCCAAAACTTTCTGGTTCGTTTAGTAAAATAATTTCACTTTAAATCACAATTAAATCAATAGCTTATTATTATGAGAGAAAAAAAAGTGAGTACAAATTAATTAGTGCAAGCAAAAAATAATTAAAATTTCAATTTAATATTATATAAAATGAACAATTATGTGAAAGTCGAATGGCGTTTACGGCTAAAGAGGCTGAACAACTATTTAGCAGCATGGCACAAACAAACAGACACAGCGCTCCGGGAATGGGCACACCTGTCTGAAATAGGACTCCACGATGTCTACCATAGAATACTGTATACCATGATAAAAGAGGTTGTAAGTTAAACATTGATTAAATAAATACCATAACTTGGATTTATTCTGCACTTAACATTTGTTTATTTAAGTATAATGTATATCCAAAATATTTAACATTATGTGATAAAGTTTGTCAGTGACTTGCGACAGGTCGGTTGTTTTCTCAGGGTCCTCCGATTTTCTCCACCAATAAAACTGACCACCACGATATAACTGAAATATTGTTGAAAGTGGCGTTAAAAACCATCAAACAAACAAAGAAACCAAAATATTAGATGGACACACCTTCCGATGAATCTGGCATCTTTCACGATTTTTACCCCCTTACTGTGATATCTAAGTTTTAATCAAACGATCCTCTCCTACTGTTATATTTGTAGATTTCATTCTACGATGTTTTAAGTGAAAAATCTTGGGGTTTTTTAATTAAAAATTGAGAAATAAAACAAATTCTTGAAAGAGGATAGAAATAGTATCGAGATTACATTCTGAGGGCCATTACATTGATTGAAATGCACTTGAAAATGACATTTTGCTCCATTGAGTTCATTTGGGAGGCTTTTACAACAGTTCACTGTTCAGATACCTATTTTTTGAAAATTTATACTTAATTTACATTCGACCAATATTAGAGTATGCAGGCGAGGTCTGGGACAACTGTAGTGTCTCTAATTCGTGCAAATTGGAGAGACTACAGTTGGAGGCAGCTAGAATTATCACCGGACTTCCCATCTTTACCAACACAGAATATCTATATAGAGAAACTGGCTGGGAGAGATTGGAAGAAAGAAGAACTAGGAGAAAGCTCCAATTATTCTATAATATCCAAAACGGTAGCACACCCTCTTATTTACTCGATCTTATTCCCCCAACAATCCAAAGTACGACTATTTATTCCCTTCAAAATGGCAACGATATTATTGTTCCATTCTGTAGACTTTCTTTAACCAGAGATTCTTTCGTCCCAGCTACAGTAAGGGAATGGAATAGCCTTAATCTTTCAGTGCGTATTCTTGACACATTATCTAAATTTAAAAAGGCAATCTGCAGTTCAATCTCAATGCCAATTCCGAGACACTATTCTTATGGTCCTAGAAAACTGAATATAATTCTAACACAGCTTCGCTGCAATGCATCCTTCTTGAATTACGATTGATGTAAAGTTAAAATTTTATCAAATGCTTCCTGTAACTGTGGCGCACTATGTGAAAATTCTCACCATTTCTTTTTTGATTGTGATAAATATACAGATAATAGGGAAATATTATTTAATAGTCTTAACTGGCTACCTTCTAACATTAATATTGATGTAAATCTACTGACAAAAGGAAGTGATCTCCTAACATATCAAGAAAATACAACTATTTTTAAACATGCTTTTAAACATATTAAATACTCCAAAAGATTTACAATTGTCTAAATGATCTAAAGAACCAACACACATCTCCAAAAGTATTTATTCTCCATTCTTTTCTTTTTTTCTTTTTTTTCTTTTTTCGTATATTGTCTAAACCTATGTTTTTGTATACAATCATTTTTTTTTTTTTTTATCTCTATGCATATTATATACATATTATATACATATTATATACATATTATATACATATTATATCATTTCATTGCGCATGCTAATACATATTGTAAATAATTGTATTCGGGAGAAGACTTCATAAGTCATAAGTTGGAAAAACTTGTGTCCGATCCGTATTTGTTATATTTAGCAAATAAAAATATGTTTAAACTAAACTAAACCTATTTTTTCTTCTCAAGATATACCTTATTGAAGTGATTAAAAAAGTGCTAATATCCCTAGTACTTTTTAACATTAACAGGAGGCTGCGGGATACAATAAAGCTAAATTACATGAAGTCATTATTGAACGTCCGGTAGAGCCCTACTCCTACTACATTAATAATAATAATACTTTATTCCGAAAGCAAATACAGCTTATGGGATTGTACAATTTATATATATAACATGTTAATAGCACCAACTACATATTTCACATACATTGTATATTAAATGCAAATATAGATAAATAAATACAAACATATGAATAAAAGTACATGTATCACGGAGTGTGATACACTTGGTCATAGTGACCACCTGTCTTATGGTTTAATTAATATAAAATGCACTGTGCAGGGAAATTAAAATTAAGGTCATATAATACAAGTTATTGCTTAATAGAGGTAGTCACTAAGGCAGGTTTGACTGTAACTTAATAGAGGTGGTCACTAAGGCAAGTTTGACTGTAACTTAATAGAGGTGGTCACTAAGGCAAGCTTGACTGTATATGATTAATATATGCCATACACTCATTGTAAAACAAACGAGAGTCCTGCAGCTAAACGTATTCCGAGTATAAGTAGACGTATAGGGTATTTTCCATAAATAAACCAATGTTATGCATTTTATTCCAAATTCCGAAGGCGCGGCGTCCTCATTAAAACAAAATTTACCAATCAAAAACGTTGGTAACAAATCTTGTTCAATGATCATCGACCAATTACTGAACTCTTTTTTGTTTGTTTTATCTTTAATATTTTTTTGCACTTTCTTTTTATATGTATCTGTATAAAACCGATGAAATTAATGGATAGAAAACAAGAAAGAAAAGTGTGAAGATACCAAGAGAAGTAATCAGAAGTGGTAAATCATAGGACGGGTAACACAATGGCTAAAAGAAAGGAACAAAGGTACAACAATGATTTACTTAACATTAAGCATATAACTAAAGACTGAGCAACACGAATCTCATTAAGAAACGAGGATGAACTCAGGGCCCCGTACGGGATAGCAGTTCCTGCTCCAGTAATGCCACTGTCGTGTTACTGTTAAACGACACGAACATCATCTGATATAGAAATCGTGTTGGACACCATCTCCTAAACAGTGGCTTATATTTTGACACAACTTGGTGACATTTACAATCCATTTCTTAGATTGAGATAGACATATTGAAGTACAAGATATATTATTTTTCAAGGAAAACCTGGAGGATGAAATCATGAAACGACGGCTGCTGGAGGATGAGATTCACAAACTCAAACACGAATTGACTGATATTAAATATCCACCTGACTCTGTACAGTAAGGATAGTAACATAGTTTTTATGCCTTCCCAACTTCTTGTCGGTAACCCATGACTTATTACGCTCCTATGCTCTCTTTTTCAGCATCCCTTGGTCAATACAGACAAATAAGAACAAAGTTCTAGCATTGCTTTCTCATTGAATTCGGTTTAGGAAATAATCATCTTTCATTTTTGACAGAGCAATGACACAGTCCAATAAGAACAAACTTATAGTGTTGCTTTAACATGTACATCTTTAATTTGCGATATAAACAGAACACACTAAACATGCACATTTTCTTTAGGTTCAAACATAGAGATGATAGATGACAAACAGTCCTTAAGGAACAATAGTACTTTCGACTTCAAATAAGTACATATATATGTCAACCATATCCCATAAAAATTGCTGCAAACGTTCTTGTTAGAGGTGTTGTTGTATAATTACGAACTATACTCGTAGTCGTTAAGTGGTCCTCAGACTCGCAAGCATTTTCAAAAGTTCTCTGCTTGTACATTTGTTTCTCTGAATGACAACATTTATCGTTTTCACCACGATATATTCCGAATATTCCGTGCACTGTATTTGGAATATTAAAAACCAGAATACATGTTATAACAACAATAATAATTAATACTGACGATTTCTTATTTAAATGTCTTTTACCCCAAAGAGGATATTTAAGCACTATCGCCTTCTGAATACACAAACACGTTGTTATTAGAATAGAACTCATGTGAAAAATATACATGAAATCTTCCATGATGTACAATATTAAACATAGTGGGAATTTTCTTCCCCAAGACCAACCTTTCCAGTACGAATCAGGTGTACGTTCTAGTTCAGCATAGTTGAAATAATATCCCACAACATTTGGAACCGATGCAAAAACGGCAGTCAAACAGTCTGTTATTGCCAAAACAGCCAACAAAATAGTAACTGGCGAACGATATTTGCGCTGTAAGAATACGATAACAAGGAACGTGTTAAACAATAGTATTATTCCAGTAAGAACTATGTTTGTTTGTATATTCCAAAAATCAGGAACCAAATGAATTACAATACCACAGCTAACATTGTTAGTGGTCATTTCAGATAGTTGTCCTGCTCCGGCGTCTGGAATACTTTATAGAATCAAATTGTAAACAAAAACTAAGTAGTGATTGTCGATTATCTTACCATCCACATCAACATGAACCATCCTGTGGATTTATCTCAAAATGTATCATCCACATCAACATAAACCACCCCTATGGCTTTATCCTAAAATTTACCATCCACGTCTCGGGTTTATCCCAAACGTAACCATCCACTTTAATACAGGCCACAACTCTTTACAATCCTAAGCTTAACCATCCACGTTAACACGAACCACTACTATGGCTAATCATTAAATGTATTACCCAAATCAATACGAACCACTTCTCGTGCTTATGTCAATTATCACAATTCAAAAATAGGTAGCAAACGGAAGCTGATGTAAATCAAGATCCTGATAGAGCAGTTATCAAATCATGATATTTTAATTTACCTGTTTACTGTCATTATCACGGGACTAGTTAGTACATCAATAATTCATTATAACTATTAATGATAATGTTAATGTTTCTTATCTACTGACATCTTAATGCTAAAATGTACTATTGATAATTAATTTTCAGAGTGATTTGTGCAATGGAATTATTCCCGGGTGACAATATCTGCCACCGGTGAAAAGTTAATGCAATATTTAAAAGCTCTCTAGTTTTATTATGTAACTAGTGTCAAGGTATCTAGTAAAACATATTATTGTGACATAGATGCAATCATAAAATCTATAATAAATTATACATATTCCTCTATGTAATATACTTATGATGTCTGTAACGATCAAACAGAAGACACACACACACAGACATATATATACAGTTGGGTTAATAAATTGCAGACGTAATTAAATATACACTTCCAGAAAAGCGTAGAGTCACAAAGCTTTCTTCTCCAAATTTATTTTTTCTTTTTTTATTCAATTCAAACAGAGGGCAAAATGATTAGGCACTCACTCACATACATATTTATTTATACTATTGGGTTAAATTTAAAACGTATATAAATATACACTTCGACAAAAGTTAAGAGCAACCCAGTATCTTGTTCAAAATTGTTTTTCCTTCTTCAAGGATAAAAGAAGTTGCACCCGAAATGCTTTTTTGGTAATATTTCATTATTGATTGGATCACGTGCTACAATTTTGATTCGTATTTGAAGTACTTTTGAATGTATGGGAGAACATTATCTCACACAATTACTCAGTAGCGAGTATAGCCACCACGCTTAGGTCAAACCTTCCGAATATATCTAAGAATATTCCAACGTAGATGGCCACATGACCAATTTCATGGAGCCCGCCGATGACGTTATGACAGTGGCGGCCGTTTTATGGGTTGCTTGCGCGCAGGTGCTGCTCATTGAGCCGTCTGTAATCCATCCTTAGAGATACACGACCCCCAAAATTCAAGTTATTTCGAATCTGCAACCTCAACTTGCAATCAACACACTTTGTGTAAACAGGGATGACACCAATTGTAAACCAGTTTTAACCGAACACGACGTTGTCGATCGATGACGTATTACATATTTAATTAAAGCATATGTGTACAGATATTCTTTACAGCAATCGCATTTAAAAAAAAGATATTTATGATATTAATCAAGTGGCGCATAACTTTTGTAGAAGTGTATATATTGTAATAATGATAATGTCTTTTATTTCAACAGGATGAATAGCACATTTAGTTATACAAACTAGTTTACAATGTGGTCCTGCATTATATACAGTATTTACACAATAAATTATAAAACTATAAAATCAATATAAAAATAGTGTTATACAATAGATAATAGTATATTTCAATTGAAATATTCATTTAAATATTTGGTCTTAAAAATTTCTAAAGATGTACTTTCTCTCATTTCATTTGACATATTATTCCAAAGATTGCATGACGATATAACAAAAGAACGTCTATAATATTCTGTTTTAGCTTTTGGTACAAAAGTAAATTGTTAACACTTTGTCTAGTTATTCTTGAACTTACTTGACTAACATACTGAAAAACATTCAAATACTCTGGTGTTAAGTTGTTCAACACTTTATAAGTTAAAATACATTTTCTATAAACAAAATAGTCATTAATAGGCATCCATTTCAAATTTTGAAAAAGAATAGACGACGGTTTCGTAATTTCACTAACATTTAAAATTATACGAGCTGCTCTTTTTTGAAGCTTTAACAGTCTATCAATATTTGAGCTATTTTTTTTTTGCTCCTGACCATACAGTGCAGCAGTAATTGAAATGAGGAAATATAATACAGTTATATACTTTTAGCAAAGCATCACCTGACATAAATGATTTCAGACGTTTTAGAACACCAAGTTTATTCGCTAATATTTCTAAATGATTTGACCATGTAAGACAACAATCAATATTAACACCTAAAAGTTTAGATACTTCTACAGTTTCTAATATAACATTTTCAATTCTAATATTAATTTTTCTACATTTTGACAATCTTTGTTTTGTTCCAACCAACATACACTGTGTTTTTTTCAAGTTCATTGTTAATTTGTTTTCATTCATCCAGTTCATACTGCTTTTGAGATCACATATTAACTTCATTTCTATTATATCAACATATATATTTGATATTAAGCTAGTATTTCAAGTAACTTTGAAATCCAGTTGGGAAGATTTATTGCATGGTTGTCACTTGCTTAGACGTTTGTAAAATATACTTTATTTCAGTGGCTGTCTGATGAATTCTGCGTCATCCTATACAATATATTAAAATTACTGAGTTAGATTGCTGTCAAATTATATATATGCTACACATGCTTAATCCCAGGTCTTATGTCTATCATTCGACTCACGTGAAGGTAACACTTCGACTTTTGATCATTGTGTCGTCTGTTCTTCATCGATATATGGATTCTGATTACCCCTTTGATATCTTCAAACTCTTCCTTTGACCATTGAAACTATCTTTTTTAAATTGAATGAATTTTCGCATTGCTTTTGTCCGAGTAGGTAAAGTCGTCAGTTTCTAACCTCGCTTCTGCCACTAATAAGAGTTTAAAGACACCAAACGTGTAATCCTAATCCGTTAATCGAAGGACAGAAAACACAATGGCCAAAAGAAAATGGATCAAGGGACAAACAATGATCTACAAAACACTAAGCAGAAAACTAAAGATCGAGTAAAACCAACCACACTAAAAACCAGGGGTGCACTCAGGTGCTCTGGAATGGTAGGCAGTTTCTGCTCCACTAGAGGCACCCATCGTGTTACTCTAGTTACAAACCCAGTGATAAGTCATGAACGAGGAAAGGATCGGTAAGTAAGCTCGCGTTCCGATATCTACAATGTACATGAAGTGCTAAGATTTCCATCCCAAGTGCAGCGGTTTCACCAATCATTTGGTATTTAACTTTCGGGTTTCCCGCTCCAATAACGTTCCGGATTTTTGAATCCAATAAGAGTCCAGGCTTTTCAATCCAATAAGTTTCAAGGCTTTTCACTCAATAAGTTTCCAGGCTTTTCACTCCAATAAGTTTCCAGGCTTTTCACTCCAACAAGTTTCAAGGCTTTTCACTCAATAAGTTTCCAGGCTTTCCGCTTCAATAAGTTTCCAGGCTTACCGATCCAATAAGTTTGCATGCGTTCCGCTCCAATAAGTTTCCAGGCTTTTCACTCCAATAAGTTTCCAAGCTTTCCGATCCAATAAGTTTCCGGGATTTCCGCTCCAATAAGTTTTCGGGCTTTCCGCTCCAATAATTTTCCGGCCTTTCCGCTCCAATAAGTTTCCGGGTTTTTTGCTCCAATAACTTTCGTAGTCATGATATAGCTAATAAATTCATGACTTATGATTAGCACCAATAAATCAGCAAAACCAATCCAAACCGATGGAGTAAATTTGAAGATTTATTTTTCACTATCCATTCTAGAAACCCACCTCGTAGCTTCCAGTCAATACCACCACTTCAGTTATCACCCCGAGGTAGTGATAAGGGTAGTACTTTAAGAAGTACCGGTAGTACTAGGAGTAGTATTATTAGTATTGGACCTCTGAATGACAGAGAAACAGAAACTACATTAATGTCACCTACGTACACTGGATTGATTCACGTATCCCCCAGAAGGTAAGTGGTATAATTTAAATTGAGATGGCAATATCTACAATTGAAGAGATTACAAATAAATCTCCTTCAAAAAGTCACTTTAAGTTAATTAACAGGCATTGACTGCCTCTCAGTGGTTTTCTCTAGGAATTCCGTCTTTCTTCGCCCAGTTACAATGGTATAATACAGAAACATGAACCGAACAACATATACTATATTATTATCGGAAGTATGTTACATATTGGGCATGCGTAGTTGAGAATGCAATTGGAAAACATGTAAGGCATTAATTATGCATTGTATGCGCAGTTCAAATGAAAATGAATATAAATGATATTTAGTATAACAAGTACTTAAGTGTTATAGCTAATTAGTTGATTGCTTGATTACTCGTACAACCAGACACATCTTTCCGAATGGCTGTGTCCAACAGCGGAAACTCTGTGTCATATTTCTATTCGCTCATTTGCCTATAAAATGGCATTCAGAATATAAACCGAGTGCCGAATTTACATACAGGCTTGGCAGGATGGAACCTAAGGCCTTGCATATACTGTCATAACGCACTGCAGTCTCTAAATTTATATTGTTTAAAACACTCCTCCATCTTCCTCTAGTCGTGAGGTTGAGTATTGAGGGGGAGGCTCTATTTATCTAAATCTGCACTGAATAAACCCCATATAGAAATGTCATTTAAATTGTTACTGACCATACATATAACATTTCTCCAGGAAGCAGGAAGAGACTAGAAAACGACCACAAATTACAATGTCCCCGGATGTAAATAATAGATTGTTTGATCCTAAGCCGACGACCATTGCTAAGGACTTCAAAGCATTACTTGACAGCGAATGGACGAAGCTGTATGCTGATATGAGACGATTCTATTTGGAACAATACGTTGTGGATTTATTACTAGCATGGCTAAAGGTATAATATTGTAAAACCTGATTAGTACTAAAGGGGATCAGTCAACTTTGACGTACTGTCATAGATAGTAGATAATGTCTACTTTATACTAGACTAAAGTCGTACTTTTATAGTGGTAGCATACTGAAACTCCAGTTCACGGGAAGATATGACGCGCCACGTGGAGACTTTGTTCTGACTCCGAGCCAATCAATCTTTGCTCTTACTCCTTACACTTATTGGAAAAGTAGAAAATAGCAATATTACAATCTTTGGATTGATCTGACCAGGGATCTAAACTACGAACTAATGGTATAGCGGCGAGCACGCTTACCTTAATTTTACCGCGGTGGTTTGGTACATTTACAGGATATGATCACAACAAAATTAATTATTCATTAAATACAAGGCTAGTTATTTGTATGTCATTTCTATGTTAACATAACGGGATATTTATTAATTTGATGAGTTTAAGAGATTTTGATTGGATAAAAAATTTATGTTATTTTCCATAGACAAATATTTTTACCGGAAGTCACATGTTAGGGGTCTGTACCACATTTTTGGGTTTATTTCTTCATGAACCGAAAAAAAATTGATATCAATCCTTAATTATCTTAAAGGTTATATTATGAAATGTCTCTATAAGATAAAAACAAATCATTTTATTAACCTATTTAGGTTTATATAAAGAGGTATGGTTTCTAATGGGGTTTTACCTGATTTCTTTTGAATTAACCAAGATACAAATGTAGGATTTTGCTGTCTGCTTTGTCACCATTTATTATTGTTTTCTGCAAATAATGGCCCGAAAATTCGCATGCGCTCGCGAGTAGCTGCGAGCAACGTGCAAGTTGGCGATAATTGGTACTTGGCGATAATTGGTCCTCGACCAGTAGAATAACAACATGGCCGACAAAAACATTTACGCTTCACTGAATCAATAACATAATATTGAATAATAAATGTATATTTACCCAATTAAATGCTGTTTTTAACACTCAAAATGGCTGTATGAACAAAAATATATTACTACAGTTAATTCTGTCACAAAACACCAGATCGATTCAGCAAACTCCTAATCTTGACCTATGTTCCACGGCTGTACCATAACAAACTTGAACATCATGTGCAAAAAACAAGCTGAGGTGTGTTAAACTTTGCGCCTCGAACACTTTCGAAGTAACGGAACAACACTAAGTTTTTGTTAGACGTTGTTAGCATTTAAATATTGCAAACCCGTTTCCTTCATGAGACACCTCATGCATGAAATATAACGTGACGCATATTTTGACGTCATCGTAGAAAGAACGTCATAGATACGGAAAGGGACATTTAGAAAAAATGAAAATAAAAGACGCAAGATATTTTAATATTTTTAATATTTTTACATATGAATTAGAACTATGTAAGTGGTAAAATAAAACAAACAGGAAAATAAAAGCAAAAAAACAAAACAGAAAAAAACAATAAAAAAAGAATCCATGCCATGGATGACTTTTTCATACGACAGTAGGGTTCTGTATTTTAAAAAAATGGTTAAATCGTAATATATCTGTTATTCAGCTCTCGGACAGGGTATATACTGTGACATTCCCGGCTTAGGATATATCAGCTGGGGGAAATCACCAACCATAATTCCAGAGAAAACGACAGACCTCCCACAGGACAACTGTATCATATCATATTGTATCGAATACACATCGTCACATAATGTGATGGTTTTCAGTTGATGATTAAAATGTCTAAGGGACATTTTTTTGCAGGAAACAAAAATCAATTATTTTTTGTTGGACATGACAAATATGCAATTTTTCTCCTTTATTCGCAATTTACCAAAATGTCTACATTGTCCGATTATTTATGTTTTGTATCTGGTTTTTTTCTGTAATAAAAATGCAGATAGCTAAGCTATTGCACGCGGCGCGACATAAAAAAAAGGAAAACAAAGCAAACGGAAGTGACAGACCAGCGTCTCTGTTTTACAGGATTGTTATGTAACGTGTATTGCTATAACAGAAGATCAAAGAGAAAACATAAGAGAAGGTGTACTCAAATGTTTTAGTAGATACATCAGTGTACGTATTTATAAATATATATCATAGGGCAGGATCTGGTTGACTTGAACTCTTAAGATGTACTACTTGCACAATATACCGCGCTACATACTCGAGTTTCAACTACACAAGCAGGGATGCTAAAGTCTCGGAACTCCTTGGATGTTTCGGCACTCAATATTAACCTCAGATGTGATATAACAGCGACCATGGACTTCTTTTAAAACACGTGACTCTCAGAATCACGTTGACGAAACAGTCAAGGTATCACGTTCATCGAATAATGCTTCCAACGTGTTCAACTGTTTTGGTTTCAAGTCAAAGGATATTCATAAGCTGAACTTCGCAAATGTAAATCCGTGATAAATTAATTGTCTAAATATGCGCATTTAATAACCAGTAAATCGTCTTTCGGTAAATTGAAATGTGTCATACACATATCACAACCAAGGTTATGATAATAGAGCAACGGAATCATCCGATGTTGAGCGAGTGGGAATACCACCTTAAATGACATAATTCGTTATTGAGTACACCCCCTGGTTTGTTTAATATTAACGTTAGAAAGGATAGTGACAGGTGAAACTCGATGAAAGTGTGTACTGCGTTTCCATTATTTATAATTAGAAAATGCAATTTACTGACCTAGCTCTCTGAACGTTTTGCTGTCTACTATAGCAATAATTTGCTAACTTTGCTAATTCGAAAATAAATTATGTAGTCTTCAGATATGATATGATAAGAGACTGTTTATGTCTCCTCTGCATTTAAAGAATAATCATTTAAATCATAATATCGTTAAATACTAATTTTGATTCTATCATCTTCATCAACAAATTATATCTCAGAAGTAACTTCTCCTCCATGTTTATTTTTAATTGATAGAAGCGTGAAGGAATGCAATATCATGCAGGTCCATGAGAAAAGGGGATTTGACGATTGACAAGAAAGGACACTCCCATAATCATAGACGGGTTTCTGGTTACTTGAATATCGGCGTTTGCAATATATTTTTAAACTAACATCAAAATAACTCAAAAATTTCAAGTGAACTCGGCAATATAAACTTACCGGGCATTTGAATACTCGCTAGTCTTTGTAAGTATAATGAGGGATCTTTATGGATACTGAATATAACCTAGGGTGTCAGTTGTGTAGTACAACTACTCAGAATGGATTGAACGCTAAGGATGATACAAAACGGGTGAATGAAACACTCTTGACGGTCAAACTTTTCCGACAAAGTTTATTTTTCACCGCGACTGTCAACATATCCAATATGGGTACTTATCCGTTTTTTCATACCGTCCATGCTCAACATGTTGCAAACTCGTGACCATATTTTAACAAACTTCTTTCAACTCTATGTACATTTTAATCTATAAATTCTAACGTATTCAGTTCACCTTTTATTATTCCATTGGAATCCAGATCATTAACGTTACCAAGCTCTTCTACAAGTAGTATAAACGAATTCCAAGGCAAAATAGCTTCGGAAGCTGTACCATTTATTATGAAGGTTATTGAGTACGCTTTATCAGCATCAATCAAACTAATCACAGCAATCTGATTAAAATCTCCCTCGGACTCCCCTTTACTGATATGTCGTGTCGTGTGAGATTTGAGGAAACTACATTACAGGTCACACTCGTGTGACCTCCTTGTTACCGTTCAATGAAAATGGCGCTTATGTGACTATGAAAAATTAAACTGGTTTATTTGCTACGAGCAATGCGATTGGCTGAAAAAGTTCATAACTCGTAAGTATCATATCATTAAATATTCATAGCATAGGGTCAAACGTATGTGACTCGTTGTGGTGTTTTCATCAGATCTCCCACGCCGCAACATATCAGTAAACGGGAGGGAGTGAGAGATGGGATTTTAATCAAATTGTGATCACAGTAATCATGGTAGAGAAAACAGGGGTGCATTTTATTTGCAAAATCATGCAAATCATGTTTCAGATTTTTTTGAAAATCATGCAAAGTCATGTTTCAGATTTTTTGAAAATCAGAAACATGTTTTATGTGAAATAAAAACGTTGTGATTCACTTTAAATGATTTCAAAGATGGCTTCTATAGAGAATAAATGTTTCAAATTGGATCATGCTCTATCTTCGATTCGCTTGATTCAAGATCATGATTTTGACATTAATTATAAAACGCGGAATCGGAATCCGGATTCTGAAACACGATTCGGATTTCCAATTAAAAAATGCGCCACAGAAAACCACATGACATGCTGAAAGTAAGCTATATATAAAGTTGTATCTAATACACCTTATCACAACGCGGATCAAACTCACAACTCTTGTGATGCTAGAAACTAATTACATAGGTACAGTATAAAGCTGACATGATCGCTTTAGAAATGTGTACATTTTGACACGACAAAATAAATCATAGACCAATACATATATACAATCAAATAAATATTATTCACATATAATGTTGAAAAATGTGGGAATGATAAAACAAAATACAATATCTTACTAAAATTTGAAATATCAACAAAGCGTCATACTCCATTGTCAAGGCTACAAACATTTTAATGCTAAATTTTACAGACATGAAGCAGTGTCATGCGTGAAAATCATGATTGACATTTCACGCATTTATCTTATTCTGTTTTTCTAACTAATATTTAGACAATAGATTAAAGAAGTTTATATATGTCTTGCCGAGGATTTATCATTAAAGAACAAAGCATACAGTTGAACTTTTTTGTGGTGTCTGTCACGTTATGAAACAATCATTATAATTCAGAAATTTTAGCGTACTTTTTGTGATATAAAATACGTGCGTAAAATTCACACGCCACTTTAAATTCTGTGACTTTCCTTCTAGGTATGTGTTAGAAGACTTGTCAGCGGTGAGGAGAATGCCGAATATCCTCTACAATACATCAAGAGGTGTGCCGAACTTTGTTGGTTAATGTGTGCACAAGATCCTCCAATGAGTCTTTACATGGACGTAGTTCAAGGGGAGCTAATCAATAGAAAGTTGTTCACTTCTTTAATAC
Source organism: Bathymodiolus brooksi (assembly GCA_963680875.1). NCBI lineage: Eukaryota > Metazoa > Mollusca > Bivalvia > Mytilida > Modiolidae > Bathymodiolus > Bathymodiolus brooksi. The sequence goes on from OY804582.1 coordinate 23,689,875, forward strand.
CTAGAGGGGAGGCTGTTGAATATCTTGTATGGCCGCCAGTTATGCGGTATGCTAGAGGACATTTGCTGCAGCGTGGAGTTGTCAAAACTGTCTCTTAATACGAAATCAGTTTTCTATATTGTGTATTGGTTGAGGAAGGAAATAGATGTAAAAGAACAAGAATGACTATCCACCATTGTTATAAACATTGACGTTCTACATTTCACAGTCACATTAGGATCTGCAGTAATAAACATGAATACAACCTATACCCTAAAATGAGTGTAAAAAGACCTCATAAGTCTTCTGTCAATGAAATCTACATCTTGATATCTGTATCGTTTAGGTATTACTTGTGTATACAATTTCATTTCCGATATACGGTTGTGAAAAAAAAGTACTGGTTTTTACTACAAAGCATTGTTTCATTTGATTTTACCTAAATACTACACGTTTTATTAAAAAGCCATCATGTTCCATAATTACTATGTTTTGTCAGCAATAAGCTGTTGTTTATAACATAGCTTCATATTTTTGCATAATGTTGGTTTTAAAAATATTATTTAATCTTTATTAAATTTTATAAATGCCAGTAGCTAATATCATTAGTGAAGTAGCCTAATCTTGTTCATCAGCCATAATATTAGACCGTGTTTATGTCTACTATATGAGAAGGTATATAAGTGAGTGAGTGATTGTTGTTTAACGCCAAGTGGTCAATTCACCAGCAGTGATCATGACGAGAACACGTAATATTTGAATGACGATGCCGATGATGATTTTGTAATAGACCAATACACTGAGTTGTAATGTTATAATGCTATCCCACTGAAACAACAGACCACAGGTAGACATGTCACTCCACTCCGGCAAAACATCCCGACTTCCAAGCAAATAATCTTATCTATTAATGTTGCGTGTTCAGTGGGGAAGCAGCAAATATCAGTTTTATATATTCGACTATTAATTCAGTATCCCAATGTTCTTTCGCTTGACCTTATTTATGTCCACTAAATGAGAAGATAAGACAGTGATTGGTGTTTAACGCCAAGTTAGTAATTTTACAGCTATATCATGGGGAGAACAAACTTTTTTAATGCGATGTTGGAGGTCATTTTGTAATTGACCAATAAGCTGAGTTGGAAATTTATAGTGAACTGCAAGCAACAGACTACATGTAGACATATTGCTCCACTTATATACATTATCCTGACTGCTTAGAGGGCCCGGGTGGCTCAATGAGTTAGGTAGTTGGATCACCTAACAACTCATACAAGCCTATCACCAATACGGCGTGGGTAAATTACCAAAAAGGGTGCGCTCGACTCGCTGCCGCAAGTAATACCGTTTACCAGTTGCTTGCCCATGGTCGGTGGTTCTCTCCGGGTACTCCGGCTTCTTCAACCGATAAAACTGGTCGCCATGATATAACTGAATTATTGTTGAAAGTGGCGTTAAAACACCAAAAATCAATCAATCATAAATCCTGACTGCTTAATAAATAGTCTTTACTTTTACTCCTATGTGCTTAGTGGAGAAACAGCAAACATCAATTGCATTGTGTTTTGGGCACCGAGTCAACGATCTACCACACTTACCATTACACCACCAAGGAGGTACACGAGAAGTTGAAGTCTCATTACACCACCAAGGAGGTACACGAGAAGTTGAAGTCTCACTACACCACCAAGGAGGTACACGAGAAGTTGAAGTCTCATTACACCACCAAGGAGGTACACGAGAAGTTGAAGTCTCACTACACCACCAAGGAGGTACACAAGAAGTTGAAGTCTCATTACACCACCAAGGAGGTACACGAGAAGTTGAAGTCTCACTACACCACCAAGGAGGTACACAAGAAGTTGAAGTCTCATTACACCACCAAGGAGGTACACGAGAAGTTGAAGTCTCACTACACCACCAAGGAGGTATGCGAGAAGTTGAAGTCTCATTATACACCACCAAGGAGGTACACGAGAAGTTGAAGTCTCACTACACCACCAAGGAGGTATGCGAGAAGTTGACGTCTTATTATACACCACCAAGGAGGTACACGAGAAGTTGAAGTCTCATTACACCACCAAGGAGGTACACGAGAAGTTGAAGTTTCATTACACCACCAAGGAGGTACACGAGAAGTGGAAGTCTCATTATACACCACCAAGGAGGTACACGAGAAGTTGAAGTCTCATTACACCACTAAGGAGGTACACGAGAAGTAGAAGTCTCACATTTTATTGGACATGTAGCGGATATGTAGTGTTCATAATTTTTACAGATTCCAAATTGTGCGTATATATGTCTCGCCAGCCATTAGTGTTCTCCATCTTGAATATCACCTTATATATATGTGTGGGAGGGGGTGGGGTTTTTGTTTTGTTTTAAACATATTTTATTCACAACTAAATGAATAGGATTGAGCAACAGGCTATGCCTATACAAGCTCTCTCCTTTTACATGTACAAGGCATATATTCAGTATATATAACAATTATATCAATAATATAAGATAATTATGTTCCTTCAATACATGTAATAGTGAACACCATTAATATTTCATATTAATAAATTTACGAGTGAAGTGAAATTTGTAGACTTTCTAAATATTTTAAATAGTTAAACATACAAGAAGTTAAAGAAAAATAAAATAACACAAAATAAATGTATAATGGGAGGAGTGCAATAGAAAGAAGAAGCATCTTAAATGAAACGATGAGTGTCAATTATGAACTTGTGTACAGCTCGAAATATTTCTGTATTTAGATCATATGAAAATGATCTATTTCCATGTAATAATAAATCTATATTAATGTCAATATTATTATTATTTGGTATTAAAGTCTGTATGGAATCTAATAAGATAAATCTTAAGTTATTAAATTTAGGACAGATAAGCAAAAAATGGTTGTTATCTTCTAATGAACCACTACAGTTTGGACAGTTAGTATTATCAGATAAAAAATCATTAAATAAATGTGCCTTCAGGTTACTAGCCTCATTTCTTAATTGACAATGAATTATATTAAACTTCATTATTCCAAAATTATAATGAGCATTGGTGTCCCAAGTTTTATAGAAGTGTGTCAATCTATTTTTAAAGATATTTAAACTTGGAGATTCAGTAATAGTGAGGGGCAAAGTATTCCATAGTCTTATAGTGAAAGGGATAAAACTATTATAAAAAGAACTTGTTCTGGAAAATGGTGTATGGAATATATTATTTTCATTTCTTAAGTTATATCCTGATTGTCTAGGTAGATATGGTTGAACCAACTCATAAAGGTATGCAGGTGTAAACCCATTTAGTATTTTATAAAATAATATTAGTTTGTGTTTGTTCCGTCTATTTTCTAGTGTTTCCCACCCCAATTCGTGGTATAGTTTTTGTCTAGAGGAATTACATCTAAGACCGGTTATAATTCGACCAGCTTCTATTTGTATATTTTCCAATAAATCGGATTCCTTTTTTGTGCAGTTACCCCATACTACATCGCCATATTCTAAAACGGGTCTAATAAATGCAAAATATATACGTATAAGGGAATATCTATCTAATAAATGTTTAACTTGTCTAAGTAAAAGTAAACGAGAGCATGCTTTTTTATAAATATCATCTATATGTTTTTTCCATGTAGCTGATGATTGAAATGTTATTCCAAGATGACAGTGATTATCTGTTTCATCAATTTCATCTCCATTTAGTCCAAAATATACAGGTGGGTGCTCCCTGTCCCTTCTACTAAATACAATATTTTTTGTTTTTTGAGGATTAAATTGAATTGCCCATTTTTTAGCCCATTTGGAAATAACATTCAAGTCATCCGTCAGAGAAGTTGCTGCTGCAGCATGATCATTTTCTACTACTACAAATAAGGAAGTATCATCTGCAAAAAGCCGGATGTCATTATTTATATCATTCACAATATCATTAATATAAACAAGGAAAAGGAATGGGCCCAACACAGACCCTTGGGGAACACCTGCTTTAATACCCTTAAGAGTTGAAGAGAAACCTTCCGAGACAACTTTTTGTTGTCGATCTGAGAGGTAACTTTCAATCCATGATATTAATTGTTTGTTAACTCCAGTCAGCTTAAGTTTGAAAAGAAGGCCTGTATGCCAAACTTTGTCAAAGGCCTTAGAAACATCACAAAAAACAAATCTTACATCCCTCCCCCTATCCATATTACTAATAATATTATGATATATTTCAATCAGTTGATTAACAGTTAAGTCATTTGGTTGAAAGCCAGATTGACACTTTGACAAGATATTATTTGTTTTCATATAATTAAATAAGTGTTTAAATAGAATTTTTTCCATAATTTGACATACTATGCCCTATATCTGGTTACTGATATAGGGCGATAGTTTTGGGGTGAATGTGGATTACCTTTACCTTTAAAAATTGGACTTACATGAGCTATCTTCCATAAGAGAGGAACCTGTTTTATTGAAAGAGACATAATAAAAAAAATTGTTAGTGGTTTAGAAATTGAATAAGCAATATCTTTAAGTAATCTAGGACTGACACCATCAGGGCCAGCTGGTTTATTAACATTTAAAATTTTTAACTGGTCTAAAGTTTCCTGTTCTGTTATGATAAATTCATTCAAATGACATGGCAGAGGTGTAACATTATCAGAAATAACTGGTTCATTATCAATATTAGCTATATTAGAAAAGTGAGTATTTAGAATTTCAACTTTATTAAAAGGGTGAATAAAAATTTTGCCATCATGTTCCAAAAATGGGGGTGGATCTCTGGCATTAGTAAAATTTGATATGGATTTAGCAATTCTCCACCATTTCCCAGGAGGAATATCCTTGTTTAAAAGTTCAGAGGTAAGTTTATCTTTATATTCGTCCTTTGCTTTTCTCACTAAATCAATAACTTCATTCCTGATTTCTCTAATTTTTTTCAAATGATCTGGATTGTTTGTAGTTTTAGCTTTATAATGAATTCTGTTACGTTGTCTGATCTTGTTTCTAATTTTATTATTCATGAATGGTTTATCATTTGGTCGAACTGTAATAGTCTTGGTAGGTATATATTTTTTAACAGCATCATCTAAAATTTTAAGAAAATTAGAATACACATCATTAATATTATCAGAATCGAAAACTAGATCATCCCAATTTGTAGTATTCAGTTCATCAGCAAGCCCTTCAATGTCGGCAGCATTATAATTTCTTATTTGCCTTTTAAAGGAGTGTTGTTTAAAGGTTTTAAATGAAATTTCAGCTAAGACAGGAGCATGGGTACTGCATACTGGAGTAAGGACATCCACTGAGTTAACCAAATTTTTTCGGTTAGTTATACATAGATCAATACAAGTTCCTGTCTCAGTAGTAAAGTTTGTGGCTTCAAATACTATATTTTCCAAATTTAAACGATTTAATATCTTTTTAAAATAGTTACTGGAGTTTGACAACATGTCACAATTATAGTCGCCAACTAAAAAAAGTGGTAAATCAGAATCAAGAGCTTTATCTACAGACTCACAGAATAACTCTCATATATGTATATTAGAATTTGGAGGCCTATATATAACACCAACTAAAAATTTGTCATTATTACTATTTCGGATTTCGACCCAAAGTATTTCTAAATTATTAACTGATAGATCAGTACGTACTTTGTATTATAAACTATTCTTCACATATATAGTCACACCTCCACCATGCCTATTTCTATCTAGTCTAACTGGATTTTGGAAGCTCTTTAATTTTATTTTATCATTATCAATAGATTTATCAAGATGTGATTCAGATATACAAATAACATCATACTCTTGAAATTCATGTTCAATCAGGTCTAATTTAGGTAGTAAACTACATACATTATTGTGTATTATTTTTATATTTTTTTTATTATTCAATTGTGGACCTGGATTAGACTCAATACCAGCTATCAGTGGGGTGTGTGTGTCGGGGGGAGGGCTAATCGTTTTGCCTTCTGCTTGTTCTTTACTGGTAAACGTTGATCACTTGCGGCTGCTATACTATATTTTACTAGATACTTTGAAACTAGGGACTATCTGCTTCATTCATCATAAAATAAGAGAGCTTTTAAATTGCATGAACTTTTCACCGGTGGCGGATATTGTCACCCGGGAATAATTCCATCGTATGTCACTCGGTAAATTAATTATCAAGAGTACAGTTTAATCATTAAGATAAATGACAGTAGATAACCAACTTAAAATTTTTATAATATAATGACAGTACTGCTCTATCAGGATCTAGATTTACATCAGCGTTCGTCTGTTGTGTGGTTTTGAATTGTGATATGCGTAATGAAGTTAAGGATTAACCAGAGTGGTGGCCCGTCTTAAATTAGATGGTTAAGTTTGGGATAGACCAGGAATGCTGATGGTTAAATTTAGGATAAACCAAAAGGTGGTTCGTGTTGATGTGAATGATACATTTTGGGATAAAGCAACGGGGTGGTTCATGTTGATGTGCATGGTAAGATAATCGACAATCACTACTTAGTTTTTGTTTACAATTTGATTCTATAAAGTATTCCTGGCGCAGGCGCAGGACAACTATCTGAAATGACCACTAACAATGTTAGCTGTGGTATTGTAATTCATTTGGTTCCTGATTTGTGGAATATACAAACAAACATAGTTATTACTGGAATACTACTATTGTTTAATACGTTCCTTGTTATCGTATTCTTACAACGCAAATATCGATCGCCAGTTACCATATTTTTGGCTGTTTTGTCAACAACAGATTGTTTGACTGCCGTTTTTGCGTCCATTCCAACTTTTGTCGGATATTATTTCAACTATGCTGAACTAGAACGTACACCTGATTCGTACTGGAAAGGCTGGTCTTGGGAGAGAAAATTCCCACTGTGTTTAATATTGTTCATCATTGAAGATTTCGTGTATGTGTTTCACATGAGTTCTGTTCTAATAACAACGTGTTTATGTATTCAGAAGGCGATAGTGCTTAAATATCCTCTTTGGAGTAAAAGACATTTAAATAAGAAATCGTCAGTATTAATTATTATTGTTGTTATAACATGTATTGTGGCTTTTAATATTCCATATACAGTGCACGGAATATTCGGAATATATCGTGGTGAAAACGATAAATGTTGTCATTCAGAGAAACAAATGTACAAGCAGAGAACATTTAAAAATGTTTGCGAGTCTGGGGACTACTTAACGGCCACGAGTATAGTTCGTAATCATACAACACCACCTCCAACAAGAGCGATTGCAGCATTTTTTATGCGAATAGGGTGACATATATATATACTTATTTGAAATCGAAAGTAGTAGTTCATGAAGCACTGTTTGTCATATATCATCTCTGTGTTTGAACCTAAAGCATATTTTCATGTTTATTCTGTCATGTTTGTGTCCAACATTAAGTACTTGATACAACTTTGCCCTTATTTTATTGTATCATTGTGTTAAACATAAAAGATTATTATCCCGATGTACTTGAGAAAGCAAGGTTAGAGCTTTATTCTTATTGGACTGTGTCCTTGTTGTGTTGTAAATTAAAGCTGGTTATACCGAAGTACATGTGAAAGCAATGTCAGAACTTTCTTCTTATTTGACTGCAATATTATACAATTATTGACTTTTGTTGCGGTTAATATAAGGATTTATTACATGACTGTAATTAAACTTGCATATGATTGGCTTAAAAGTGATTATGAGGTCTTGAGTACTTGCGATATCACCCTCTCGGCTCAAAATAGATCTTGGCAGGTGTCCGGAAAGTGATATCACCCTCGTAAGGCCTAAAAATAGATGAGGAAAAGCCGGACTTTTGTTCGGATGCCTCGGTGAATATGATGTTCCATGGGTTGATCAATCCTTGTATTCACCTCATGGAAAGTCATCAATTGTATACTATCATTCCAAGATATATAATATTTACTGTCAAAGCCTTCAATTTCCGAAAAGATCAATTTTGATCGTTCCAGAGGAGCCTTTTGAACGTTATAATAACCTCAAGTAACGATATAATTAAAAGTAGAGGTTTTCCGATTTTAGAGTTCCGTGAGGTTAATATAACGTTCCAAAGGCTCCTCTGGAACGATCAAAATTGATCTTTGCGGAAATTGAAGGCTTTGACAGTATTCATAAAGTTCTATCAAGACAAAATCTCATGCTTTTAGCCAATCAGATAAAGAAATATGCATAGCCATATAATAAAAGTAGTTATTATATGACTATGAATATTTCTGATTGGCTGAAAGCATGATATTGTTTGTTGCTGTTTTTTTTAATAGAACTTTATGAAAACTGTCTTTAATTTCTGCAAAGATTAACTTCATTCCAAATGAGCCTTTGGAACGTTATTTTAACCTCACGTGACTCTAGTGGGGTCTTCCCGATTTTAGAGTCACGTGAGGTTAATATAACTTTCCAAAGGCTCCTCTGGAACGACCTAAATTAATATGTGCGCTAAAACATTTAGGACATGCTTGCGAAGAAAGGGAAAGAATTTGAAGATTTGTCGTTTATCAGCAACTGTGTAAATGTTACCATAAATTACAATTTCAACTATAAATAAAATCAATCTGTTGATATATTGATGTGAAAAGATGAAGTCTTGTTGAATCTTTCTTGTTACCATTAATATTTACAAAAAAACACATGTAGTGTTTAATACCAATTTATAAAACATGACCCAGGGGACATTAATAACAGTTTCATATAATACAATAATTACTGAAATTCATTTCGATTAACATAAGGATCTATCGTTCCAAGATATATGATACTAGCATCGGCCTTTCGTCCTCGGTAAATATCTTCTATCTTGGAACGATAGACCCTTATATTACATACATTATGGTGTGGTTTTCGTACAATTTCATTGGCTAAATCAGTTACGTGATATACAGAATATTTAATGTAGTTTTTCCACTGTGAAGAAACCAGACGTCTTGTTTCTATTTTTAAAAAATATCGACGCTATGTTTCTATTTTTATGTATATTGACGCTATGTTACTAAATTTAGATCCGGATATTGTCCGTTCCGGACCGCGTTTACACTCCATCTGTAGTAAACACAATCGTAACTACTCGGCCATTCTCGCTACCTTGCAAATAACCTCGTATGCATTAGACGTATAAATCGCACTACTTTTCACATGTCAGTTACATGAAAGTTTGATAAAGTTATATTTTAAACAATTTTCTATATTTCAATTAAAGTTTTAATTAGTTTTGCATGATTAGATTTTACTTAGTATGTCTTCCATATTTGATTTTTGTGGACTATATTTTTTGTGCGGCTTAACTTAACTTATTTGCAGCGTAGCGAGAATGGCCGAGTAGTTACGATTGGTAGTAAACAATTTTCTAGTTTTATTGTGTTCTTAAACAATAAAATAATGATGTGTTAATATTTAAGTTTCAATGACACGAGTAATACATTATATATGTAATATAAAAATTAAGGACTTTTTACTCTGTCAATATGTTATATATGGACCTGTTAGGATTATACTGACCTCAGACCACAGGGCCTTGTCACTATCCACGTAAATATACTATCAATGCATAAACAGTGACAAGGGCGGACACTTGTTTTACCCCCGCTCGTTTCAAGTCGTGTTTGTTCTTTAAATTCCTTCTAATATATTCAAAACCCTGTTTGGTTCAACTCCCAAGACCTTATTCTTTTCAAAAAATATCATGACCTCCCCTCGACTACCTCTTGTGAAGAGGCAGCGGTCGTTTTTGTCAGGAATTCGCCCGAGTACACAACTCCATGGACCCAAAGTGAAAGTAACAGCGCCACCTATAAAAAAAACCGGAAGTTCGGAACTCTCGGGGTTTTAGCTTTGAGGTCAGGAAAATACCGTTAAGATTCAAACAACATTAAACTTCAAATTGTCCCACTCGTTTAATGTTTTTTTAATCTTAAAACGGTATTTTCTAGTTAAATATAAAGTTGATCATTTTGGCTATCTAGTTAAATATAAGGTTGATCATTTTGGCTCTAGTTAAATATAAGGTTGATCATTGTGGCTCTAGTTAAATATAAGGTTGATCATTTTGGCTATCTAGTTAAATATAAGGTTGATCATTTTGGCTATCTAGTTAAATATAAGGTTGATCATTTTGGCTATCTAGTTAAATATAAGGTTGATCATTTTAGCTATCTAGTTAAATATAAGGTTGATCATTGTGGCTATCTAGTTAAATATAAGGTTGATCATTTTGGCTATCTAGTTAAATATAGGGTTGATCATTTTAGCTATCTAGTTAAATATAAGGTTGATCATTGTGGCTATCTAGATAAATATAAGGTTGATCATTTTGGCTATCTAGTTAAATATAAGGTTGATCATTTTAGCTATCTAGTTAAATATAAGGTTGATCATTTTGGCTATCTAGTTGAATATAAGGTTGATCATTGTGGCTATCTAGTTAAATATAAGGTTGATCACTGTGGCTATCTAGTTAAATATAAGGTTGATCATTTTAGCTATCTAGTTAAATATAAGGTTGATCATTTTGGCTCTAGTTAAATATAAGGTTGATCATTTTGGCTATCTAGTTAAATATAAGGTTGATCATTTTGGCTATCTAGTTAAATATAAGGTTGATCATTTTGGCTATCTAGTTAAATATAAGGTTGATCATTTTGGCTATCTAGTTAAATATAAGGTTGATCATTTTGGCTATCTAGTTAAATATAAGGTTGATCATTGTGGCTATCTAGTTAAATCATAGCCAGAAATGATGGGTACTTTGCTCATTTGCATATCTAAGATGGCGACGCCGGGGCGTCTGCAATTTTCATATGATCTATATAGACGATATCATTCATAATTGCATGTGTGTCATTTTCTGAACCTGAAAATAATACATTGAATCAAGCTGAATGAAATGAAATAAAAATTCATGAAAACAATTAAATATTCAAGGTTCCTGGACTAAATGAAAATCCGAGGCGACGAGCCCTTATTTGGCCTTAAGAGTCTATGTAAAAATGTCTGAAATACATGAAACTGGTGGCGTGTGATACAAAATTTAACAATGAATGACATTTGGCGACATATTTTCTGAAATTAATTTAGATTCCTCAATAATATATGTAATTATATTGACTAACCTTATATTTCTAGCTTCTAAACTCGGGGTTATATAATATGATCATTTTTGCATGATCGCGATATCAAAGACATGTCTAAAATCGTTACAAAACAAAAATATTTGAATTTTGACAGAAGAAAAACTTTGCGGAAATAAACAATAACTTTTAATTTTCGAATCATTGACGGACACACTGAATTTCCGTACTGTATGCTATTTTTTGACAAATCTAATAAACGATCCATCAAGCTTGAAACTGCGGTCACGTGATCAAAATCTAATTTAAATATGATGAATATTTATGAGGAAAGTACCATCAATTTCTGGATATGTATAAGGTTGATCATTGCGGCTATCTAGTTAAATATAAGGTTGATCATTTTGGCTCTAGTTAAATATAAGGTTGATCATTTTGGCTATCTAGTTAAATATAAGGTTGATCATTTTGGCTATCTAGTTAAATATAAGGTTGATCATTTTAGCTCTAGTTAAATATAAGGTTGATCATTTTAGCTATCTAGTTAAATATAAGGTTGATCAATTTGGCTATCTAGTTAAATATAAGGTTGATCATTTTGGCTATCTAGTTAAATATAAGGTTGATCATTTTAGCTCTAGTTAAATATAAAGTTGATCATTTTGGCTCTAGTTAAATATAAGGTTGATCATTTTGGCTATCTAGTTAAATATAAAGTTGATCATTTTGGCTCTAGTTGGATATAAGGTTGATCATTTTGGCTATCTAGTTAAATATAAGGTTGATCATTGTGGCTCTAGTTAAATATAAGGTTGATCATTGTGGCTATCTAGTTAAATATAAGGTTGATCATTTTGGCTATCTAGTTAAATATAAGGTTGATCATTTTAGCTCTAGTTAAATATAAGGTTGATCATTTTGGCTCTAGTTGAATATAAGGTAGATCATTTTGGCTATCTAGTTAAATATAAGGTTGATCGTTGTGGCTATCTAGTTAAATATAAGGTTGATCATTTTGGCTCTAGTTAAATATAAGGTTGATCATTGTGGCTATCTAGTTAAATATAAGGTTGATCATTTTGGCTATCTAGTTAAATATAGGGTTGATCATTTTAGCTATCTAGTTAAATATAAGGTTGATCGTTGTGGCTATCTAGATAAATATAAGGTTGATCATTTTGGCTCTAGTTAAATATAAGGTTGATCATTGTGGCTCTAGTTAAATATAAGGTTGATCATTTTGGCTATCTAGTTAAATATAAGGTTGATCATTTTGGCTATCTAGTTAAATATAAGGTTGATCATTTTGGCTATCTAGTTAAATATAAGGTTGATCATTTTAGCTATCTAGTTAAATATAAGGTTGATCATTGTGGCTATCTAGTTAAATATAAGGTTGATCATTTTGGCTATCTAGTTAAATATAGGGTTGATCATTTTAGCTATCTAGTTAAATATAAGGTTGATCATTGTGGCTATCTAGATAAATATAAGGTTGATCATTTTGGCTATCTAGTTAAATATAAGGTTGATCATTTTAGCTATCTAGTTAAATATAAGGTTGATCATTTTGGCTATCTAGTTGAATATAAGGTTGATCATTGTGGCTATCTAGTTAAATATAAGGTTGATCACTGTGGCTATCTAGTTAAATATAAGGTTGATCATTTTAGCTATCTAGTTAAATATAAGGTTGATCATTTTGGCTCTAGTTAAATATAAGGTTGATCATTTTGGCTATCTAGTTAAATATAAGGTTGATCATTTTAGCTATCTAGTTAAATATAAGGTTGATCATTTTGGCTATCTAGTTAAATATAAGGTTGATCATTTTGGCTATCTAGTTAAATATAAGGTTGATCATTTTGGCTATCTAGTTAAATATAAGGTTGATCATTGTGGCTATCTAGTTAAATCATAGCCAGAAATGATGGGTAGTTTGCTCATTTGCATATCTAAGATGGCGACGCCGGGGCGTCTGCAATTTTCATATGATCTATATAGACGATATCATTCATAATTGCATGTGTGTCATTTTCTGAACCTGAAAATAATACATTGAATCAAGCTGAATGAAATGAAATAAAAATTCATGAAAACAATTAAATATTCAAGGTTCCTGGACTAAATGAAAATCCGAGGCGACGAGCCCTTATTTGGCCTTAAGAGTCTATGTAAAAATGTCTGAAATACATGAAACTGGTGGCGTGTGATACAAAATTTAACAATGAATGACATTTGGCGACATATTTTCTGAAATTAATTTAGATTCCTCAATAATATATGTAATTATATTGACTAACCTTATATTTCTAGCTTCTAAACTCGGGGTTATATAATATGATCATTTTTGCATGATCGCGATATCAAAGACATGTCTAAAATCGTTACAAAACAAAAATATTTGAATTTTGACAGAAGAAAAACTTTGCGGAAATAAACAATAACTTTTAATTTTCGAATCATTGACGGACACACTGAATTTCCGTACTGTATGCTATTTTTTGACAAATCTAATAAACGATCCATCAAGCTTGAAACTGCGGTCACGTGATCAAAATCTAATTTAAATATGATGAATATTTATGAGGAAAGTACCATCAATTTCTGGATATGTATAAGGTTGATCATTGCGGCTATCTAGTTAAATATAAGGTTGATCATTTTGGCTCTAGTTAAATATAAGGTTGATCATTTTGGCTATCTAGTTAAATATAAGGTTGATCATTTTGGCTATCTAGTTAAATATAAGGTTGATCATTTTAGCTCTAGTTAAATATAAGGTTGATCATTTTAGCTATCTAGTTAAATATAAGGTTGATCATTTTGGCTATCTAGTTAAATATAAGGTTGATCATTTTGGCTATCTAGTTAAATATAAGGTTGATCATTTTAGCTCTAGTTAAATATAAGGTTGATCATTTTAGCTATCTAGTTAAATATAAGGTTGATCATTTTGGCTATCTAGTTAAATATAAGGTTGATCATTTTGGCTATCTAGTTAAATATAAGGTTGATCATTTTAGCTCTAGTTAAATATAAGGTTGATCATTTTGGCTCTAGTTAAATATAAGGTTGATCATTTTGGCTATCTAGTTAAATATAAAGTTGATCATTTTGGCTCTAGTTGGATATAAGGTTGATCATTTTGGCTATCTAGTTAAATATAAGGTTGATCATTGTGGCTCTAGTTAAATATAAGGTTGATCATTGTGGCTCTAGTTAAATATAAGGTTGATCATTTTGGCTCTAGTTGAATATAAGGTAGATCATTTTGGCTATCTAGTTAGATATAAGGTTGATCATTTTGGCTATCTAGTTAAATATAAGGTTGATCATTTTAGCTCTAGTTAAATATAAGGTTGATCATTTTGGCTCTAGTTGAATATAAGGTAGATCATTTTGGCTATCTAGTTAAATATAAGGTTGATCATTGTGGCTATCTAGTTAAATATAAGGTTGATCATTTTGGCTCTAGTTAAATATAAGGTTGATCATTTTGGCTCTAGTTAAATATAGGGTTGATCATTTTAGCTATCTAGCTAAATACAAGGTTGATCATTGTGGCTATCTAGTTAAATATATGGTTGATCATTTTGGCTATCTAGTTAAATATCAGGTTGATCATTTTGGCTCTAGTTAAATATAAGGTTGATCATTGTGGCTATCTAGTTAAATATAAGGTTGATCATTGCGGCTATCTAGTTAAATATCAGGTTGATCATTTTGGCTCTAGTTAAATATAAGGTTGATCATTTTGGCTATCTAGTTAAATATAAGGTTGATCATTTTGGCTTTCTAGTTAAATATATTTAAAGGTTGATCATTTTGGCTATTCAGGTTAGGCCTTTTGCTTTTCTTGCGCGCAAAGACTTTTAAATTAATTGACTTTGCAATCGTTTGACTGTGAGCGTACACGATGGAGGTTATTCCAGAAAACCGTCGTCTGCACTAAATTAGATATCTACGTTTTCATGACTTGATTTATATCTCTGTTTGTTTACATTCTGTTCCAGTGGCCATCATCCGCCCAGTAGTCAGTGCTTCGATACTGACATAGTTTATTATATATACATGTTGTATTTATATTTGAAATTTACAGTTCCTGAATAAAGTAATTATTATTAAAGCTAAGGTTAATCTTCCCCTCAGGCATATGTAACCTTAGACAATTTTAACTATTCTCTTTATTTCCTTAGATTTTATTGCTCCCATGGACTTTTAATTCATTTGCCTACATACAGCTGATGTACATAAAAGGGGGAAATCAATTGTCATTTAAGATATGGATATTTAGTAATGGTCAACCAGTTCATGATAACGACTGTTGAATTTTTGTGGCGATGACTTCAACCTACGAACAACGCAGACCTTATTTTAGTAGCTTTTCTGTCAGCAGCTGAGCTCTGTCCAGACAATCACTGTAGTGGGAACAAGCCCCAGAATATCTATGAATTGTGAAATCATATGCTGCTAATTCTGGGATGTTGGTACTGATGAAAGGGACGTTGACTTAGAGTTTGTTTTTAAATCAAATATGCATGAAGCTCGGACAAACTTTCCTTAAGAGTGTCTAATGTGTCTTGATGTCAGACAAAGTCTCCAATATCATTATTTACTCATTTTGTGATAATCAAAAATAAAAGCCACCCAGAAAATGGAATGAACTAGTATCTTGACTGTTTTATATATCTATACACGTATATAGCTTCTATCATGATCCTCCAGGTTTCATCGTGTCCGCGATCGTATGGTAAAGATTATATTTTTTACTGTGCAACAAGTGTGTATTACCAATAAAGTTGTGAATGTCGAGTTGTATTCTATGCATCATTATGGGATAAAGCTTGACGGTGATCTGCGCATATTAGTTGCGTTCTTCAAGTACTGTTACTTGTTACAGGTTGATGATTTTTTTCCGGTGTTACAACATTTTGCGATAAGATTTATCAGAGTCTTGGAGTAGGTGAGTGGTTTCTCTAGGTACAGTGATTTCCGGTAGGTAGATTGTTTAACCCAAGTACAGTGACTTCCGATAGGTCGAATGTGTTCTCCATGTACAGTTACTTGTGACAAAAAAATGTATATCTTCGAACATCCAGCAATTCATTTAAAATATCAACTAAAGCGTTTTTAAACCCTCGGAAAACGCCTGTACAAGAATTGAATTTTCACCTTTCTTACCTTAACATGATTTGTAAAATCCTATTTCATTAACAAAAATCCATTTTTCCATGACACTTTCAATGAATTCTTGAATATTTCCTGTGAGCATGTATTGTGGGAATATATGGAATAAATGGCCCTTGTCGTCTAGGAAAGATTGTTAATAAATGAATACAAGACTGTTTGTATAATCTACCCATTATTTGCCTTGATACAAAAACAATTTATACAATGTTTTCCCAAAATATCAAAGTCTTCAATCTCAAAAATGTCCATTTTCTACAAGTTTGTTTGGCTTATTTACACTGCACAATTCCTTTTGTAATGATAATATTATCAGACAGTGACATCAACACTGGCCACACCAAATAATCTATAAGTTTTCCCTTCTTAAAATAGGCATTGAATCTATTTGTATTCATTTTTGCTCCCTCCTTGACTTCAAAATCCATAGCAACGGGTGGATCTTCAAAGTTCATCATCCAGCACAGCTCTGCCGACTTGTTGATGTAATCTAATGCAGCATTCCTACCTTTGAATCTGATGCTTTTGATGGTATTCATTCTACATACCTATAACAACAAAAATAAAGCACATATATTTAAACGCCATAAACACTCATTCTAGTATGTGTCTCATATTAAACAAGGAAATCTTTTCTAAGCATTCTCAACAAAATTACACTTTTCATAGAAGACTGTCAATTTCTTCAAATATTTATGACTAATGGATGTTAACTCTGTTAAAAGAATCAGTTTTATTATTTGTTTTTCGTTTGTAACTAACTGATTCTACCTTTTTGGCTATAGTCACTTAAATATCCAGTCACTGACCCTGCTATTGTAAGCACATGTTTATGTTGTCATTCATTTTTGTGAAAGTGTGTGGTATTTTTGAGTGAGAGCTAATCTATGCAGGTTTTGAGTGAGAGCTAATCTATGTAGAATTTGAGTGAGAGCTAATCTATGTAGAATTTGAGTGAGAGCTAATCTATGTAGGTTTTGAGTGAGAGCTAATCTATGTAGGTTTTGAGTGAGAGCTAATCTATGTAGAATTTGAGTGAGAGCTAATCTATGTAGAATTTGAGTGAGAGCTAATCTATGTAGAATTTGAGTGAGAGCTAATCTATGTAGGTTTTGAGTGAGAGCTAATCTATGTAGGTTTTGAGTGAGAGCTAATCTATGTAGAATTTGAGTGAGAGCTAATCTATGTAGAATTTGAGTGAGAGCTAATCTATGTAGAATTTGAGTGAGAGCTAATCTATGTAGAATTTGAGTGAGAGCTAATCTATGTAGGTTTTGAGTGAGAGCTAATCTATGTAGGTTTTTGAGTGAGAGCTAATCTATGTAGGTTTTGAGTGGGAGCTAATCTATGTAGAATTTGAGTGAGAGCTAATCTATGCAGGTTTTGAGTGAGAGCTAATCTATGTAGAATTTGAGTGAGAGCTAATCTATGTAGGTTTTGAGTGAGAGCTAATGTATGTAGGTTTTGAGTGAGAGCTAATCTATGTAGAATTTGAGTGGGAGCTAATCTATGTAGGTTTTGAGTGAGAGCTAATCTATGTAGGTTTTGAGTGAGAGCTAATCTATGTTGGTTTTCAGTGAGAGCTAATCTATGTAGGTTTTCAGTGAGAGCTAATCTATGTAGAATTTGAGTGGGAGCTAATCTATGTAGAATTTGAGTGAGAGCTAATCTATGTAGAATTTGAGTGGGAGCTAATCTATGTAGGTTTTCAGTGAGAGCTAATCTATGTTGGTTTTCAGTGAGAGCTAATCTATGTAGGTTTTGAGTGAGAGCTAATCTATGTTGGTTTTCAGTGAGAGCTAATCTATGTAGAATTTGAGTGAGAGCTAATCTATGTAGAATTTGAGTGGGAGCTAATCTGTGTAGGTTTTGAGTGAGAGTTAATCTATGTAGGTTTTCAGTGAGAGCTAATCTATGTAGGTTTTGAGTGAGAGCTAATCTATGTAGGTTTTGAGTGGGAGCTAATCTATGTAGAATTTGAGTGAGAGCTAATCTATGTAGAATTTGAGTGAGAGCTAATCTATGTAGGTTTTGAGTGGGAGCTAATCTATGTAGAATTTGAGTGAGAGCTAATCTATGTTGGTTTTCAGTGAGAGCTAATCTATGTAGAATTTGAGTGAGAGCTAATCTATGTTGGTTTTCAGTGAGAGCTAATCTATGTAGAATTTGAGTGAGAGCTAATCTATGTAGAATTTGAGTGGGAGCTAATCTATGTAGGTTTTGAGTGAGAGCTAATCTATGTAGAATTTGAGTGAGAGCTAATCTATGTAGAATTTGAGTGGGAGCTAATCTATGTAGAATTTGAGTGGGAGCTAATCTATGTAGGTTTTCAGTGAGAGCTAATCTATGTTGGTTTTCAGTGAGAGCTAATCTATGTAGGTTTTGAGTGAGAGCTAATCTATGTTGGTTTTCAGTGAGAGCTAATCTATGTAGAATTTGAGTGAGAGCTAATCTATGTAGAATATGAGTGAGAGCTAATCTATGTAGGTTTTGAGTGAGAGCTAATCTATACAGGTTTTCAGTGAGAGCTAATCTATGTAGAATTTGAGTGAGAGCTAATCTATGTAGAATTTGAGTGAGAGCTAATCTATGTAGAATTTGAGTGAGAGCTAATCTATGTAGGTTTTGAGTGAGAGCTAATCTATGTAGGTTTTGAGTGAGAGCTAATCTATGTAGGTTTTGAGTGGGAGCTAATCTATGTAGAATTTGAGTGAGAGCTAATCTATGTAGGTTTTGAGTGGGAGCTAATCTATGTAGGTTTTGAGTGGGAGCTAATCTATGTAGAATTTGAGTGAGAGCTAATGTATGTAGGTTTTGAGTGAGAGCTAATCTATGTAGAATTTGAGTGGGAGCTAATCTATGTAGGTTTTGAGTGAGAGCTAATCTATGTAGGTTTTGAGTGAGAGCTAATCTATGTAGGTTTTGAGTGAGAGCTAATCTATGTAGGTTTTGAGTGAGAGCTAATCTATGTAGAATTTGAGTGGGAGCTAATCTATGTAGAATTTGAGTGAGAGCTAATCTATGTAGGTTTTGAGTGAGAGCTAATCTATGTAGGTTTTGAGTGAGAGCTAATCTATGTAGGTTTTGAGTGAGAGCTAATCTATGTAGAATTTGAGTGGGAGCTAATCTATGTTGGTTTTGAGTGAGAGCTAATCTATGTAGAATTTGAGTGAGAGCTAATCTATGTAGAATTTGAGTGAGAGCTAATCTATGTTGGTTTTCAGTGAGAGCTAATCTATGTAGGTTTTCAGTGAGAGCTAATCTATGTAGGTTTTGAGTGAGAGCTAATCTATGTAGAATTTGAGTGAGAGCTAATCTATGTAGGTTTTGAGTGAGAGCTAATCTATGTAGGTTTTGAGTGAAAGCTAATCTATGTAGAATTTGAGTGAGAGCTAATCTATGTAGAATTTGAGTGGGAGCTAATCTATGTTGGTTTTGAGTGAGAGCTAATCTATGTAGAATTTGAGTGAGAGCTAATCTATGTAGAATTTGAGTGAGAGCTAATCTATGTTGGTTTTCAGTGAGAGCTAATCTATGTAGAATTTGAGTGAGAGCTAATCTATGTAGAATTTGAGTGAGAGCTAATCTATGTAGGTTTTCAGTGAGAGCTAATCTATGTTGGTTTTCAGTGAGAGCTAATCTATGTAGGTTTTGAGTGGGAGCTAATCTATGTAGAATTTGAGTGAGAGCTAATCTATGTAGAATTTGAGTGAGAGCTAATCTATGTAGGTTTTGAGTGAGAGCTAATCTATGTAGGTTTTGAGTGAGAGCTGATCTATGTAGGTTTTCAGTGAGAGCTAATCTATGTAGGTTTTCAGTGAGAGCTAATCTATGTAGGTTTTCAGTGAGAGCTAATCTATGTAGAATTTTAGTGAGAGCTAATCTGTGTAGAATTTGAGTGAGAGCTAATCTATGTAGGTTTTCAGTGAGAGCTAATCTATGTAGAATTTGAGTGAGAGCTAATCTATGTAGAATATGAGTGAGAGCTAATCTATGTAGGTTTTGAGTGAGAGCTAATCTATGCAGGTTTTCAGTGAGAGCTAATCTATGTAGAATTTGAGTGAGAGCTAATCTATGTAGAATTTGAGTGAGAGCTAATCTATGTAGAATTTGAGTGAGAGCTAATCTATGTTGGTTTTCAGTGAGAGCTAATCTATGTAGGTTTTGAGTGAGAGCTAATCTATGTAGAATTTGAGTGAGAGCTAATCTATGTAGGTTTTCAGTGAGAGCTAATCTATGTAGGTTTTGAGTGAGAGCTAATCTATGTAGGTTTTGAGTGAGAGCTAATCTATGTAGAATTTGAGTGAGAGCTAATCTATGTTGGTTTTCAGTGAGAGCTAATCTATGTAGGTTTTCAGTGAGAGCTAATCTATGTTGGTTTTCAGTGAGAGCTAATCTATGTTGGTTTTCAGTGAGAGCTAATCTATGTTGGTTTTCAGTGAGAGCTAATATATGTAGGTTTTGAGTGAGAGCTAATCTATGCAGGTTTTTATTGTTTGTTTATATTTGTATTGTCGTTGGAGATCCAACCTTCGGAGGGGATAAAATATCCCATTATCCGGTTTAACCCCACCACATTTTGTGCCTGTTCAAAGCCATAACCTTGATTTCCAACGCCTTATGTCCTGGTCATTTTTTGTTGTTGAATAGTTTGAGGCGAGAGGTGATAGTTCATTTTGTTGATAATGGTGGACTGTTTAAACGTTCTCTTCATAATTACATTGTCAAATTATCTTTTTTCGATTTACAAATTGGTTGGTAATTGAGCAGTATTTCAATATGTTCATGACAAGAACGGATTACCAACAGTAAATATCACCATGTATTTAAAAAGAGGCATAAGGATGGGCATATGGGTTTAGGTAAACTTTCATTGATACAAGATGGGCAAATCGTAACAATCAGAACATTTGGCCTTCAAACGACCCATGTGCACCAGTTGTTGTTCGTTCGGTCTCCTGATGGTTGTCTTTTACGTGCAATGAGCCTAACATTACCAAAACAAGAAATACTCATTAGCACCATAACCTTAGGGTGAGTAGTGTATTCAATACATTCCACACAACCAGTCAAAACATTTTTTGGAGATATTATATTATACCCGGCATCGGAAAATAGGTTCCATTTGCACACCACCCGGGGCTTCCTTCGTGAGTCAGGATATTTGAAGCTGATTATTTTCTTCTTCTTTTTTTAACTCTTAGCAACCCCGACAGTCAACTGCAAATAACGATGTATTGTAAAGAAAGAACGCTAAATAGATGCGTCATGTGACTAAGAACTCACCTAATTAGTGCAGTTTCTGAGACTTGGAGTTATTGACAAGATGTTGAAGATACTAAAGGGGTAATCACAATCGGTAAATCGAAGAAGAACAGAAAACACAATGACCAAAAGAAAAGGGACAAAAAGACAAACAACGATCAACAAAACATTACACAGAAAACTAAAGATCGAGTAACACGAAAAGTTTAAACAGTTAACGATTCCATCAATGTTTTCTTTATATTGTATCTACTTGTATACACCTATTCCCGAATATGGCGATGACTTCATTACCTCTTTAAAAGCAGGAATGGTATCTGCTGCCATTTTTCTTTGGAAATCTGTCACGTAGATCACACCTTGTTTTGACACTGGCAATGATACATCTTTTCTTTCAGCCTATTGCAAAGAAAAAAAGAACACGGGTCCGTTGTTGAACTTGTGATTAAGCTAATCATATGTTTAGCCATAATTACATGATTCATTCCTAATCACACAATTAGCTTATTCAATGATTAAATATGATTAGTTAATGCTTTTATTAAATTTCAGTTCAGCAACAAAATTTAATCATTGCATAATCCAAGTATTGGATTAGGAATTAATTATGTAATTTTGGCTAATCATCTGGTTAGTTTAATCACAAGTTCAACAACCGACCCCTGCAGATTAACAAACCATCTGTTTGTACCTAGGGTCTCCCACTACATAGTTACCATAGCTGTCTATCCTGTTAAGACCCTTTGGTACTTTTTAGAATATGGCTTTCCA
Organism: Bathymodiolus brooksi; assembly: GCA_963680875.1. Taxonomy (NCBI): domain Eukaryota; kingdom Metazoa; phylum Mollusca; class Bivalvia; order Mytilida; family Modiolidae; genus Bathymodiolus; species Bathymodiolus brooksi. The sequence continues at coordinate 23,712,144 of OY804582.1, forward strand.
ATCTTTTGACTATGAGCTGGTGAAGGTTGTTACAGAATACGCGTCGTGCACACTAAATTGGATCTCTACGTTTTTATAGAATAAATACTAAAGTGCGTGAATGTAAGTGACAATGGTATGAAAACAATCTGAAATTTGGATGATATCAAAAGTTATTGGACGTCGCGCTTAGTGTAATGCTTGAAATGTGCATGAAATTAAGAATTTATGTGAAATTGTACCTAGTACAATTTTACATCTTACAGTCAACGGGTATATAAATTCTGAAGAAATTTCGTACCTCAAAGAAATTGTATTTTTTAAATTATTTTCAGTTATCATTTTCTTACCTTTTGATGTTTTCTAAGGAAGCCAACAGTTTCACATTTTAACATTTCTCTTTGCTCTTCAAAAAGTTCCCTTCCTAGCTTTTGACAAGTCTGTAAATAGACAAATTGAATTTGAACCGTCAGTAACATGAGTAAGTATGAATCACATTTTAGCAACCTTTCGGTCATCTTTAGTCGTCCAATCATATGAAAGACTACTTAGCGTATTGACCAATGATAAAACAGCTTTTGGTGTGTACTCGGTTTCAATACATAAAGATTTAGTAGGGTCATCGCTGATTGGTCAGTTGAAAATATGACCCCTGACTTGACCACTTATGGGCTGTCGTGTATCTGATTTTCTATGTTAATCTTTTTAATGAGATTTTCTGATAAATTAAATCCATTTTGGAGAGATATTCTACTTTATTTGTCAGAACTACTGTCACCAAAAGGAGATGAGGGAAACAACATTATCAAAAATCTTGAGTCGACCCATTTGGCTTAATTTTAACATTTAAAAAAATCTTTTTTTTTATTGAAAAATATTGCTTTAATGGTGTCTTTTTATTAATGATGTGGTCTCTGAAGATAAACAGATTTGGTCATATAATGAATTTCAAAACGAATATATGATAAGTACAAACTATTTAGAATATTATGGTATTGTAGGTGCAGTCCCATTGAGATGAATTAATATAAAAATACATATGCATTTCAATAGTTTGGTGCAATTAAAAGAATTATAGTAAAACAGCCATACCTCTAGCCATTCCATTAACACTATGACACATTTTCTTCCTCCATAGATATTCTTTACAACCTCATAAGCATTCGTCCATTCATCAACATACATAGAACTAAGTCGCTGTGAAAAGAGAGGTCCTTGTGTGTCCTGTGAGTCAACAAATGGTTCTAGCTCCGGAAAACCGTGTCGGACATTCTTTGTCTCCGCTTCGGTCAATCTGACATAAAATAAAGTGCATGCACATGTATATCATTTTGCGTACCTATTAGATGCTCTTTCCCTGGGATCATATAATAAATCGATACTCTGTATAATGCCCATCTTACGATACCTCCTCTTTTTTTTAGCTGGAACCCCGAGGGTTTCTGATACAACCACTCATAAAGGTGTGTTCGTTAGTTGGAGAATCAAATATACAACTCATCAGTAGAGTGGGACGTAAAGTAGTGCCTAGTGTATAAAAGACATTTACACCAGCGTCTAATAAGCAACAGTTATGAGTGTTCGTTTGTGTCCCGTTGCATGGCAACGTTTTTCGACCATATTCATTATATCTGCCTTTTTCCTGTGGCAATCTGAACTCCCGCTCATTGGTCTATGTTCTAGTGTCACATGCACATCCGTATACACGATTGTTTAGTGGTAAACTTGTTCTAATTGAAATTGGATTTGTCTATCCCGTTGAGGCCTTTGCTTTTCTTGCTCGCAAATACTCTTAAGCTATTTGGCTTTCAAATCTTTTGACCTTGAGCGTACCTGTTGAAGGTTATTCCAATCTTTTGACCTTGAGGGTTGAAGGTTATTCCAGAAACGTGTCGTGCGTAATAAATTTGATATCTAATGTTTACTTCATAATATTATAGAAATAAGTCATAAACTTTCCTCTTGTCAGCCTTTCCTAATGTGAGGGGTCGTCGTGGTCGTGATCGTATGGTAGATGGATTTACATCTACCTATGCAATCAGTATCTATCACCACTAACGTTGTGAGTTCGAATACTGCTCAGGCGAGGTGTACTCGATACAACATAATGTAATAAAGTTTGTCAGTGACTTGTGACAGGTCTGTGATTTTCTCCAGGTACTCTGGTTTTCTCCACCAATACAACTGACCGCCACGATATAACTAAAATGCTGTTGAAAGTGGCGTGAGGCACCATTATCCTATCCTATCCTAATGTGACTGTAGTTTTTTAAAACAATAATTATATCCCGTATTTGTATTTCTATGTTATGCAGTTTTGGTTTTATTTACCTTTATTACTTGTTAAGTAAAACTGTTACCTGTTATGTAAGACATATTACCTGTTAATTAAGACTAATCACCAGTGAAATAACTCCGATTACCTGTGATATAAATCTGATTACCTGTTAAGTAAACTATCATTTTCTTTTTGAAGTTTTGCTATGCGAGTTTCTAGTAACATTTCTCTTGATACAGCTTCTCTATTTCTACTTGACACTGGTGGGTACCTAAAATGTCATACAGAGAAAATAATCTTGTTACAGCTTCTCTATTTCTACTTGACACTGGTGGGTACCTAAAATGTAATACAGAAAATAATCTTGTTACAGCTTCTCTATTTCCACTTGACACTGGTGGATACCTAAAATGTCATACAGAAAATAATCTTGTTACAGCTTCTCTATTTCCACTTGACACTGGTGGGTACCTAAAATGTAATGCAGAAAATAATCTTGTTACAGCTTCTCTATTTCTACTTGACACTGGTGGGTACCTACAATGTCATACAGAAAATAATCTTGTTACAGCTTCTCTATTTCCACTTGACACTGGTGGATACCTAAAATGTCATACAGAAAATAATCTTGTTACAGCTTCTCTATTTCTACTTGACACTGGTGGGTACCTAAAATGTAATACAGAAAATAATCTTGATACAGCTTTTCTATTTCCACTTGACACTGGTGGGTACCTACAATGTCATACAGAGAAAATAATTGTGTTCCAATATTCCTGTTCTGGATTTCTTTTAATTATTGGATTATAAGATCAGGAAACGGAAGACAAGTCAAACAAACACTTGCTATTTTTTAACTGTATGTGTAATGTTTTATAGATCGTTGATTGTCCTTTTGTCCTTTTTCTTTTGGTCATTGTGTTGTCTCTCTTATGGTCATTGTGTTGTCTGTCTTTTGGTCATTGTGTTGTCTGTCTTTTGGTCATTGTGTTGTCTGTCTTTTGGTCATTGTGTTGTCTGTCTTTTGGTCATTGTGTTGTCTGTCTTTTGGTCATTGTGTTGTCTGTCTTTTGGTCATTGTGTTGTCTGTCTTTTAGTCATTGTGTCGTCTGTCTTTTGGCCATTGTGTTGTCTGTCTTTTGGCCATTGTGTTGTCTGTCTTTTGGCCATTGTGTTGTCTGTCTTTTGGTCATTGTGTCGTCTGTCTTTTGGCCATTGTGTTGTCTGTCTTTTGGCCATTGTGTTGTCTGTCTTTTGGCCATTGTGTTGTCTGTCTTTTGGTCATTGTGTCGTCTGTCTTTTGGCCATTGTGTTGTCTGTCTTTTGGCCATTGTGTTGTCTGTCTTTTTGGTCATTGTGTCGTCTGTCTTTTGGCCATTGTGTTGTCTGTCTTTTGGCCATTGTGTTGTCTGTCTTTTGGTCATTGTGTCGTCTGTCTTATGGTCATTGTGTTGTCTGTCTTTTGGTCATTGTGTTGTCTGTCTTTTGGTCATTGTGTTGTCTGTCTTTTGGTCATTGTGTTGTCTGTCTTTTAGTCATTGTGTCGTCTGTCTTTTGGCCATTGTGTTGTCTGTCTTTTGGCCATTGTGTTGTCTGTCTTTTGGCCATTGTGTTGTCTGTCTTTTGGTCATTGTGTCGTCTGTCTTATGGTCATTGTGTTGTCTGTCTTTTGGTCATTGTGTTGTCTGTCTTTTGATCATTGTGTTGTCTGTCTTTTAGTCATTGTGTCGTCTGTCTTTTGGCCATTGTGTTTTCTGTCTTATGGCCATTGTGTTGTCTGTCTTTTGGCCATTGTGTTGTCTGTCTTTTGGTCATTGTGTCGTCTGTCTTATGGTCATTGTGTCGTCTGTATTTTGGTCATTGTGTTGTCTGTCTTTTGGTCATTGTGTTGTCTGTCTTTTGGTCACTGTGTTGTCTGTCTTTTGGTCATTGTGTTGTCTATCTTTTGGTCATTGTGTTGTCTGTCTTTTGGTCATTGTGTTGTCTGTCTTTTGGTCATTGTGTTGTCTATCTTTTGGCCATTGTGTTGTCTATCTTTTGGTCATTGTGTTGTCTGTCTTTTGGTCATTGTGTTGTCTCTCTTATGGTCATTGTGTTGTCTGTCTTTTGGTCATTGTGTTGTCTGTCTTTTGGCCATTGTGTTGTCTGTCTTTTGGTCATTGTGTTGTCTGTCTTTTGGTCATTGTGTTGTCTATCTTTTGGCCATTGTGTTGTCTATCTTTTGGTCATTGTGTTGTCTGTCTTTTGGTAATTGTGTTGTCTCTCTTATGGTCATTGTGTTGTCTGTCTTTTGGTCATTGTGTTGTCTGTCTTTTGGCCATTGTGTTGTCTGTCTTTTGGCCATTGTGTTGTCTGTATTTTGGCCATTGTGTTGTCTGTCTTTTGGTCATTGTGTTGTCTGTCTTTTGGTCATTGTGTTGTCTGTCTTTTGGTCATTGTGTTGTCTCTCTTATGGTCATTGTGTCGTCTGTCTTATGGTCATTGTGTCGTCTGTCTTATGATCATTGTGTTGTCTGTCTTTTGGCTATTGTGTTGTCTGTCTTTTGGTCATTGTGTCGTCTGTCTTTTGGCCATTGTGTTGTCTGTCTTTTGGCCATTGTGTTGTCTGTCTTTTGGTCATTGTGTTGTCTGTCTTTTAGTCATTGTGTCGTCTGTCTTTTGGTCATTGTGTTGTCTGTCTTTTGGTCATTGTGTTGTCTGTCTTTTGGTCATTGTGTTGTCTGTCTTTTAGTCATTGTGTCGTCTGTCTTTTGGCCATTGTGTTGTCTGTCTTTTGGCCATTGTGTTGTCTGTCTTTTGGCCATTGTGTTGTCTGTCTTTTGGTCATTGTGTCGTCTGTCTTATGGTCATTGTGTCGTCTGTCTTTTGGTCATTGTGTTGTCTGTCTTTTGGTCATTGTGTTGTCTGTCTTTTAGTCATTGTGTCGTCTGTCTTTTGGCCATTGTGTTGTCTGTCTTTTGGTCATTGTGTCGTCTGTCTTATGGTCATTGTGTCGTCTGTCTTTTGGTCATTGTGTTGTCTGTCTTTTGGTCATTGTGTTGTCTGTCTTTTGGTCATTGTGTTGTCTGTCTTTTGGGCATTGTGTTGTCTATCTTTTGGTCATTGTGTTGTCTGTCTTTTGGTCATTGTGTTGACTGTCTTTTGGTCATTGTGTTGTTTATCTTTTAGCCATTGTGTTGTCTATCTTTTGGTCATTGTGTTGTCTGTCTTTTGGTCATTGTGTTGTCTCTCTTATGGTCATTGTGTTGTCTGTCTTTTGGTCATTGTGTTGTCTGTCTTTTGGCCATTGTGTTGTCTGTCTTTTGGTCATTGTGTTGTCTGTCTTGTGGTCATTGTGTTGTCTATCTTTTGGCCATTGTGTTGTCTATCTTTTGGTCATTGTGTTGTCTGTCTTTTGGTCATTGTGTTGTCTCTCTTATGGTCATTGTGTTGTCTGTCTTTTGGTCATTGTGTTGTCTATCTTTTGGCCATTGTGCTGTCTGTCTTTTGGCCATTGTGTTGTCTGTCTTTTGGCCATTGTGTTGTCTGTCTTTTGGTCATTGTGTTGTCTGTCTTTTGGTCATTGTGTTGTCTATCTTTTGGCCATTGTGTTGTCTGTCTTTTGGTCATTGTGTCGTCTGTCTTTTGGCCATTGTATTGTCTGTCTTTTGGTCATTGTGTTGTCTGTCTTTTGGTCATTGTGTTGTCTGTCTTTTGGTCACTGTGTTGTCTGTCTTTTGGTCATTGTGTTGTCTCTCTTATGGTCATTGTGTTGTCTGTCTTTTGGTCATTGTGTTGTCTGTCTTTTGGTCATTGTGTCGTCTGTCTTTTGGTCATTGTGTTGTCTGTCTTTTGGTCATTGTGTTGTCTGTCTTTTGGTCATTGTGTCGTCTGTCTTTTGGTCATTGTGTCGTCTCTCTTATGGTCATTGTGTCGTCTGTCTTTTGGTCATTGTGTCGTCTGTCTTTTGATCATTGTGTTGTCTGTCTTTTAGTCATTGTGTCGTCTGTCTTTTGGCCATTGTGTTGTCTGTCTTTTGGTCATTGTGTCGTCTGTCTTATGGTCATTGTGTTGTCTGTCTTTTGGTCATTGTGTCGTCTGTCTTATGGTCATTGTGTCGTCTGTATTTTGGTCATTGTGTTGTCTGTCTTTTGGTCATTGTGTTGTCTGTCTTTTGGCCATTGTGTTGTCTGTCTTTTGGTCATTGTGTTGTCTGTCTTTTGGTCATTGTGTCGTCTGTCTTTTGGTCATTGTGTCGTCTGTCTTATGGTCATTGTATCGTCTGTCTTTTGGCCATTGTGTTGTCTGTCTTTTGGTCATTGTGTTGTCTGTCTTTTGGTCATTGTGTCGTCTGTCTTTTGGTCATTGTGTCGTCGGTCTTATGGTCATAGTGTCGTCTGTCTTTTGGTCATTGTGTCGTCTGTCTTTTGGTCATTGTGTTGTCTGTCTTTTGGCCATTGTGTTGTCTGTCTTTTGGCCATTGTGTTGTCTGTCTTTTGGTCATTGTGTTGTCTGTCTTTTGGTCATTGTGTTGTCTGTCCTTCTTCGATTTACGGATTCTGATTATCCTTTTGGTACCTTCAAACTCTTCTTTTAACATTTTTGCCCTGGTGTTCAATAAATATTCGTTCATTGTAATATGATTAAAGTTATTAAATTTTTTAAAGATCAGTGCCATGACTGGGATCTGAACAATACTCTCTTTGTTGTAAGCCAAGAAAATACACGAAGTGTACGTTTGTTTGAAAAGTTACAAAGATACCCTATATATCCTCCTCGCTTATTAATCAAATAGTAATTTAGTAACCATTGTTCAGTATGACCTGTCAATAGCTTATAACAGTATTTACTTATTTATTGTTGTCATTTAACACTTTTGATAAAAAAAAATAAAAGAAATCCATAAAATACGAATTCTCTCATCCATAAAAAATTCTTCATAAAAATGGACCGTAGAAACACCAAAGGTTTTATTTTCTAAAGGAGAGAAGGCATACAAAATGCAAATATGTCATTTGTCTCGTAACCATTAAAGTCTTGTCAACTATTACTCAAATAAAATGACACATAAAATTATTCTTGGAAAAATGAATGCAATCTGATGGTGGAGAAAATAAAAAAGGATGTTGTAGAGACATCTCTGGTAGATTATTTAAGAAATATTTTAATTTTTTGAACAGGTTTTACGATATAACCTGGTTTGGGAAGTTATTTAAGAAATATTTAAATTTTTTGAACAGGTTATACGATATAACCTGGTTTGGGGAAGTTATTTAAGAAATATTTTCAATTTTTGAACAGGTTATACGATATAACCTGGTTTGGGGAAGTTATTTAAGAAATATTTTCAATTTTTGAACAGGTTATACGATATAACCTGGTTTGGGGAAGTTATTTAAGAAATATTTTCAATTTTTGAACAGGTTATAAGCATAAACTGTTCCAAACCAGGCTATACATATAACCTGTTCAAAAATTTCAAATATTTCTTATAATTCAATTTTTACAAATTCAGCGATTCCTCGATTTTAATTACGATTATATCATAGGACTATTTGAATTTGACGTTGGCGAATGAATATGTCGGTGACGTCACAATACAAACCCCAGGTTATAAAATTTAACCAATTTTTCTCCAGTCGGATCAACTAATCATATTGCAGTATTCACATCAATTTAAATTATTATACCATAATAATCATAGTTACTGCATTTAAATGATTAACCACTTTTGTCAGTGTTATTCAGTTTATTAATTTACCTATTCATGACTACTTCTAAGTTAGATCCCAACTCTTCAACCTCGTTTTCAAGTTGTTCACATTTGTTACTGTATCTTTGAGTTGTGCTCGTTTCAATAATATATCTACAAATAAAATATTATCACTTTATTTACTGGTCATTAAATCCAGGTCACATTTCTATGATATTTGTGTCATTACATATAAAGATAGTATACATACAAACTTGATAAAAACCACATCGGTGGTGTAATAGTTAGCGTGCTCGTCTCGAGTGCGGTAGATCGTGGATTTGAGACCCGGTCGGGTCAAACCAATGACTATGAAATTAGTATTTGTTGCTTCTCTGCTAAGCACGCAGCATTAAGGAGAAAGAGCAAAGACTGGTTGCCTCGGAATCAGAATAATGTGTCCGAGTGGAGCGTCTACCCGCGAACTGTTGTTTCAGTGAGCTAGCACTATAAAAATCCAACTCAGCGTGTTGGTCTAGAACAAAGCGGACCTCATCATCATCTCATTGAAAATTAACTTGTTCTCCCCCTAGATATAGCTGAACATTTTCTGAATTGGCGTTAAACAACAATCACTCACTCAAACTTGATAAATATAAACACAAAGTTGGGTTCCGCCCGATTGTTGATGGGGTCTGTGTTGCTCATCTTTTTAGTGTTTTGCTACATGTCTTTTGTGCCTAATGATGCTTCAGATTTCTCTGACGTTTATTTAAACAAGAGGCTGTCGTCGTCGTCGTGGTTCTGATCGTATGGTAGTTGGGTTTACAAACTTGAACTTGCACATTAACGCGCCACATGTTACAAATTGGAGCAAAATAATAAAACTCGATTAGAGTTATTCCTCTTTGTATCTCACTGTTTTAAGGAGGGATATTCATACCTATTCAGGAGACCATCTTTTTCTTTTTTCAGTTTAGCTACGGCTTCCTTTAAAGCGTCTATCTGTGACTCTAGTTCTCCTCTGGTCTGCGATACTTCTCTCACTCTAGACAAAAGATAGAATACACATGTTTGTTATATCTACAGCCATGTGCAATACTGAGTTGCTACATGAGATTATACATGTGAAATGAATCGTTACTGCCTCTTCTCCCAACGATGTGAGGGATGTACAAAATATAAGACCCACTCTAAGAAATGGACGTAAATATGCTAAATCAAAATTACAAATCATACCACCTTGAAAATGTACATGTTTTTGTCATTAAACAAAAATACATTTTGTATGTAACGATGGTCATCTTGGATTGGGATGGGATTGTTTAATGATATTTTGAAAGGGTAACACCTAAAGAACCACCATGCTAAATTCGATTTCAATAAGCTTTGTGAAAACCTGCCGTTGGTGACGATGGGCGTAACCTATTGATAGAGTTCGCACATGGGACAATAATTCACAAACATAAGTCACAATAACCCATAAACGTAAGTCACAATAACCCATAAACGTAAGTCACAATAACCCATAAACGTAAGTCACAATAACCCATAAACGTAAGTCACAATAACCCATAAACGTAAGTCACAATAACCCATAAACGTAAGTCACAATAACCCATAAACGTAAGTCACAATAACCCATAAACGTAAGTCACAATAACCCATAAACGTAAATCACAATAACCCATAAACGTAAGTCACAATAACCCATATACGTAAGTCACAATGACCCATAAACGTAAGTCACAATAACCCATAAACGTAAGTCACAATAACCCATAAACGTAAGTCACAATAACCCATAAACGTAAGTCACAATGACCCATAAACGTAAGTCACAATAACCTATAAACGTAAGTTACAATAACCCATAAACGTAAGTCACAATGACCTATAAACGTAAGTCACAATAACCCATAAACGTAAGTCACAATGACCCATAATTTGGCATCAACGTAAGTCAAAATAACTCACAAACGTAAGTCACAATAACTGTAAATAGTGTTAACAAAGTAATTTTTACATTTTTGTTTAAGCATAGCTATATAATAGAGTTTTTATTCCTTATACAACAAAATTCCCACCCCACTCTGGTCTAAAAGTTCTAATTTGTGTCGTCCCTTTCACATCAGAAAGACTAAAATGTGTTATTGGAGAAAAATAACTAAAAAACAGCACATTGATTGCTGCTTTTCATCAATCAAGACTATCTTTAAATTATTGAAACATACCTGAGTCTTTGTTCTTCTTTAAGCTGTTCGAGCAAGCCAGTTATTTGTTCCTGCAAACGAATAATGCAACTTTTGGATTGATTGATTGATGGATGGATGGATGGATGGATGGATGGATGGATGGATGGATGTATGGATGGATTGGTTGATGAAGCTAGCAGAATTTTCAACCATATTCCTCGCGTCAATAAATCATGGCTGTAAAAAGAGGATATTTGAAGGGCTTTTTCACGAGTAAAGCGGGAGATAGTGAATAGGTTCAGAAAACGGTCCACCAAAGTCCAGTGTTTATATATGGATGTAATGGCTTGTTGAAGTTCAGGGTTTTATGGCGCTTATGCCGGTTTTTATCACTAATAAATGAGCAAGGGTGGAGATCTAATTTTAATCAGATTGAAAAAAATATATACTTCGACTCAGAGACAAACAAATATTCACAGACTCTCCTCCTCCTTCGATAACAAAATGATTAGTACCTTAATATCTTAACTATCCGCAGTATTAGGGTGTTGAGTAGTCCGACGACTTTCCCCCCTTTTATTACTTCATTTAATTTGTTTCACTGGTGTATTTTATTTATTTTTGTGTTTTGTCTCATTTTATTGTCTATCTTCATACTAAATAATATTAATGAATGTTACCTGTTTAGCATCGTTTTCTTGGGTACGGAATACAATATCTTGTTTCATCTTTCTGTTGTTGTAAGCCAGATCATCGACAAATTCTTGATGATGACGGTATGTAATGGCATTCCAAACAGAGTATCCTTCCGCCTCCTGTAAATTAATTATTTTTTTCAAATTAAGCCCTGCATACTTTTTTAATTCTTTATTTATTTTATGAGGATTACATACATCAAGAGGCTACTAGTAGCTCTCCTCGTATACTTAGTGTGGCTCAAGATTGTCGATCACATATAAAGTTAAAGGAAATACATCATCGTCGATCAGGTATCGATAATAGATCGCGATAAACAATGTGATATCGATCGAACGCTATGCATCTTAATTCGCGATGTTTTCTGGATGTTGTAAATGCAAAGAATAGCAACGAAAATGTTAATATATGTCCATTACAAGGTCGATCAAAATAAAATATTCTTCTATTTACCAATTTCTTGCGAAGATGTCCAATCATATCAGCACTCATCTGTATGTAAATTTGTTCCAGGAACTCCGGTTTGCGGGCTTGGCCCTTGCTGTACATGGCATACACACGACTTGCCCAATCCAGCAGCTCGTTGGTTAGGACGTGGAGTTTGAACATCCATTTGTTTCGTCGTTTCAGCTCTTGATTAGCTGTAACAATACATGTACATGTATTTTTATTTTGCATAATTTCTATGCAAATATTTATGCTACATAACACAAAAATCATTTTGAAGAAAAGATGTAAGAGGTCACAGAGATTTCCTAATTCTCACGGTCTAGACTTCAAAACGTTTTTATATATACATGTAGTTGCAAATCAGTATGGATTTTTTTTATGAATAATTTCAAAAGTTTTGCATATATACTGCGTTCAGTTAATATAATCGCTGTAATTTAGATAAAAGTCGTAAACAAACTGGGTACAAAGGGTGCAGCCATGCACTATTTTCCATTATTTGCGTGTTTCTTAGCGAATATACAACTAGAACCAATCAAGAGGGGAGGGGGATCATATTAACAGGTTTAACCCCGCCACACGATTTGTTCGTTTTATTGATATTGGTGGAATACTTGACCATCACCGTTTAACTTTCTATTGTTTTGTTGATATTGGTGGAATACTTGACCATCACTGTTTAAACTTTCTATTGTTTTGTTGATATTGGTGGAATACTTGACCATCACTGTTTAAACTTTCTATTGTTTTATTGATATTGGTGGAATACTTGACCATCACCGTTTAACTTTTTTTTATGGTATATTCCATAATCTGTGTGGCCGTTCGTGAATATATATATACGTATATATGTCTGTAATAAAAAAAAAAATTGAAGGTGGAGAATTTGTAATTCCGCTTCATTGTTTCGCCCTTCGTTTTTACAACTAATTCTATCTACAAATTCAATACAAAAGAGGGAAATAAACAACTTAATAAATAAATGTACTTACTTAAGTGCACCGTGGTCGTCATCTTTCTAAATATTTACTTTTTCTTCCAGATAAATAACGTCTTCAAAACATTTGAATATTCCAATACATAACGTATCCGAGCGTTATAAGTATATCATAAACAATGCTATCGTATTTCCTATTGAAACACTTATCATATGACTTTTACTTACATTAAATATACATAAACATAGGTACAATGTTTTAAAATTATTTTTTTGTATTGTAAAAGGTAGATTTTGAGGTAGCTTTATTTGAAATAATTTACTTAGTTCTTAAATGCAGTATTATTTTAAAACACGTGATATTCAATGTCAAATAAAAAGTGAAAGATATGAAATATTTAACTTTTATAATATACATATTTGACATGTCAAGGAGCCATCGGATCGATACACTAATTTACTTATCGTGAATTGTACAAACAAGACGATAATGAAAATGCATAAATTAACTTCTATTCTTCGGTGCACATGTATGCCCTCATTCAATATAAATCAAATATTGCTTACATTCTCTTAACACAAATTGAAAACTATTTTTTTTTCTCAAAAATATCAAATTGGGGTTAATTTTGTTGTTAATAACAAACATTTAATCTGACTAATTGATCAAGTTCTAAAGTCAACAAAATAAGTAAACACGTTTACATACAAGGCTTAGTATATAAATCTGAGAAATATCTCTAAATCAAACCATTTACAAAAGCATAGCCGTTTATGGAAAAGGGGGTGCATGAGCTATGTAAAAAAAGCATGGAATGCCCTTTGCTAAAGAAAAATAAAAGACTCTTTTGGTGTGGGGGGGGGGGGGGGGAGGGGTCTGTTTATATTTTGTTTGCTTTTATTTTGTTCTGTTTTTATTTTTGTTTTTTTGTTTTTTGTTTGTTTGGTCTTTTTTGGGGGTTTTTTTAGGGGGAGGGAGGGTCCTGTTTTGTTTTGTTTGTTCGTTTGCTTGTTTGGTTTTTTTTTGTGTTTTTTTGGGAGGATGGGGTGGGGTCGTTCATTTTATTCTGTGTTTGTGTCATTAAACTTAAATAAATAACGCTAAGCTGCTTTTTTTCTATAAATAGACTCCAATTAAATTTCAAATAAATCTTCACGAAATGTTTCAAACCTTAGCAACTTGCTCTTACTGAAGCTGTCAAACCGAAGTGAAAGTACATTCATTTATAGCAGTAAACCTAGTAGGCAGCTTGTACCTGACAACTTGAATACCGCTTAATTCGAAGCAAAATCGTAGGTCCCTATAGTAATTTGTTAAAACAAGGTTCGATTTTTGGTTTGGGTTTTTATGGTGTTTAACGCCACTTTCAACAATATTTCATGCACTGACAAATTTTATCACATAATGTTGCATCGACATCGAATACACCTCGCCATGAACAGAGTTCAAACTCAAAACTTTAGTATTGATAGGCACTGCTTGAACAGGTAGTTGTAAATCCAACTACCAAACGATCACGACCACGATATTAACTGGAATGAGATTTAGGGAATAACATAATATGCATCCATAATAAAGCAGATTTTTTCAGATAAAATCTGTGATATTAACTAAAAAGAACCATAACTGACATAATTAGCACAGTGAATGATTGTTGTTTAACTCAAAGTGAGAGCGATCTTTCAACCATGCAATGACGAGAACAAGTTAATTTTAATGATATGATGACGATATCCGTTTTGTATTAGATCATCATTCTTAGTAATTCGATTTCGCTCCATTCGGACACATTATCTTGATTTCTAGTAAACCAATCTCATGTTCAACCCCACTCGAGGCGAGCCTATCTGGACGATATAGTCTTTCTAAAAATTATAGTGCAAAACTCGACCGGAACGTTAAAAAAAATCGTTGGTATATATATGTTTTTCGATAGAGCAGACTTGTGACTAAGGTTTTACAATTCCATGTGACATACACCAGAAAATATAGATATTTCGATGTTTACAAAGAAGGGTCCTGTATATCTGATATGCATCTTATAATGCAACAAAAGTCTTTGAAGTATGTACGACATGTAATACCTCATGGGCATGCTTCCCTTGGGGGTTTGGTATGTAGCATCTGTTTATCTTTTATGACTTTTTCTATCATTTAAAATAAATTCCTATATCCTCTCAAGTACAACCATCTTAACAGAAAATCTGGTTTTATTTGATATTTTCAGAAGTCATTAACTGACAAACAATCCACGCCGACACACCTATAGGTTCTTATAATACATCTCTCTGATATCAGACTAGCCGGTAAACAAAGAATCTTCTGTTTTTATCTGCTTCTAGCAATCTTTAAAACTTACAAATAGAAAAACACGTTTTTCGCAGTTATTGTTTGCACGCAGGAGACAACACGAGATAATTCAAGGTAGGACTACATCTTTTTAAAATATGTTTTATCATTATAACTATGTACATGTACATTGTACAATATAAATAATTTACGATTAAGCTGGTTTCTTTGTTAAAACATTGTTTCGCTTGTCTTATTCATACAATCAAATATTTTCATATCTTTCTTTTGGTTCTTATAATATTGTGTGTAACGTGTTCATACATAAATGATGATTAATATTATGTCTATTACATGCAGATGACTTAGTGCTTATGTCAACAAAAGCTGAGGGTTTACAAAATTGTCTTGATAAGTTTGCCGACTACTGTTCAAAATGGGGCTTATCAATGAATTATAAAAAGACTAAGATAATGATTTCCAATAAAGGAGGTAAACTTATTAAATGTTCTTTTTCAGTTAATGATTACAAATTAGAGTGTGTCAAAGAATATAAATACTTAGGTCTATTAATAGGTTGTGGTGGAAATTTTTCTACTGCAATTTCGAACCTGGTTAATAGAGGACAGAAGGCCTTTTTTAAAGTAAAAAGTATTTTTAAATATGGTATCCCCAGTATTCATACTATATTAAAAGCTTTTGTTCACACAGTGAAGCTTGTGCTACTTTATTCTTCAGAAGTATGGGGTATGTTCAATATGACTAGTA
Organism: Bathymodiolus brooksi; assembly: GCA_963680875.1. NCBI lineage: Eukaryota > Metazoa > Mollusca > Bivalvia > Mytilida > Modiolidae > Bathymodiolus > Bathymodiolus brooksi. The sequence goes on from OY804582.1 coordinate 23,727,408, forward strand.
AATTCAAGAAAAGTAAAAATGACCTTATCTATGATCATAAAATTGAAAAGCTAAATTTAAATTTATGCAAGAGTATTCTTGGGGTGGGTAGCAAAGCCTCAAATTTGGCAGTGGTTGGAGAACTTGGTAGATATCTTTTGTATATATAGATATTGTTATTAGCATGATAAAATATTGGATTAGATTGCATGAAGATAAAACAAATTGTATACTTAAAGCAGCATTAGATGAAAATAATAATAAAATGCATAATAATGGTCAGCATTGTTGGGTTAGCTGTATTTATTATATTTTAAAAGAACTTGATATATTGAAAATGTTTAAATCTCCACTTACTTGTGGTGCAAGAGAAATAAATATAATAAGAAACAAATTAAAAGAGAGAAATACAAAAATTTGGAGGGAGAAGATTAATTTAGTTAAGTAAAACCCAGCTACTAACAGAAATGAAAATAAATTACGTACATATTGTAAATTTAAATTTATATTCCAACAGGAAAAATACTTAGATAATATAAAAGAATTATCAAATCGATCAACCCTAGCACGCTTTCGAATAAGTGCACATAAACTTGAAATTGAAAGGGGCAGATACACAATTCCAAAAACTGCAGTTGAAAATAGAATATGCAAACAATGTAACTGTGAGGCAGTTGAGGATGAAGAACACTTATTAATTAAATGTAATAAATATTCCTTTGCTAGAAATTATCAGATAGAAATAAGTTTATATGGTTATTAAGTAACGAAGACAGAGAAATCTGTAAAAAAATCTTGCAAAATTTATAGCAACTTGCCTTTCAATAAGAGATTTATCAGATAATGCTGATTCATGTTTATATATATCAGTGTATTGTTTATATATAGTCTACAAATATTTGGGTATGACTCCTTCTGGTACAACTGTAGTATTGTTATTATTATATATATTTATTTTTTTACCTTGTATTTCCTTGTTTTATTCTTTTGTTTGTTCTAGTCATTTGTGCATTCTTTCATACATGCATGTTCCTTATGGAGCTTTCTTTATTAATAAAGGATTTGAATTTGAATTTGAATTAATAAAGAAACCAGCCATTTTTCAGAAGATAAACATTATTATATTTTGTATAATTAATTTGCGTAATAAAGATTTTTAAACAAACATAATAATACTTTGGTGGCAATAGCTGCTACACAAAAATAATATCCTGAAAATCGGATAATTCTCAACTTAATATTCAACGAATTGGTTCAAGCTGCATGGATTCTGAATAATAAATATGTATATTCAGTAAAAAATATTTCTTCAGTTTTAATAGATAATTTTTTTAAAAAAAGCGATGTTAAGAAGTTTGCGTTACCATGCCGATTTAATGTATTTTAATTAGCAGCACGGTCCATCCGTATCCCTTGTATGATTTATTTGATAGCTCTTACAGTGTTATCTTTTTAAGTTCATAATTCAAATTGCTTTACCAACACATTGTAACAGTATTATGATTTTTTGGAAGCCGTTTTGGCGCCATGTTATTTTATCATCAGATTGAAATTTGCTGTTTACTGATTGTAAAATACAACGGTTCAGATGGTGCAAACAGCGTATGCGATTTTTGATGTAGATTATTAGCCGCTTAACACGCCAAGAAAGATGCACGTGAAAAAAATTGTATTTTCATCAAGTGTGGGTCATGAAGGAACACGATACGTTTCTACTTCTTAATCACTTCAACAATCTTCTTGGAAAAATATGATTAACGATGAAAACGTTATGAAGAAGACCCGTATCTTTCACTGCAGGACACAATTTAGCTTGTTTGATAGTAGATATCGGGAATCTTGCAGAAAAATAATTGGTAGTTATCTACAGTTAACATCCCACTTAAACATAAGACATGCTTTTTCAAGCATGTTCATTGCTTGGTTATGTCAAATCTGTGGAATCAATTGACCCATTTTGGTTCCATTTATATATAACTTTTATATTAATTTTGCTTTATAGCCATTTTTTCCCATCTTTGTCTTTTTCTTCTCTTCTAAAATTTTTCTTTATTATTATAAAATTAAGAAATAAATCATGGAAGCCAGAATGTGTTTTGAGTTTTAACATGGGTTGGCGAATATTAGTATTTTATCCCGAGCCAGAGGCTTCCATGATTTATTTCGATTCTGATATGTCTAAGAGTACAAATACGGTAGTATACTTTGATTGGAAGACGGTCACTGTTATTTATATTTACGTTTGCGGACAATGTCGCACACAATTTATGCTGCCAAATTCGAGCAGACGATAATTCATCAATATGTACATTTACGACAGGAAAGTCAGTCACATGCACCGGCGCATGTGCTAATGAGATTATACCCAATCGATAAATCGCTCGTTTTTACAAAGCGAAAGAAGGACGTTATGTTAGAATATTCCTTTAGTACTAGTTAACAGGTCACTTTGCATGAAAGTTGTTCTGACTTTTGCAAGAATCATTGAGGCTTCAATATATTATTCTTTTGTAATTGATTTATTTTCAATTGAAAATTTATTGTAAATACGTTTATATGAGATTATATTAGTGGTTTGGTTTGAATTTATGGTGCTTAACGTCACTTTCAACAATATTTCAGTTGTATCGTCACGGTCAGTTTTATTGATGGAGGAAACCCAGAGTAAATGGTACCTGATTATATTAGTGACATAACTTATATAGGGAAAGGCACATCATTTGCAAGAATTCGACTTAGTTTTGAAAACATTTTTTCCATTCATTTATTCGAAACTATTGTTATTTTGCCTGAAAATTGTTTATATTTGTTTAAATAAAATTGTATCGAAATAAATGGAGCTGTCACGACCGCTATCACATGGTACTTGGATTTTCGTCTACCTATACAACCAGTGCCTGTAGAGGTGTACTCGATATGCTTACATCGTCATTTGATAACGTCAGGGGCAGTGGGGCCAGTGGCAAAAGGACAAAGGGGCAATTGCTCCTCCCTTAATTGAAAGCATATAAGCTAATAAAACCCAGTTAACCGAGGGTAGGTATGTTTGGAACCAAAGTGCCTTTTTTCGGTTGACAGTTTTGAAAACTTTCCCCTCCACTGTCCGGTCCACTCATAAAACCTTTGCAAATGAAGGAATTTATGATTTATTGTAACATTAAGAAGTTCCATCCTGATTTACTATAATAAAACTTTATTTGTCTACTTTATGAATTTCAGGGTTTGAAACTGATTTTTCAAGACATCTGTTTTTAGAATAAAATGGAGGTGAGTTTATTTGCTTCAATTCAATATGTTATAATAGTAGACATAACACACGGTGTCACCAATAGTAGACATAACACACGGTGTCACCAATAGTAAACATAACACACGGTGTCACCAATAGTAGACATAACACACGGTGTCACCAATAGTAGACATAACACACGGTGTCACCAATAGTAGACATAACACACGGTGTCACCAATAGTAGACATAACACACGGTGTCACCAATAGTAGACATAACACACGGTGTCACCAATAGTAGACATAACACACGGTGTCACCAATAGTAGACATAACACACGGTGTCACCAATAGTAGACATAACACACGGTGTCACCAATAGTAGACATAACACACGGTGTCACCAATAGTAGACATAATACACGGTGTCACCAATAGTAGACATAACACACGGTGTCACCAATAGTAGACATAACACACGGTGTCACCAATAGTAGACATAACACACGGTGTCACCAATAGTACCAATAATTATATTTAAACAGGAGAACATTTTCACCTTTACGATTTGTCGTTTTCGCATAGGTCTTTTTTGTCACTTTTACGGATATTCTCTTTCACGTATATCATTATCGCAGTCCCTTTTTGTGCTTTCGCCATATAAATTTGACATGCGAAAACGCGAAAATAGACACATCTTGTTTCAATGTATGTCTGCATCGAATGTCTGAAGTGGGCACACCAGAATCATTATGATCTTTTTATTGAACGATATTAACGTGATTTTATGGGCATCCACTAACAAACGTTGATTTAAGACTTTTAACAGATATATCATGTTTGTTTGGGTTGCTTACGAAATTTACCAGTCGAGAAAGGAAATGTTGTCCCAAAAAAAAAAAAAAAAAAAAAAAAAACAGAAAGTGGTGGAAACAGAAAAATAAGTACTATATTTTTTCAATTGTTCTGAAATTTGTCAGTGACTTGCCACAGGTCAGTAGTTTTCTCCGGGTACTCCGGTTTCCTCCACCAATAAAACTGACAGCCACGGTAAAACTGAATTATTGTTGAAAGTGGTGTTTAACACCATAAACCAACCAACCTGAATGTTATTCTGTGAAATCACACCTTGTATTTAAGTATTTTATCATCGGTAACCCACAGCTGACCAAGCTATGTTTACTCTTTACTCATGTTCATGAAATGTCCTGGATTTTATTGATTGATAGCCAGTGCATTTTTAATGTATAATTTAGAATGTATTTCGTCAAATTCTACTACCACCAGGGCATTTGAATGGGGATTTCTCTTTTTTCCCTTTGTACCTTAAAAAATCCCGCAAAAATCATTCGGAATCTGTCTTCATTTTCGTTCTTTTAAGTGAATTATTGTGATCCTTCACACACATTCAAGAACGAAGATTTATAAACCTAGATCTTATAATACAGCTAAAGTTTAAAACTTACGCGATGATTTATTTATTTATTTATTGGTGTTTAACGCCAACCTTAGCAGTATTTCAGCTATATCGTGGCGTGAAAAAATTTTTACACATTAATTTCTAAATTCTTTTTATAATTTGCTTAGGGACAGAAAAAAAACATCAATTTTTTAAGAAGAATTTAAGACAAAATGCTGTTACAAAAAACATTGATTAAATTATTAAATGATAGAAGTCGATATTTGACTTTGAAATATGCAATTTAATTGCATTCAAAATTTTCACGCAATGCTGCAGTAATGAAGATGGAGTTTGTGGGTAACAAAACAAAACACGATGGCAAATAATTGAAGGTAATAAAACAAAACATATGGTAATAATTTGAATGACATCGTTATGTACTCTACAATTACTATAGCTATCGTTACAGTTAAAGACAGTGCATCAAATTAATCGAAACAAAATCAACGTTTAACATCCATAACGAATTTAACACGATACGTGCTACTTTATCAGCGATTGTGGTGGTCAGCGGCGCACATTTAGTAGATTAAATCTGCTTCCCTCGACGTGAGATTCTCCTCAAGGCCATCTTGATAGTGAACGCATCTAATTAATAGCGTAATGGAATGTTGCAAATTATAGCACTGTTATTTACTTAGTTTTCAATGGATTTCCTAAGGATATATCGTTTGTAAAGGTAATAATTTATGTAATGTTAAGAAAAATGTTAATGTCAATTTCTGTTGTCTTAGTTTTTTTTTTCTTTTTTTCTCTGTCTTGTGTTCAATGTAGCCTGTGTCTTCGTTTTGTTAATATTGGTGGAATTGTTGACCATCATTCTCTGTGTAAATTTCACCTCTTTAGTATACTGATATCTCATTAGATGTAAATACACTAAATTAATGACTTTATAGGAGTGACATTATGAATTCAACAGATACATTTTCAGAACACTATTGCAAGAGCATCACTACCCCCATAAATATGTATGGTAACATTCCTATGAAGGCATTATGAAACATTGAAATTTTGGAAAATATGATTCTCTTCCGTCGTTTTTCATTTACCATGAATCGTGACGAGAACATTGCCTGTGAATTGTGTTCGTTCAAAATTAGTTTACGTTCTCCACGATAACCGTCAACCATCTAACGTTTATGAAGCTTTTTTGATGTGGTCTTCTTGACGACACGTCTGATTTTTTTTCTCAACCCTATTTGATTATTAAAAAACGTAGACTGAGAAGATCCAGACTTTCTTTCCAGGTCATAACTGATCTTAATGATTTAGAAAGATTTTCTGATGGCCGTGTGAGGACTTGACCTTGGTATAAAAAAAAAAATCTTCCTCCGGTAACGTTCGTTTAACCTATTTTCAACCATATTTTATCACTATAACGAGGCGGTCGGTTTTATCGGAGGAGGGAACCGGATAACCCCGGAGATGTCATGGTGAGAACAAGTTGCATTCTATGAAATGATGATGATGTCCACTTTTTACTAGACCAACAGGCTAAATTGGATCTTTATAGTGCTAACTCACTGAAACAACAGTCCGTGGGTAGACACAGTGGCGTCTTAACGCAGGGACATGTTGGGTATGGCCTACACGAGCATAGGGGCCCCATGCTAATCTGTGTATGTTGTGTACAGCATGTTTTTTTTATGTTTAAACACTAATTTTGTCGGAAGTACCAACAATAGATATACATGTATGTTTAATTTGATCGACCATTTACTTTTTTATTACTGCAAGTGGTTGTGTAGGTAGAGGCCCCAGTGCATTGCTTTGCCTGGAGACCTATAATGCTGTTAAGACGGCCCTGGGTAGACATATCTCTTTACAAGGAGACATTATCGTGACCCCGAGATAACCAGTATATGATCTTACTCTTTACGCTGCGTGCTTAGAAGCAAATACCAATTTTATAGTCTTTGGTTTGACCCGACTGGGGCTCGAACCCACGATCTACCGCACTCATGGTGAGCATGCTAATCATTACATATCCGATGCAGTTGTATACATATTATTATTCTTATATTATAGTTAGTGAGGTATTTTCTAGCAGGATAAAAGGCATTACTAATTTTTTTTAAATACGCAACACTGTTCACTTGAGAATATTTTCTGAGAGACATTAAATAAAACCTGTTTATATACATTAATATATTTCCGTCCGATCTATTTTCCAAAAAATAAATTAGATTGTTTTATATGATTTAACTGATCAAGGGTTTTAAAGGTATACAATGAGAATGTAATATGTTTCAAATGTTGTTTTTGGTTGGGGTTTTGGGGGGGGGGGGGGGGGGGGGGAGGGGCTGTGTGTGTGGTTTTTTTTTTTTTTCTTTAGCCAACTTTATAGTAAGCAGATATTTTATAGTTACTAATATTTCGATCCTTCATTAGATGCCAAATATTTTGTAACGAAAGATTATTATTGTAATCTAATAAGTCACGTGTTAATTGTGTTATCTATTCAGATTGATAAGGAATACACATCTCTTGATAATAACATCCTCGCAGAAATCTATTAGATATATGTTTCATTAATGAATTATCTACTGTTGCGGTAGTCCGCAGATTCCAAAAAAAAAACAGAAGTTAAATAAACCCTGCAATAATGGTTAAAATCTGCTAATTATTGTTGATGTTTTAATTGCATATTTTCTTAAGTGCATATGGTATATTGCATGTGAAGATTTGTTTTTCTCAGAGGATTTAAGAACATATGGTAAACAGTAAATCGTAGTAAATCTATATCCACCCAAGCCATCTGCTGGCCATTAATTCTGGAATAATTCTGTAATTTACGATTTTACACTCTGTTTCAACAGTTGGTCATTGGAAACTATAATTGGAATTTCGTTGAGAAATGCGGCGTTCAGGAGTTTACATCGTAAATGAACCCAAACCTGACGATACTGAAGCTCTGACCACAGGAAACGGAAGTCCGGATCACGTATATTTAAACAAAATGGAGGGAGATGATATTAAAGACACCCTTAATGAAGACGACGAAGTATTACCCGTGGAGACATCAACTCCAAAGAAGACAAAAGAAAAGAAGAAAAGATTACCTTCTGTCTACAGGTAAACAATTTTTATTATTATTTTCTGGCAAAAGGAAATAAATTCATATTAACGCCAATTTCGGAGGTTAACAAACGTATATTTTATATTTTGCACATAACAATAGTGGCTATCTTTTCCTTGAAGAACAAAATGTGTTTCCTCCTCTTAGCGTCTATTCTCTTTTTGCAATCCATATTCGAACTTTTGTTTTTCCCAGTTTTAGTGTTTCTAATAGTGTTGTCTGTCTTGTAATCAATGTTTTCAATTATTATTTAATTATGTATAATTATTCATTAAACATGAATTTTTACAAAAGAACAGACCTTGGAGGGAAAAATTATTTGGAAAAAAATCTTAAGGGCACCTGGTATACATCAATCACACTTGTCAAGGGGTAACACGTCAATATCAATAAAGTCTTTTGTACTCCTGGCTTATCCACTGTTGTTCCTTAACCTATGTATATTTTGTACTCCTGGCTTACCCACTGTTGTTCCTTAACCTATGTATATTTTGTACTCCTGGCTTACCCACTGTTGTTCCTTAACCTATGTATATTTTGTACTCCTGGCTTACCCACTGTTGTTCCTTAACCTATGTATATTTTGTACTCCTGGCTTACCCACTGTTGTTCCCTATAACCTATGTATATTTTGTACTTCTGGCTTACCCACTGTTGTTCCTTAACCTATGTATATTTTGTAAATAGTCTTGTTATTTTATTATTATGTTGTTATTTTTCTCTGTACCATTGTATTTGGTTATATGAGAATAAAGATATAATAGATAAGTGAAAATTAAGAAAAGGTCACTTCAAAAATCTTAAATATTTGATACAATGTGTATTGCTGAGAAAATGCTGACGGCTGATTTACTGTATATAATATAAACAACCTTGACGTAAACAATCTATTACTGTTTACATTCTGCTTATCAAATTGGACAATGCTAATCTGTAATTATCTAAAGTAATAACTGGTAATAGAGAAATGATATATTATATAACTCGTAGTAGATACACATTATATACGACCCTGGCATATACAAATACATAATAATAATGTCTTTTCTTCTATCATCTTTTTTTCTGATAGAGAAATGAATGATCAATGTTAAAAAGTTTCTGAATAGGGACAAATGGTCAATTATTTCCCCTAACTGATAACACAGGTGGCGCTGCTGTAGATCAGGTTCAACAACAACATTTCTTTACCTCTAATTTACATAGATTAACATTGGGTTAATATTTGTTTACAAGTAATTATCAGTATTTCTTTTTGATAATTAAAATTCTTTCTCATATTGTTGTGCATATGATTTGCTCATAGAGGTGGAAACTTGTTTCCTAATGATGATCAAATAAAAAAGAATGATTAAATGCAATTAAAAAGAATTAAGTGTGTAAAAACATAAAGAATGGACACCTACAAAACCAGTATAAAAAGAAATATTTTAAATGAAAATATAAAGACAACTTCACATAATAAATATTTTATTTATTGCAAAATATCATTTCTTTAATATTGGTTCATAATTAATATAGTGTTTATATTTATTATTTAATATTACATGCTGAAATGGCAATCTTTACAGTGTTTACTTAGCATGATTATTTGTAAGATTGATGCATGCCATCACAGATTAGGGATTAAGTTTATCATCAGAAGATATTAATGAATAGAAATACTTTTTCCATTTAAACTTTTTTGTATTTTATTTATTGCTGGTTCCAATGTTTATAGGAAACAGCTAAAAAGGAGGTAAGGGGGTGTTTCAAATGTGGTCTGTTGTTAAAGAAAATGCCCATCTAGTGCATCTGAAGGAGGTGACGGACTTGGGAACACATTACAAATGAAACAAAATTTGAGTTCTTAGCAAAAGAAGAAGAGGAATGCAGACTTCTGTGTATATCTGATGTAGGGGAAAAGGGAGTGCTTAGAGTGAAAATTAGTCTTACTTAAATGCAAAAAAATTAAAAATGTGTTGTGTTGTTCCACAATATTAGGAATTTGGATGTCAAACTCCAGCTTGACCACCCCTTGCCATTGAAAACTTTAGACCTGACAATGATCAGTATTAATTCATACTGGGTAAGCATAATACACCAATATCGAATTTATATTGGCTTCCCTAGGTGGTGTAGCATATAACTTGAACTGCATGTATGTATACAGCAGAGTGTGGACCAGCTAAATTTTGAAAATCAATATCCTGGATAAATGTTGTGTCTAGACAATGGCAGGAGTTAGCTTTGTGTCCATGTAGTGATTTAGTATGTCATAGTCCATCTGATTGAAATAAAATTTCACCAACCCGACTTATTGTAGATGACACAAAAATACCATTCCAAAAACCAAAACATCAGGTTGCACAATGATATACTTATTCTACATATAAAACAGAAACACAGTAAAAGTATTGTTTGGATGTTCAACTGGTGGACTTGTGTCATATCTGTCTCCTGCATATGGAGGATCAGATGTCACAATTGATGTTCCAACATTTTTTAAAGAAAAGAAATAATATGTCTGGAAAAACAGTGCAGAGAGACAGAAAAATATCCAGTAAACTTGTTCATATTGAACAGGTGAAAGGTTTAGCAAATTCATTTAAAATTCTCACCCTTGCTTCAAACAGAACAGAAGCAAAGCTTGTCAGTGACATCAGTTTTGTAGTTGTGCAATTTCAAAAAATGCATAATTCCACCATTTAAAAACTAAATTATTTCATTATTGAAAGTAAATTATTATATATGTCTGAGTACACTAATAAACAGAGTAAATATACATGTATAACTATCATATATAAATTTATTTAGGTCTGTACATATACATGTTCATAACAATAAAGTCAGTTTGGAATATTAACTTTATTTAAAGTTTCATATCGCCAAGAATAATTTGCAATATCCATAATAACTAAACTTATTTAAAGCTGTCTTTTTAAAATTGATTTATCATAAAATGCAGTTAAACTAATGTACTAATAATTTCAGAAATAAACTCTGCATTTCTATCAATTGTTATTATTTTGTTAACCTTAATGTGTACAGATACAGGTGCACTCCTTAATTTTAATTCCTTTTTTTTTCAGCTCATGTATATGTAATATACAATTTTCATAATTTGACTTTTTTGTATCATTAATAATATTATAAAGTAGATAAATAAAATATCAAAGAAAGGAATTTATTGATAAATAACACAAACACATAGCAGTGCATGCTGGCTTATCTTGATAACAGATGCTGGACCTGATCTACCATAGCGCCACCTGTAATCAAGTGGGGATAATCTTCACCAATGTTCCCCAATAGTCGTAAAATTGTATTACACAATATTGTTAGCTGCTTTGTCATTAATCTCTTACACAGAGTTATTGGTCCTGACACACACCCTCTGTGTAAGGAACGATAACTCTGTGAAAGAGAATGTGGTCAGTCGGCAAACATCGGGTGATTCCGTTGCTGTCCTTCTATCGGTTGGGTTGTAAGGTGCATAGCTAGAGATAAATCCATCTACTATGCGAAGGCTGCCATGACGATCCCTTCACTTGTTTTGCTATGTGCAGCCTCGAGCTCGTATACTGACATTTAAGCCAATTTTTATGGGAAAATAGTCTTATTTAAGCTTTAGCAGATGTGAGCACGTGGGTCTACTTGTGTTTCAATATGACAATGTCAAAAAGAGCTAACACAACGAGTGGAAGACCATTCCATTGTGAGAGAAATAAAATAACGTCTTTTACCCTCGTTCCACTAGGCTCCACTCGAGAAATGATGAAATTTGCCACACTCATGAAAGATATCCTTACATATCTTGTTGTTTCATCTGTTATTAGAAGCTCCAGATTCGTCTTTCATCTCTCAATTACTGTGACGATTATCAAAGTAAGCTTGAGACGGCCCCTTGCCAACAGCTGTGGAATACTATTAATTTATAACCGTTTTGTGCTCTTATTAATCACAAATATGAACTTAATCATACCCCCATGTATCATTAATCTGTTTATTTAGTGTTTATGTTCATCTTGATCTTAGATGAGTTTGGTTAATATATTACATGCCAGAGACAAAAAACAATGGTCGGGTCGCTATATTATTTGGCTCTAAGAAATGTGCAGCTCTGATAAAAATTTGGCCTGAATTAATCCCAGTGAATTTTATAACTTGTCAAGATAGTGAGTCCGGCCTCAGTCCCCTTCTCTCACCACCTAGTACCCGCCTATGCATTCCAGTAGGAATCATTTCATTAGCATGGAAGAATAAGATCAGTCCATCATGGCAGCCAATCTCGAATTTCAATAAACAATTTATTGTTTATACATGCCATTGATCTAATATTTCTTCAAGTTTATTGTATGCACATTGCACAATTACAATTGCAATTAGTAATTCTGTATGATGTGGACTGGTTGTTAAAACAGACATATAGATTATCCTTCTGCTGCTAGTCGATTATAATATTTCTCCACTCGAGATAGTTTAATTTTCAAATTTTATAGCGAGAGCTGTTAAATTTTAAATTTTATCTATCAAGAAATTAAGATGGGGATTTAAAAAAAATCAATTATGCATAATACAATTATCAAGTTTATTACTAACAAACACCTCACTCATTTGTAAGAATTACCCCTCATCTCCCCTGGGAAGGCATTCCAAAGGTTACATCTTTAGAACTCGTATGTATATAATAAATCTGGAATGCCTAAGAATGTTGATGTTCCAACTTATCATTGATTGAAACAAACTGTTCTGATAGTTGTCTGTTTATTCTAAGAAAAAATGTGTGGAATGATACTAAAAGACAGATATGTTAGAAGTTCTGTCTGAAGTAAATATATTTGATCATGTAAATACTACAATCTATATCTAAACCCCATTCATTTATTAATGTTTCTTCTTAAAGGAGAATCAATGGCGATCATTGTATAATGGTGGTTGTTAGAGTGAGTGAGTGATTGTTGTTTAAAGCAAATTCAGCAATTTTTCAGCTATATCATGGCGAGAACAAGTTAATTTTCAATGAGATGATGATGAGGTCCGCTGAGTTGGATTTTTATAGTGCTAGCTCACTGAAACAACAGTGCGAGGATAGACATGTCGCCCACTCTGACACATTAGATAGACATGTCGCCCCACTCTGACACATTAGATAAACATGTAGCACCACTCTGACACATTAGATAGACATGTCGCTCCACTCTGACACATTAGATAGACATGTCGCTCCACTCTGACACATTAGATAAACATGTCGCCCTACTCTGACACATTAGATAGACATGTCGCTCCACTCGGACACATTAGATAGACATGTCGCTTCACTCTGACACATTAGATAAACATGTCGCCCTACTCTGACACATTAGATAGACATGTCGCTCCACTCGGACACATTAGATAGACATGTCGCCCCACTCTGACACATTAGATAGACATGTCGCCCCACTCTGACACATTATCCTGATTTCGAGCCGACCAGTGTTTGCTCTTTCTCCTTAATGCTGCATGCTTAGCAGAGAAGCAAAAAATACCAATTTTATTGTCTTTGGTTTGACCCGACCGGGGTTCGAACCCACGATCTACCGCACTCGAGGCGAGCACGCTAACCATTACGCCATTGATGCGGTTATGGTGGTTGTTGACTTGTATATTAACACTAAAGTTTCATGAGTTCAACTCCTGCCTGACGCGATGAGTACTCGATACAACTTCATTTGACAGAGTGTTTCAGTTATACAAGGTATGCTGTCGCTGGGTTCCTTGGTGTAGTTGATAAAACTATATGTTATAGATTTTGTTAGTTATATACGGTTGATGATTTTCTGGGTGTACTCGAAGTAACTCTATGTGATATAGTTGGTTATTTGCATGCGGTTGATGATTTTGTGGATGTATTTGATGTATGTAATGGAGTTTTTCAGTTATATGCGGTTAATGCGTTTCTCGGTGTACTCGATACAACTTTATATGATTGAGTTTGTCAGTTATTTGCGATCGATCGGTTTCTCGGTGTTGTCAATACGACTTCATGTGATAGAATGTGTTAGTTATATGTGGTTGATGATTTTCTCGGTGTACTCGATGCAACTTTATGTAATAGCCTGGTTGATTGTTTTCTACCAATATCTCTGATTCTTCTACAAATGTACCATGGAGTTATTGTATTAAAGCAGATCTCTACTTGTTTAATAATGGACAAATTTTTTTTAAATTAAATGTCAGAATTCGTATATATCATATATTAATAAACGTCTAGAAAAAAATTGTTGATTTGAAAACTGGATTTTTAAGAATTTTGTTCTTAAGATTCATAGAAGTCAAACTGACTATATATTATTTAAAGATAGGATTACGATTGATTTTTGTATGAACTGTATCTTGTATATTGATGGTTATTGATGCTTGTGAAAACCACGAAATGAGCAAAAACATGAAAATTACACAATACATTTATTACATTTAAAAAGTATGGAATGTTTCTATATACTTTGATAAAAACCAACATTTTTTGTGGAAACCGAGTACAAAACTATCAATTTTAATTATATTTAACGAGGACTGTTAACAGACAATTATTACGAGCACCTCTCATAAATTACAGTATGACGCTATATACAAAGTAGTACTAGATATAATTTTTACATAACTAACACACACAACTGTGTCAGTTCTCGTCTCAAGTGCGATAGATCGTGAGTTCGACCCCTGCACAGGTCAGGTCATATAAAACGCTAGTCATATAGATATTTGAATCTTTCTTTTATTCAAGTTTAGATTATATATTGTAGTCATTGTTCATCATGTTTGTGTAAATGTAATTCAATCAAAAATTAAAATATCACCCTACAATTACAAAGCAGATATTGCACAAATTATGAGTGAAAGAATGCGTTAATTTTCTAACAAACGAATATATAAGTATAAGTCTAGCCTACATGAAATAATCAATTATCTTTGCATTCTCGGAGAATTAATTTTGTTTTTGTTGCCCTGCCAAACTATGAGGATTCTAATCAAAACAATCCTCTCATTCTATTTTTATAATAATGTCATATTCTATTTCATCAAAACTCATCAAGTTATATGACAATTTGTTGATTTAAATATTTCATCTTTCTGTGGTTTTTAAATTGTGCGGCAAAGGTCAAAGGTCTATAATTTCAAACCTTATCGTAAGTGATTCGTGCACCCCATTTGGACCCTCGTGGTGATGCAAGCTTTTCTTTGATGGAGTTTTGATATATCTCCCGTTCAATGAGTGGTAGCTTTTATAGCATGTGCTTACTTAACGTCTGTGGTCTTTGTAATGATATGCTCCTATAAATCTGTGCATCAGTTATAAATATATAACCACTATGGAGAGGAGAAGAACATCTGAAAGAATAGCTAAGTAAGTGTAAATTAATTACATAAAATGCTTTGAAGTTTGAAAAGTATATTTTTACCAAACAAGTAACACGTGGTTGTGGTTTCTGGGTCAGTCGCTCTGTTGCGTTTTTCTCTGCTTTACCATGGAACTGGAGAAAAGCCCTGAAGCTATTGCCATGTAAGTGATAAAACAAACAGCTAACTATTGTATTGTTATATTATTTGCATGTTTTGTGTTACAGAGATACAAAACACAGATTCTTTTGAAGTTTGTATTTTGTTTTGTTTTGGGTTTTGTTTTTGTTCCATGATGTCATGATATGATTTGTTGTCTTTGTTGTGTATGTATTTTGCTTCCATTTAATGGCTTCTTCTAATTTTGGACATGCATTGTTCATGTCAAAGGTCATAAATTGTATTTACTCTCCAGTATTTATGGTTTTAGATTATCTTAATTCTAGCATCTATATTGAGATTACCTATGACTGAGAACTTTCTTTTAAATCGTAGTTATTGTCATGACAACTCGTATTTGTTTTGTATTGAGAACAACGTCACATTATGTTGCACATTATTTTTAAGATTTCAAATATCTCTTTGTGCACGTTTTTTATTCTAATTTAATATTTATTGTCATTAAATAAACTTACAATTTTTATAATTGAAACAAAAGAGACAATCAGTTCAACATCAAACAGTATACAAAAGATAACCTGCTTTAGTGACCACCTCTACTAAGCAATAACTTGTATTATGTGACTATAATTTTAATTTCCCCTGCACAGTGCATTTTATATTAATAAAACCTGTGTTTAGTGACCACCTGACAACCTGTCTTATGTGAACCTATTTCAGTGTTCCCTTGAAAGGTCACATCAGACAGGTTTGTAAAATAGTAAAGTATTAAGCTTAAGGCCCTGTTACACGGTAAAGCAAGTATCGCGATACTTGTATCATGCAACTTTTTGTATCATGATCCTTGTTAGTTTACACACTAAATCAAGTAGCATGTTTCATGCAGAGTTTGTTTACAAATTGTTCCCGCCAAAATGGACAATCCGGACAATGAAGACATTATCATACAAATTGAGGAGACCAAATAACATCATTACTTTTTTCCCCTTTCCAGTCATGTTTTATTTACCATGTGCTGACCATGTGCTTTTATTTTTTGATGATGTTGTAACCTCCTGACCTCAAACTAAGATCTCTGATTGGTCAGAGATAAAATGTATCGTGATCCTTGCTGTACAGAATAGAACATGTTCTATCCCAAAGTGTGTATCATGCAACTTCTAAAAGTTGCATGGTACAGAGTAATAGCACTGTTTGCACTGTATTTTTTAGTTTATGATACAAGTATCATGATACTTGCTTTACCGTGTAACAGGGGCTTTAGTCTTTTGTCCTCCGTTAATACCTCCATTATTATTATGATAGTTTCATAAAGCAAACTGTTGTATTTACCTGGCTGGAAAGATTTTTGATTTAGTATGTAATTTAATTTTTAAGAGCTTTCTAAGACATGAAAGTCATTACAAGTATGAACCATTTGCGTAATATAATATAGTCTGTCAATCTCATGGCGCTTTGCTCACTTCATCACTTCTTAATGTTTTGATATGTCATCGTTAATATTTCTATCGTAAATATTATTTAGTTGTTACGCAATAAATTCCTCAGAATTGTACATGTGTCAGATGTTTGAACGTTGTGAAATCTGTAATGTTTTATGATGATATAGTGTTAATTGTTATTAACATATATATGTTAACAGTGTGTTTACTCCTGTAGATACGCTATTGACAAGATGCTTTCTATGTTGTCATTGCCAGCGCTTCTGTAATAACATAATCTTTTTCAAATATGTCTGTACACGACATATTGTGAATGCAGTTCGTCTGTTGTTTTCAAAACAATTCTTATTCTTTGCTATATATTGCATTGCCCTTTAGAGATGCTATATTTGTGCTACATCATATAGTGCTCTTGTCTTACCGTGTACGATTTTCATACTCCTTTATTTTTCAATCAGTACAGAATATTTACTGCATACACTTTTGTGATTGGATTTTTTCCGAGTACGACTACAAACTCGTGCTCATTTCCTACTTTGCCATTATTTTTACCCATTGGAATTAGTGATCACAGGTTGAAATAGTCTTATATTTGCCATGCATTAATTAGTGCAAACAAATTGGAGGTGAGGTGCAATTTGTCTCCAGTTATGGCAATTTTTCGACTTTGCATTTATTTAGATGGCAAGATGGACATGCGACGCGATGCCAGACAAAACACCAATTTCTTGGTTCTGATATTCTACGATGAACTAGGTCAACGCCACTTCATCGCGGATAGCTACTTGTGGCCGTTGGCTGTTAGTAATCATCGTTAACTAAATAAAGAATTATATTCAATGCCACTTCATTGCCAGTATTGTTTTTTTGTTTTCAGATCGGCCCTGATAAAGTTAGTATGTGGTGTATATGCTTTGATAATTGTTGTCCTTGGCATTGTGTTTGCAATAGCCACATCTCTAACTGCAGAGGAAAGAGTACATAAATATTACCTTGAGGTATGTACATAATATAAGTATTGCAACACAAAGCAAAAGGTAACATTTTGAATAATGACCTCCAATTCATAAAAGGGGCCGTCGTGGTCGTCATCGTATGATAGTTGGATTTACTACTACCTGTGCAATCAGTGCCTGTCACCACTAACGTTGTGAGTTCGAACACTGTTCATGGCGAGTTGTACTCGGTACAACATTATGTGATAAAGTTTGTCAGTGACTTGCGACAGGTCGGCGATTTTCTCCAGGTACTCCGGTTTCCTCTACAAATAAAACTGACCGCCACGAAATAGCTGAAATATTGTTGAAATAAAAGTAAAAATAAAAGGTGCGTTAAAACCATAAACCAGACTTAACCAATTCATAACTACCGACAGTGAACACTTAAAACAACATATTTGTTATTGCAGGAATTTGTCCTAGTCACAAATTGTAATTCTTTTGTTAATGATAAATTGACATATCGTTGAATTTTCTGGACAACTCAAAAACTGTCTTTCTTGTTCCGGTTCAAGATGAGCAAGGGAAATTTGGCTCGCTCAGTCTCATTTTTAGCTCACCTTGCCAAAGCCAATGTGAGCTTTTGCCATCACTAGGCGTCCGTCGTCCGTTAACTTTTCACATTTTAATCTTCTCCTCTGAAACCCCTTAGCCAAATGAATTGAAACTTGGTAGGAAGCATCTGTGGAAGATCCTCTATAAAGATTGCTCATTTCGTCCCGATCCATTAACAAACATGGCTGCCACAGGCAATTCTTGTTTCTGATTGGTCGATTTCTAAAAAATCTTCTCCTCTGAAACCGCTTTGCCAAATGAACCGAAACTTGACAGGAAGCATCTATGGAAGGTCCTCTATAAAGATTGCTCATTTCGTCCCGATCCATTAGCAAACATGGCCGCCACAGGCAATTCTTGTTTCTGATTGGCTGATTTTTAAAATTCTTCTCCTCTGAAACCGCTTTGCCAAATGAACCGAAACTTGGTAGGAAGCATCTATGGAAGGTTCTCTATAAAGTTTGCTCATTTCGTCCTGATCCATTAACGAACATGGCCGCCACAGGCAATTCTAGTTTCTGATTGGCTGATTTTTTTAATTCTTCTCCACTGAAACCGCTTTGCCAAATGAACCGAAACTTGGTAGGACGCATCTATGGAAGGTTCTCTATAAAGTTTGCTCATTTCCTTCCGATCCATTAACAAACATGGCCGCCACAGGCAATTCTTGTTTCTGATTGGCTGATTTTTTAAATTCTTCTCCTCTGAAACCGTTTTGCCAAATGAACCAAAACTTGGTAGAAAGCATCTATGGAAGGTCCTCTATAAAGATTGCTCAGTTCGTCCCGATCCATTAACAAACATGGCTGCCACAGGCAATTCCTGTTTCTGATTGGTCGATTTCTAAAAATCATCTCCTCTGAAACCGCTTTGCCAAATGAACCGAAACTTGATAGGAAGCATCTATGGAAGGTCCTCTATAAAGATTGCTCAGTTCCTCCCGATCCATTAACAAACATGGCTGCCACAGGCAATTCCTGTTTCTGATTGGTCGATTTCTAAAAATCTTCTCCTCTGAAACCGCTTTGCCAAATGAACCGAAACTTGATAGGAAGCATCTATGGAAGGGCCTCTATAGGGATTGCTCATTTCGTTTTGATCCGTAGACAAACATGGCCGCCATAGACAATGCTTGTTTCTGATTGGTCGATTTCTAAAAATCTTCTTCTCTGAAACTGCTTAACCAAATGAACCAAAACTTTGTAGGAAACATATATGGAAGGTCCTCTATAAAGAATGCTAATTTTGTCTCGATCCGTTAACAAACATGGCTGCCATATGTAATTCTTGTTTCTGATTGGTCGATTTCTAAAAATCTTCTTCTCTGTAACTGCTTAGCCAAATGAACAACAATTTGGTAGGAAGCACCTATGGAAGGTTCTGTATTAAGTTTCCTCAAAGCACAATGAAAGGTGAGTGACACAGGCTAAGCCCACTGAACCTCTAGTTATCTGTAAATCCATATTATCCAAGTATACACTGTATTACAAAAATGTGAATACAATATTTTTAAAGGCCGTATGCAAATGTATGTATCATTTTGTTTAATCAAGAAATAGCTGGTATTTTCTATTATCATCAAATTTCATCTTGTAGGTGTTCCTGGTATATCTGTATGTTCTGTCTATCGTTGTTGTTATTTATTTCCAACTGTTCCTTCTGAGTGGAGTGAAGATCAAAACAAATTACTTTGAACCTAACATCCGGGTCAGTGTAAAGCAAGATGGCAGTGTGCAAAAGTCTCCGACCGCGTCACCTTATGCCGGTCGAATTGGCGAAAATAATCTCGAGCAGAAACCATCCCTCACGGAGGATGTTGAACGCAATGGGGATCAGTTGTCTGTTGGTAGCTACCACAGCCATTTTGAAATGCCACCAGTTGGTGGTGTCGCCCATGTTGGTGAAGGAATTAATTTCTACCTTCGACTTGGAGCCTTGGGTAATTATTTATGTAAACTTAAGCACCGTTATTCTCGTAAATTAAGAAAATAGAAATGAAACGCAGTTGATGTTTTAGGCAAACTGTCGTACAATACATGAATTATGGGTAATTAATGACATAAATGCTGCTTATTTCAAAGGCAAAGTATGAAACAACAAAGTCCCTTGCGCCATGAAATATACGACTGAATTATTGTATACTGCATGGACTAGAATTACATAGCAAGGAAATATAATCTGGTAGTTTTAATGTAACAGAAAATATCAGTTTAACCACTTGTAATTAATGGTGATAAAGGCAAGAATATGAGACCAGTTAGATACCAGGGAGAGCACCAAATAACCAACACAAAGGATAAAGAACCTTTAATACAAAGAAATCCCATTCGATTTGAACATGCATCTACTATTTTATGTCTATATATGTTAATAATAAAGGTTACTGAAAGGGTTAATCAGAAGAAGTCGAAGAAGAACACACATACAATGACCAAACGAAAAAGGACTACAAGACAAACAAGGATATACAAAACACTACACAGAAAACTTAAACAAATGAGCAAGCCAACCCCATCGAAAATTATTTTTCAATTGTATTTTCTTGACTCACAAGAGTGTAACATGCAAATAAAGAATTATTAGAAATTTAACTTATTCATTTTTATTTTTTTATTTTGTTTTTTTTCACCAGCATTTGCATTTGGAAGTGTAAGTTTGGATGGTCTGAACATAGCAACGTATTTTGAAACTCAGATGACAGAAACATGCGAGAGTAAAATTTTCTTCGTGGTTTATCTTCTACACTTACTCTTTACATTTATACAGACCTTTTTCTTGTTCAAGAATCATAAGGTCAGTGCAACTCTTCATTATTTTATAATATTCTACATACATTCCACATTCTATCCAAGAATCACTCATGCGTGTTTGGGTATTTTTTAATCAAAATATCTGTAACACCTCGATTTTTTTAATTTCTGCACGAGCTGCATCATGAATGAGAAAAACAAGAGAGAGACAAAATATTAGCAAGGTTTTGGTGTACATACTTGCTGTTCGTGATCACACAAGTGTTTTTCATTGTTTATATATCACAAGTAAAAGAACGCATTCGCCTTTATTTTCTCATTCCCGAAACGTTATACTTTCGTGATGAGATGGGCGTTTTTTTTAACCTTAGCTGTGTATTTATATAATTATGTTAATACTTTCAACTTGTTCATGGATTTCAAGGTTGGAAAAAAAGTCCTTGAACGTGTCAATATATTAACGATTAACGTTAACATCATAATAGCCGCAAATGGAATTATTCTTTATTTAATTGCGCATGTCAACAGGAATGTGTCATAGCGAGAGAAACAGATTTAGCTTAGATAGCATTCTGTCATTTTGAAATGAACAGACCATTGTTGAAGTCTATGAATTATTTACAAATTTCTCTACTCACTGTCAACCAATTACTGTTTCGGTTTCTCCTCTGGTTTTGCTAACAGAAATATACGAAACTGAGACTTCTATCTATGTCTTAGTGTCAAATCACTCGTCAAAACTCGACCTTCGTTCCTTCGTCTACCTTATACATTCCACGATACAACCGAGGGAAAGAGGGGAGTAGCAGATTAACCCGATGTTTACCGATTGACTGTGTCAAATTATATAAAGCTACTGGAGCCTTTGTTTCGTATAGTGGAAATATTTTGTATTCTATTTACTCTACACTGCTTATTCTATCAAAAGTATTTTAAATTTAGTAAAAACAAGTACGAAGAAGATAAACTTTCATAGTTTGTTTTTTCCTCATACGATATCTTGGTTGTAGAACTTTCTGTGCTATAACAGTGCAGCCATCCGGTTAATCGTCATAATTTACTGAATTTATATATGATGTTTATTTCTTAACCTCAACATTCAACAAACAAACCCCTCTGTCATTAACCACTTCATCCAAAAATGATCTTTGAACTTTTGTAATATTTTTAATGTATAACATATAAAGACAGGTGTTTCAAGTTGCCCTTCAATGTTGTTATAAACGCATCAAACTTGGTTTTTCAATTACCATTACCGCGTGTCGTATTAATAGCTCTTTTTATGCATTCGGGTCTAAGTTTGCATTTTTTTTTCCTTTTGTGTTTTCAGCTGGTTATTGACAAGAACAAGCCTGTGGTGCGGTTTGGAATGATGCATCTTACGGCAACGAATGTATGTGTTGTCATAGTAACAATAATTACGGAAACAGCCGAAGATTACCGATTTGAAGCTTTTTCTTCTCTCAATGTTACGAAAGGTATTATTAAGATTTTATAATGTCCCAAATATATTTTTATTATATTTTCTTTTTTATTTCTGTGGAAATTCCGGTAAAAATTAAAATCAAATTATGATGTTTACTACATTATTTTGTGCCACACTCATTAATTTAACTCAAAAATTAATTATTAACCAACCTTTCATTATTATTTTTTTAATAATCAACAAAACAGAAGTCTTTGCTCCTCAGGACTGACTAATATTTGTCATGGATGAATAAATATGATTTATTATGTTGTAGGTCTTCTCCACAGCTGTTATAAGGAAGTTACTCTAGCCAGGTCAGCAGCGCCATACTTGTTTCCATGCACCATTATTTATAGCATAATCGCTGCTGGAATAATCTATCGGTTGTATCAATACATTGGAAAACGAGTAATACAGAGATGGCCAAGCCACACATCCCTGACCAGCTCCGTTCCCGCAGGGGCCACATCTATCGATTGCGAAAAGGCCAATAAAGGACTTTTTCTTGGTATGCTGATTGCGATGGTGACCTTAATTGCTATTGCTACTTTCTTTGTCTTTGAAAGTAGGATAAAGGATACAAATACTGCCATAAAAATCTTCTTCAGCACCGAGATAATTCTGATGGTTATAACAAGTATCGGAATCGTATGGGGGTACATTCGTTTGGCAAAACTTAAATTCTTGAAAGACATGTTCTTCTCTGTGGATTCGGTTCTTCTTCTAGTGGCTCTATCTGGGTCATTTATTTACTTGTTTTTCACGTTGATTTCGGTGTGTTCGATTATTGCAAGACACGACGTGGTGGTAATCATAAACCTTGTCACTATAATTCTGTCTGTGTGTCAGGTTACCGTCCAGACCGTATTCATTCTTGATGGATTATGTCGATGTTCAAAGAACGACGATCAATGTGCCGCTAAACCAGGGCGTGCTGTAGTAACATTTTTACTAATATGCAATCTGGCACTGTGGTGTGTGAGTATGTTTGAAGTTAAGATGACAAAGGTATTGTTGTTCCATGATAAATTCTATGGCAAGTTGGCTTGGAATATTATTATTCATCATTGCGTACCACTAGTCATTTTCTTCCGTTTTCATTCTGCAATCTGTCTCTCCAAAATTTGGTACAATGCTTATCAAAAAGAGAAATTGTCATAATTACGAACAGTGTACGTTATACATACTTTTTAACAATTATATCAATGCAAAGAGGCAGCATTAATCAATGACTTTAAGGAAATGGTATATCTCGGGGGGAAAAACAATTCAAACAGACATTTAGTGACTAGAATCTTGTGTGTCAGGATTATGAGGTACTGGTTGAAAAGTTAGAACATAATGACTCTTAATTAAGAGCAATCTAGGATCGGAATGACTTGGTTTTGAAAATAAAATCTGACTTTAAATGATAGAAGAAAACAAGGTGATGCAAAATGGTTACTTTTGGATTCGTAGATTTTGTTTGAAATGGTCGAAATTTTTTAAAGAGTGGCGGGTGTTTTTTTACATGTGTTATTCCTGACAAAAGTGTCAAGATATTGATTGAACTATCGTTTGTAAGGATAGATCTCCAAGCTCTATCTTGTAGGTTGATTTAACGTAACCTATGAACAATTAGTCAACCCATATTAAGGAAAACTGTGTATAATATATTATATTTTGATTGTTTATATAATTTTATGTTAGGATTCGGTAGGTTATGTATATATATACCCCATGATATAATATTTGTGTTCGTAATTTATTCCATGTTATGGACATTTTTGTATGCAAGACTCCATTTGTATTGAACTTGTGAAGGGTTTGCCTCTCATTTTTTTTTAAATCATGGAAGTTGAGACAATATAAATATACAGTGAAACCTGTTTAAATCGAACTCCTGTCTAAACCGAACAAACACTTTACAGCATGTGTTTGACGTATTTATAAATTTAACATGTCATCGGAACACATGTCGATTACACTAATAAGGGGCAATATTAAAGCTGTCCGCATTATACAGGTTTTACTGCATAAGATCTGTTTGAAATGCACATCCAATGCGTTTTAAGCTTAAAGGTTCCACTGATAAAACATTGCTTTGACCACGAAATAATAATTGGTAATGACTGTATAGAAGAAATGTCTATGTCACGTGTCAACTCGTCAGTTACCTGTTAACTCTCCAAGGTATGCAGCTATATTGTTAGTATTTTTTTTCATTAAATATTTTTAATATAATACGTCATGGCTAAAAAAAATGTTTTAGTCTGTAAACAGGTGTGAAATTTTCAGGTGAGAAAAATGAAGAATTTGGCTTTGTCTTTTTATCCATAATCACAGAATATCATCCATTGATGTATACATACATGTAATATTGCATTTACCTCAAACGTTTGTCATATAAGATACATGTACATGTAGTTGTGTTATAAATACCGGTAATAACAGTACTAGTAAATATTTGTATTTTTATAACTATAGCTTAGAAATAAAGTAATATGAAACTTGTAGAATATAAATATCTTTAACCAAGAAATGTTTGAAGATAACAAAGGCGTAATCAGAATCCCTAAATCAAAGAAAGCCAGACAACACAATGACTAAAAGATAACAAAGGCGTAATCAGAATCCCAAAATGAAAGAAAGTCAGACAACACAATGACTAAAAGATAACAAAGGCGTAATCAGAATCCCTAAATCAAAGAAAGCCAGACAACACAATGACTAAAAGATAACAAAGGCGTTATCAGAATCCCTAAATCAAAGAAAGCCAGACAATACAATGACTAAAAGATAACAAAGGCGTAATCAGAATCCCTAAATCAAAGAAAGCCAGACAACACAATGACTAAAAGATAACAAAGGCGTAATCAGAATCCCTAAATGAAAGAAAGTCAGACAACACAATGACTAAAAGATAACAAAGGCGTAATCAGAATCCCTAAATCAAAGAAAGTCAGACAACACAATGGCTAAAAGATAACAAAGGCGTAATCAGAATCCCTAAATCAAAGAAAGCCAGACAACACAATGACTAAAAGATAACAAAGGCGTTATCAGAATCCCTATATCAAAGAAAGCCAGACAACACAATGGCCAGAAGATAACAAAGGCATAATCAGAATCCCTAAATCAAAGAAAGTCAAGACAACACAATGACTAAAAGATAACAAAGGCGTAATCAGAATCCCTAAATCAAAGAAAGCCAGACAATACAATGACTAAAAGATAACAAAGGCGTAATCAGAATCCCTAAATCAAAGAAAGTCAGACAACACAATGACTAAAAGATAACAAAGGCGTAATCAGAATCCCTAAATCAAAGAAAGTCAGACAACACAATGGCCAGAAGATAACAAAGGCATAATCAGAATCCCTAAATCAAAGAAAGTCAGACAACACAATGGCTAAAAGATAACAAAGGCGTAATCAGAATCCCTAAATCAAAGAAAGCCAGACAACACAATGGCCAGAAGATAACAAAGGCATAATCAGAATCCCTAAATCAAAGAAAGTCAGACAACACAATGACTAAAAGATAACAAAGGCGTAATCAGAATCCCTAAATCAAAGAAAGCCAGACAATACAATGACTAAAAGATAACAAAGGCGTAATCAGAATCCCTAAATCAAAGAAAGTCAGACAACACAATGACTAAAAGATAACAAAGGCGTAATCAGAATCCCTAAATCAAAGAAAGTCAGACAACACAATGGCTAAAAGATAACAAAGGCGTAATCAGAATCCCTAAATCAAAGAAAGCCAGACAACACAATGACTAAAAGATAACAAAGGCGTAATCAAAATCCATAAATCAAAGAAAGCCAGACAATACAATGGCTAAAAGATAACAAAGGCGTTATCAGAATCCCTAAATCAAAGAAAGCCAGACAACACAATGGCTAAAAGATAACAAAGGCGTAATCAGAATCCCTAAATCAAAGAAAGCCAGACAACACAATGACTAAAAGATAACAAAGGCGTAATCAGAATCCCTAAATCAAAGAACGCCAGACAACACAATGGTCAAAAGATAACAAAGGCGTAATCAGAATCCCTAAATCAAAGAAAGCCAGACAACACAATGGCTAAAAGATAACAAAGGCGTAATCAGAATCCCTAAATCAAAGAAAGCCAGACAACACAATGGCCAGAAGAAAAAGGACAAACAACGGTCTACAAAGCATTACACAGAAAACTAAAGATCAAGTAACACGAACCCCACTTAACCAAAAGAGTGGACCTTCTTGGCTGGTAGTAAGTTAACAGCTATCATTCACTGACCCTGCTATTATACTGTACATGTCTTGTTGCCATCCATGTGTGTGATAGTATGTAAATCCAATTATCAAGACGGTGTTGAGATCCCACTAACTGGTTTAACCCCACCACATGCTGTGCCTGTCCCAAGTCATGATTTTGACTTCCATTGGCATATGTCGTGGTCTTTTTTGTGTTCAATGTTTTGGAGTTAGAGGAAGTTGTTCGTTTTGTTTAATATTTATGGAATTGTTGACCATCGCTGTTTAAATTTTCTTTTCATAATTTGATTTTACTTACCGAGACTAAAACAAAAATCACATTTGTGTGTCCGTCTCAAGACAGAACCTAAATTGTTATTGGTTTCCTTTGTTGTCTTCTCTTTATGTTTTTGGGGTTTTGTGTCGTTAGTGGTGATGTGCTGTTGACCCAACCGTACAAATTGACCAACCACAATTCAGGTTGCAATGTTGGTCTCATTTATTTTCTGTTTTATTATGAGCCAGACATTGTTCGTGTTATTGTGGTTGTTGGGAATTGTATTATCAGCCAGACATTGTTCATGTTATTGTGGTTATTGGGATGGTCAACCATTACTGTATAACGAAGGGGCTGTCGGGGCCGTGATCATATGGGAGTTGAATTTACATCGACATAATGAATCGGTACTTATCGCCAGTAAAGTTGTGAGTTCGAATCCCAGAACGTGGCGAGGTGTGCTCAATGCAACTTTATGCACAACAGTTTGCTATGTTCATAATTAGACGAAAGACATCTACACTGATCTTACTGACCATACAAACTAGGTGGACCGAAACAAGCAATCGAATGATCGAAAAACAGAATGACTGCAATCTTAAAAGAGAATACCTTTGGATTAATTATTTATTACTTGCATAACGACAAGCGGTAAATATGTCATAACTACAAGCGGTAAATATGTCATAACTACAAGAGGTAAATATGTCATAACTACAGGCGGTAAATATGTCATAACTACAAGCGGTACATATGTCATAACTACAAGCGGTAAATATGTCATAACTACAAGCGGTAAATATGTCATAACTACAAGCGGTACATATGTCATAACTACAAGCGGTAAATATGTCATAACTACAAGCGGTACATATGTCATAACTACATGCGGTAAATATGTCATAACTACAAGTGGTACCTATGTCATAACTACAAGCGGTAAATATGTCATAACTACAAGCGGTAAATATGTCATAACTACATGCGGTAAATATGTCATACGTATTCAAGATAAGAACAAGTTCAACAATATATACAAATAACACAGGAATGAGACAACAGGGGCCATGACTATCACTGGAAAAGTGTGGAGGGTTATGTAGGACGAACAAAAATAGTTTGCATCAAACACACAAAAACATCTACAGTTTATATATAAAACCCATGCAAGTAATTCTGCGTGTATTAAGAAAATCAATATTATCTAGTCTATAAATAGTGATAAAATAAAAACTTTGTTCAGACAAAACAAGGTTCAGTGACAAAAACTATGAAATTCCACAAACCAAGCCAGTTTAAACCCTTATGAAATAGTACAACAAACCGTAAACATCTGATAGCCATGTCATTAAATAATCATTAATTGGATAGAAAGTACTCCCTTTGATGTCAAAAATGTTCGACATCCATCAATTATGTGTAAATATTTAACCATGTTCCCAATATGTAACATCTGTATAAACTTATTGTCAATGTCTTTATACATACAAAATGTACATAGAAAATGTACTGCAATAATCAACGAAATCAAATACATGTATAATGAGGAGAATTCTATCCTATCTTATGATAATTAATTTTCTTGTGTTTCTCTCTATATTGTTCATTACATCATTTAAAGATGTAATATTATTACAGTTCTATGGCTATTGTGTTCTGTTCTTCGATTTACGGATTCTCATCTTAAAGTGCAGTTAAAATTTGTTAAATATTTATTAGGAGTAAACAAAGGAGCAACGAACATGGCTATGTTATCAGAGTTAGGGCTAGACCCTATGCTTTGAAACTAGCAATAGGATGCTGGTATCATGTCATTAATACCACTAATGAAAGTTTGGTTCACAAAGCATATGAAGAGAATTTAACTCTTCAGAATGGTACTGCTTCTAAAATAAAACAATTATTCTGAAAAATAGGATTTAATCACGTTTGGGAAAATCAGAGTTCCTTTTCAAAAAAGAGACTATTAGTGTCAGTTGTTAAAAAATTAAGGGAAAGGTTTATTAACTTTTGGAAGTCAAATTTATTTGACGATAGAAATAGTGCGAATGGTAATAAACTCCGCACTTATCGTGAATTTAAAACTGAGTATACATTAGAATTTTTTTTACTTTTAGATTTAGACTTAGATATATCCAACTTTGTTAAAGTTAGAATTAGCAATAGCAGACTATTTATAGAACAAGGGCGATACAAATAAATTCCTGTAGAAAATCGAATTTATCCACTGTGTTCCTTGGACATAGAGGATGAAATTCACTTTTCTATAGTTTGCCCTAAACTAGACTCACCCCGACAAAAACTTTTTGAAAAAATTATAAGCGTTGTACCTTCTTTCTCAGATTTGTCTGAAACTGATAAATATAATTTGATCTTTAGCAGTAATGACTATGACATAAATAAGATTTGTCTTAAGGGGGTTAGTGATATGTACAATTATAGAAATGCTATTAATAGGGGATGAATATTGATTAGTAAAGAGATACTCATGAACAAACCTCAGCCGTGATGTCACAATGTTATCTTTCCATGTCTATTGTGTAGTGTTTTTTTCTATGTATTGTTTATGGTGACAATCCAATCATTGGATTTCTAAACCAATAAAGAATTTGAATTTGAATTTGAATTTTTACCCCTTTGGTGTCTTCAAACTCTTCTTATACAAGTAATTTTAGGCCGAGCATCAATATATTTTAACGGTGAACAGAGCATAAGTATTATAGTATGTATATGCTATTATGGCATTCTAAAGAGTAATTGTTCTGTAATTTGAACGCCATCTTTTATGCCGATGTAGCAATTGAGGGTTGAACAGATCGGGAAAAATTATCTAAAGGAAATATCTTTTAAACGACTGACTTAATGTTAGGCTTAATTGATGGAGATGTATTCGTGCTTTTTACATATCAAATTATTTTTCATAGCTTAATGGCACTTGAAAGCAATTAAGTGTTTGCAGGAATTCCAGAAATGATCAGAAATAGTGATGGCACCAAAGAAGTTTGTTTTTCTTCTTTCTTATCTCTCATATAAGCAGCTGTGGAAATCTTTAAATTTTTGCTTCCCCCCTGTAGAAACCTAAATGTTAGCCATCAAGGAAATGCCTGGTGTAAAATAGATAAGAGGTTGTAAATTTAGAAGAAGCCATATTATCTATACAAGATAAGTAACAAATTTTATCACAGAGATCGTATTAATTACAACAGACATAAACTAACTTCTTGATATGAATTTATTTATCAATATCATATTTTGAGGTTTTATCAGAGTATAATCTCTCCACTTTGAATCCCTCTGACCAATCTACTTAAACGTTAGAAACGTTTCCATGATATAACAAACTCTACAAGCTCGTCGATTTTTTAGTTCACCTGATCTAAGAATTCAGATGAGCTATGGCCATCACTGCGTCCGTCTTCCGTTGTCGTCGTTCACGTTTCACCTCTGAACTCTGAAACTACTAGGTTAATTGCAGCAACACATTGCATTGGGTGATGTTTGTGAGATCCTCTTCATACAATTTCATTGATACGTTAAAATGATGTGTTAGTTCGTACATATAATGTTTCTAAAATTCTCTATGAATATCCCCTATAGCATTTTAGTTTGACATCTAAAAAATGGCCGTCATGGGAATTTTTTTCAGATAGGTTAAAATCTTAAAAGTAATCTCTGAAACTACAAGTCCATATAATTTGTTAGTTAGTTAGTAGAAATAATGTATATTAGGTCCGCTAAAGGGATTCTTTATATTATTACGACGAACAAAAACACGGACGTCATAGGCAATATTTGTTTCTAATTGGCTACAGCAAAAAAAAATCACGGAAAGCTACATATCCAAATGAATTGTTACATAATAAAATTGATGCGTGTGAACTGAAATCCTCTGCAAACATTCCTTGTTTAATCTTGTTTCGTTGAAAAACATGGCTGCGATGGACATTTTTTGTCTCAGAAACCAAAGAGACTGTGATGCTTACATATGCCTGTAGTAATCAAGATATAATGATCTTACAGATATTGGTCAATCGCCGTGTACAGATAACGAGTATCAGACCAAAATCCATAAGGCTGCCCAGCACGCTCCCAGGTGGGGGATAGTGGGTGCTGGTTAGGTCTTCACGTATTAATTTTCTTCTTTTAATCCCTTAATATAAGCCAAACTTTGATGGGAGTGTCCATGGATTACCCCTTTTTCGACAGTCCATCCCAGAGTCAAAGACGGCTGTCGTTATTTCATTTCTCGTGATTCTACATTGTATTGAACACAAGCTTCAGCATAATGAGTTTTTAGTTAAATCATTATCTTTTGTAATACATGTACTTGAAATGGTGATAGAAACAATTTGATACCAAATGCAAGTCAAGTGAAGGATAACAAGCTCCATGGGCCTCTTGTTTATTAATACATGAGAACACTCAGCAAACCAAGCGTCAGCAACAAGTAGAACATTAAGCACTTGTTCATTAACATTATTTAGTTGTTTAGATAGTGTTAGTAAATAAACGTTAGAGAATACCGAAGGGGAAATCAAAAATGGAAAATCCAGAGAAACTGACAACATTGCGTACACAAGACACAAGGCGAAGACAAACACAACAAAAACACAACACAATATATGTTGGACACTTCTTTACACAAGCAAACACAAATAACGTAAATAAGACATACGCTCTCCTACAAACAACTGGAGGTAAAGACGAACCGAACATCGTAACGGACATCACAACACGGAACTCAGAACGTAGACACATAATAGAACAACACAAAACTAAACAGATAACATCACTCTACAATTATACCGTGGGGGTGCACCGGACAGTGGGGGCGGCGTGTTACCAGTGCACTTGACCGTGGAGGGGAGAGGTCATAAAAATTGTAAAACCTTTGTTACAATCGCAAAATTGTTATGGTGGAATTAACCAAACTTTTGAGTCTTTAAATGCAGGCGTTAAACCCATATCGAATATTATGGATTCTGTTTTCATTTGTATCAGTTTAGCTTTCGACATTTGCATGGAAGTGGTGTGGAGAGTGGAGCGATGTGGCATAATAGTTAGGTAATCGGATTTACATATCTACATCTGTTTGTCAATTAGTGCATACCAGCACTGAAGTTAAGATTGGAATTCATGCTCTAAACGTTTTTAGCACGTAATCTAAAAATAGCTAATCCAGTATATACAGTGTTCTATTTGAATGATTTTGGAGTACTTGCCCGAAACAAATATTCGACATTTTATAACAATGACGAGTGGTCTCCCTTCCGTTTGTATTGCTGAGTTCGTGTTTTTCTATCTATTGTTATTTTATTTATTTAATGTTTATCAGTTGTATTGTTTTATCCAGATTTTCCTCAAATTAGTATTTTCTTAATTATTGTGGAAAACACTTGCATGACCGCATCCTTTCACTAATTAAGAGGGGAGGTTTGGGCCCATAAAACTAGTTTAACCCCGCCACTTTTTATTGTGGTGCCTGTACCAAACCATGAAAATGAGGGGTCACATGTATTTGTGTGCTATGGGTGTCGATTTTGCGTCTTTCTACGATTTTTCTATAGGATTATAGAACTGTTCCGACAGTGTGATATTTTTTCTTCTTCAATTTATCATTGTACCGTTATAACAATTTGTTATTTTTGGATTAATACTAGAAGTGTGTGCATATTGCATAACATTTACAACTTTGCAAACATTCTTGGCTGATGAACACAACGTGACATTAAGGAACATACTAAGTGTTGATATACATGTATACATAATGTTATACCAGATGATTAATATCAAATAAATAGAATCAAGCAAGATGTAGAATACTAAATGATACCGCATCTAACAGACGCATTGCTTTGTATAACATACAGCGAACAGATGGAAACTTTACTTCATGAACCCGGTTACCGTGACACGGGCATTTGGCCTTTATAGTTACGCTTCCGGTCATGATTCCAATGTTTTGTAGGAACACGCTTCTGTAATGTTCAATCGACAAACCATCTTACTTACAGCTTGATAGGAGAATATTAAAAAATAACCAGTGGATTACATCATTTTGTTGATGTAGAGTTGACAGCGCATAATATCAGCAGAAACAAGAATTACCTGTGGTGGCCAAATGTATGTTTATTAACGAGTCGGGACGATATGAGCAATTTTTATAGAGGACCTTCCATAGATGCTTCCTACCAAGTATCGGTTCATTTGACAAAGCGGTTTCAGAGGCGTCTTTGTAAAAGATGACTTCACGACGAGTGTTATGCACGGAGTAGAAAATGTTTACACCCTCTCATGGACGTTATTGTTATGTTTGTTCAGTTACTTGTTGTGTATTCCTCTGGTATAGTTTTCTGAAATGGTCAAAAGAACGAAGATGAAAAGACAATTGGCCACAAAACACTATAAAGATTGAACAGCGTGAAACGCAAGGAAAGTTCACGAGGGGAAAATGCACTAAAATTGATATCTGCGTTTTTAAATCTTCTCTCTTGTCATACAGTTTCATTCTTAATCAGCCCTCACTGTCAATTTCTAGATGTAGATAAAAATAATGAAACAAAGCCATCTTTATCTGGTGTATGCTATACTTCAGTGCCATAAGATTGACATGATCAACAAGGTCACCAAGCTTTGACTTATACAATAAAACAACATTATACATCTGAACGTCAATGTATATGACACGACTAACTTCTTTTCGTTTTCGTGAGAAGCCCCTGCGTGAAGTCTGTTTATAACATATAGAGGAATAAGTCGACAAGAAGGAAAACACATAGGTATGCCGACTCTCTGTTGAAAAACATGCCCACCAAATACAACAACAAAAACTCGAGCATTTTAATGAATAAAATAAAAACATAGATATCAAATTTAGAGCGCACAACGCGTTTCTGGAATAACGTTAATCAGGTACGCTCAAAATAGAAAGATTGGACAGTCAAATATATTAACATTTTGGGAGCGATACAACCAAAGAGTCTAAAACAGGATAGCCAAAATCTGTTTAGGTCACCCATTAATGAGAGAGGAAACCCTTAGTTTTATTAATAATGTACTTATTGTTAGAATCAAAATGTTTATTTTACAAAATAAGATTTGTCCCTTTCTAAATCAAGGTGCATGTAGTTGTAGCTACTTGGCCATCCATTTTACAAAACTCATTCTTTTAATCTATCTGTTTTATGTATTCGAGTTGTCATTTTTGGTACAGGTCCCTCTAATTTGTATCTTACTTTTATTATTTTTGCCAGATAGGAGACAAACTATTCTTTTCTTCAAAGTATCTAAGGCCTCACCCAGATAAGAAAATGGTTGGTGTCCAATACAACATATTGTTTCCGAAATACAATGTGTCTTCTGTGTACAGACATAGCACAGTAGAAGTTTACAGTTGTATCATTCTTCTCAATGTTTACAAATAGCCAATTCTACAGATATTGAAAACCAGATTGCTGAATGATGAATGGCAGATTTAGTTACGACATGTTGTGAACTGGTAAATAATACATCATTATTATACAATAACACCTTTCATATTCACCGTGAGATACCAATTAAATACACACACCTGCATGATAAAGGTGCAGAAACAACACGTGCAGTGTGTAATATTTGTTAATTGTTAACAGCAAATCAAAATAAGAGGGTCAAAAGGGGTCTTTTTATGATATATGACCTCATAGAATGTGACAGAGGCAGGTTCGTGTTCGTTGAAAAAAGGAAATAGCTTAGATATAGTAAAACTACTTGGTTCACCAAAAAGATGACCGGAGGTGTGAATCATATGGGGATTCTTGGGAAGAGGATACCGTTAATCTATATGGGAATACATTAGAATGATATTTAACCGATGCCATAATCATTGTATAAGACTGCATTTCTTTTATCCCAATGGATTGCATTCGGACCAAATTTCCCATAAAACCTTCAAATGTATCAGCTTCATTCTACACCTATCAGTGTTACTTTAAAACCAAATGACCCCATTAATTTATATACAGTGAAACATATCTAAACCAAATCTTCTTGGGACTAACATTTGTGTTCGGAATAGACAGGTGTTCGGTTCATAGAGGTTAAATAAACAATTATTTCCTACATTTGGACTTTATTTAAGGATTCCGTTTTATTCAGGGTTTGTTTTAGACATGTTTCACTGTAGCTTTAACAACAAAGCATTTCAGTGTCTGTTTATCACTAAGCCTTTAAACAGACATAGACATGGCTAAAGGATTTCAGTGGCTGTTTATTACTAAGCCTTTAAACAGACATAGACATGGCTAAAGGATTGCAGTGTCTGTTTATCACTAAGCCTTTAAACAGTCATAGACATGGCTAAAGGATTTCAGTGGCTGTTTATTACTAAGCCTTTAAACAGACATAGACATGGCTAAAGGATTTCAGTGTCTGTTTATCACTAAGCCTTTAAACAAAGGATTTCAGTGTCTGTTTATCACTAAGCCTTTAAACAGACATAGACATGGCTAAAGAATTTCAGTGTCTGTTTATCACTAAGCCTTTAAACAGTCATATACATGGCTAAAGGATTTCAGTGGCTGTTTATTACTAAGCCTTTAAACAGTCATGGACATGGCTAAAGGATTTCAGTGTCTGTTTATCACTAAGCCTTTAAACAGACATAGACATGGCTAAAGGATTTCAATGTCTGTTTATCACTACGCCTTTAAACAGTCATAGACATGGCTAAAGGATTTCAGTGTCTGTTTATTACTAAGCCTTTAAACAGTCATAGACATGGCTAAAGGATTTCAGTGGCTGTTTATTACTGAGCTTTTAAACAGACATAGACATGGCTAAAGGATTTCAGTGGCTGTTTATTACTAAGCCTTTAAGCAAATGATTTCAGTGTCTGTTTATCACTAAGCCTTTAAACAGTCATAGACATGGCTAAAGGATTTCAGTGGCTGTTTATCACTAAGCCTTTAAACAGACATAGACATGGCTAAAGGATTTCAGTGGCTGTTTATTACTAAGCCTTTAAACAGTCATAGACATGGCTAAAGGATTTCAGTGGCTGTTTATCACTAAGCCTTTAAACAAAGGATTTCAGTGTCTGTTTATCACTAAGCCTTTAAACAAAGGATTTCAGTGTCTGTTTATCACTAAGCCTTTAAACAAAGGATTTCAGTTGCTGTTTATCACTAAGCCTTTAAACAAAGGATTTCAGTGTCTGTTTATCACTAAGCCTTTAAGCAAAGGATTTCAGTGTCTGTTTATCACTAAGCCTTTAAACAGTCATAGACATGGCTAAATGATTTCAGTGTCTGTTTATCACTAAGCCTTTAAACAGACATAGACATGGCTAAAGGATTTCAGTGGCTGTTTATTACTAAGCCTTTAAACAAAGGATTTCAGTGTCTGTTTATCACTAAGCCTTTAAGCAAAGGATTTCAGTGTCTGTTTATCACTAAGCCTTTAAACAGTCATAGACATGGCTAAATGATTTCAGTGTCTGTTTATCACTAAGCCTTTAAACAGACATATACATGGCTAAAGGATTTCAGTGGCTGTTTATTACTAAGCCTTTAAACAGTCATGGACATGGCTAAAGGATTTCAGTGTCTGTTTATCACTAAGCCTTTAAACAGACATAGACATGGCTAAAGGATTTCAATGTCTGTTTATCACTACGCCTTTAAACAGTCATAGACATGGCTAAAGGATTTCAGTGTCTGTTTATTACTAAGCCTTTAAACAGTCATAGACATGGCTAAAGGATTTCAGTGGCTGTTTATTACTGAGCCTTTAAACAGACATAGACATGGCTAAAGGATTTCAGTGGCTGTTTATTACTAAGCCTTTAAGCAAATGATTTCAGTGTCTGTTTATCACTAAGCCTTTAAACAGTCATAGACATGGCTAAAGGATTTCAGTGGCTGTTTATCACTAAGCCTTTAAACAGACATAGACATGGCTAAAGGATTTCAGTGGCTGTTTATTACTAAGCCTTTAAACAGTCATAGACATGGCTAAAGGATTTCAGTGGCTGTTTATCACTAAGCCTTTAAACAAAGGATTTCAGTGTCTGTTTATCACTAAGCCTTTAAACAAAGGATTTCAGTGTCTGTTTATCACTAAGCCTTTAAACAAAGGATTTCAGTGTCTGTTTATCACTAAGCCTTTAAACAAAGGATTTCAGTGTCTGTTTATCACTAAGCCTTTAAGCAAAGGATTTCAGTGTCTGTTTATCACTAAGCCTTTAAACAGTCATAGACATGGCTAAATGATTTCAGTGTCTGTTTATCACTAAGCCTTTAAACAGACATAGACATGGCTAAAGGATTTCAGTGGCTGTTTATTACTAAGCCTTTAAACAAAGGATTTCAGTGTCTGTTTATCACTAAGCCTTTAAGCAAAGGATTTCAGTGTCTGTTTATCACTAAGCCTTTAAACAGTCATAGACATGGCTAAATGATTTCAGTGTCTGTTTATCACTAAGCCTTTAAACAGACATAGACATGGCTAAAGGATTTCAGTGGCTGTTTATTACTAAGCCTTTAAACAAAGGATTTCAGTGTCTGTTTATCACTAAGCCTTTAAGCAAAGGATTTCAGTGTCTGTTTATCACTAAGCCTTTAAACAGTCATAGACATGGCTAAATGATTTCAGTGTCTGTTTATCACTAAGCCTTTAAACAGACATAGACATGGCTAAAGGATTTCGGTGGCTGTTTATTACTAAGCCTTTAAACAGTCATAGACATGGCTAAAGGATTTTAGTGTCTGTTTATCACTAAGCCTTTAAACAGTAATAGACATGGCTAAAGGATTTCAGTGGCTGTTTATTACTAAGCCTTTAAACAGTCATGGACATGGCTAAAGGATTTCAGTGTCTGTTTATCACTAAGCCTTTAAACAGTCATATACATGGCTAAAGGATTTCAGTGGCTGTTTATTACTAAGCCTTTAAACAAATGATTTCAGTGTCTGTTTATCACTAAGCCTTTAAACAGTCATAGACATGGCTAAAGGATTTCGGTGGCTGTTTATTACTAAGCCTTTAAACAAATGATTTCAGTGTCTGTTTATCACTAAGCCTTTAAACAGACATAGACATGGCTAAATGATTTCAGTGGCTGTTTATTACTAAGCCTTTAAACAGTCATATACATGGCTAAAGGATTTCAGTGTCTGTTTATCACTAAACCTTTAAACAGTCATAGACATGGCTAAAGGATTTCAGTGTCCGTTTATCACTAAGCCTTTAAACAGTCATATACATGGCTAAAGGATTTCAGTGGCTGTTTATTACTAAGCCTTTAAACAAATGATTTCAGTGTCTGTTTATCACTAAGCCTTTAAACAGACATAGACATGGCTAAAGGATTTCAGTGTCTGTTTATCACTAAGCCTTTAAACAGACATAGACATGGCTAAAGGATTTCAGTGTCTGTTTATCACTACGCCTTTAAACAGTCATAGACATGGCTAAAGGATTTCAGTGTCTGTTTATCACTAAGCCTTTAAACAGTCATAGACATGGCTAAAGGATTTCAGTGTCTGTTTATCACTAAGCCTTTAAACAGACATAGACATGGCTAAAGGATTTCAGTGTCTGTTTATCACTAAGCCTTTAAATAAACATAGACATGGCTAAAACCTTTATCACTAAGCCTTTAAACAGACATAGACATGGATAAAACCTTTTACGTTTGTGAATGATGACCTATTCAGTATTTCGCTAGTGCAAGAAGACAAAATGAATTTAAAATGATAATCAAGAAAGAAAAAAATGGCCATTACATATGTTCAACATGTGTTACTGGCACATATGTTTTACACATGTTATGGACATTTCCACATAAGGAATGTTTTATATATGTTTTATGGTGGGGTCAGTGTTGCTCATCTTTTTGTTTTTCTGTGGGGGTTTTTTTTTGGCTTGTCTTTTTTTTTCTGTGTCTTGTGCCCAATGTTGCCTGTGTCTTTGGATTGTACATTCTTGATTTCCCCTTTGGTTTTCTATAATGTTTACCTTAGGCTTGTGAAAATTTAGCATTAAACATATGTATGAACATACGTGTGTTTTACATAGATTTCCATATGTATGATATGTATAGTTTTGATAAGTTTGCATGCATGGACAAATATGCATATAACGTATGTTTTTCAGTAACTAAAACATGCATCATACTTTGTGTGGTACACATCGTTCGTGAATCACAAGCCATTTTTAAACATTCTGCAAAATACAAGATAAACAACAAATAAAAATTACTTATTTTAATAATAACATGTAGAAAGAACACAACAGTGGACAACATTGACTTTATAAAGATTTACAAATATAAAACAAGTCATTTGTAAACCAACATTATATAGGAATGGGTTCCTTCCTTATACACAAACTTCAACTCTATATTGTCATTTTTACAGTGTAAATTTACAATCTTTTATGCATGGCAACAAAACAATAGACCAATAACAACAAATACAGTCAAACCTGTATATAAAGGACAGTCAAACCTGTATATAAAGGCCACTCAAGGGAACCTGAAAATGTGGCATTTATGAACAGGTGTCCTTTAATTTATATATAGGTTAAAAATATATGCATTATTCATTAATGGGAAAAATGAGACTGCCCTTTAAAGACATTGATTTGTTATAGAGGTGCCCTTTATAGACAGTAATTTGTTATAGAGGTGCCCTTTAAAGACTGATTTGTTATAGAGGTGCCCTTTAAAGACAGTGATTTGTTATAGATGTGCCCTTTAAAGACAGTGATTTGTTATAGAGGTGCCCTTTAAAGACAGTGATTTGTTATAGAGGTGCCCTTTAAAGACAGTGATTTGTTATAGAGGTGCCCTTTAAAGACAGTGATTTGTTATAGAGGTACCCTTTAAAGACAGTGATTTGTTATAGAGGTGCCCTTTAAAGACAGTGATTTGTTATAGAGGTGCCCTTTAAAGACAGTGATTTGTTATAGAGGTGCCCTTTAAAGACAGTGATTTGTTATAGAGCTGCCCTTTAAAGACAGTGATTTGCTATAGAGGTGCCCTTTAAAGACAGTGATTTGTTATAGAGGTGCCCTTTAAAGACAGTGATTTGTTATAGAGGTGTCCTTTAAAGACAGTGATTTGTTATAGAGCTGCCCTTTAAAGACAGTGATTTGTTATAGAGGTGCCCTTTAAAGACAGTGATTTGTTATAGAGGTGTCCTTTAAAGACAGTGATTTGTTATAGAGGTGCCCTTTAAAGACTGATTTGTTATAGAGGTGCCCTTTAAAGACAGTGATTTGCTATAGAGGTGCCCTTTAAAGACAGTGATTTGTTATAGAGGTGCCCTTTAAAGACAGTGATTTGTTATAGAGGTGCCCTTTAAAGACAGTGATTTGTTATAGAGGTGCCCTTTAAAGACAGTGATTTGTTATAGAGGTGCCCTTTAAAGACAGTGATTTGTTATAGAGGTGCCCTTTAAAGACAGTAATTTGCTATAGAGGTGCCCTTTAAAGACAGTGATTTGTTATAGAGGTGCCCTTTAAAGACAGTGATTTGCTATAGAGGTGCCCTTTAAAGACAGTGATTTGTTATAGAGGTGTCCTTTAAAGACAGTGATTTGTTATAGAGCTGCCCTATAAAGACAGTGATTTGTTATAGAGGTGCCCTTTAAAGACAGTAATTTGTTATAGAGGTGCCCTTTAAAGACAGTGATTTGTTATAGAGGTGCCCTTTAAAGACAGTGATTTGTTATAGAGGTGCCCTTTAAAGACAGTGATTTGTTATAGAGGTGCCCTTTAAAGACAGTGATTTGTTATGGAGGTGCCCTTTAAAGCAGGTTTGACTGTATTGCATTTACACCTACAGTTACTTAGATATAATTATCTCCCTTTGATATATAAAAACTAGAGGCTGAGTCTGTGTCGCTCACCTTTCATTCTGCTTTGAGGAAACTTAATACAGAACCTTCCATAGGTGCTTCCCACCAAGTTTCGGTTCATTTGGCTAAGCAGTTACAAAGAAGAAGATTTTTAGAAATCGACCAATCAGAAACAAGAATGGCCTGTGGTGGCCATGTCTATTAACAGATGGGAACTAAATGCGCAATCTTTATAGATGACCTTGCAAGGATGCTTCCTACCAAGTTTTGATTCATTTGGCAAAGCGGTTTTAGAGAAGAAGATTTTTTAGAAATCAACCAATCAGAAACAAGAATTGCCTGTGGCGGCCATGTTTGTTAATTAACGGATCGGAATTAAATTAGCGGTCTTTATAGAGGAACTTCCAAGGATGCTTCCTACCAAGTTTCGATTCATTTGGCAAAGCAGTTTCAGAGGAGACGATTTTTTTTAGAAATCAGCCAATCAGAAACAAGAATTGCCTGTGGCGGCCATGTTTTTAACGTATCGGAAACAAATGAGCAATCTTTATAGAGGACCTTCCAAGGATGCTTCCTACCAAAGTTCGATTCATTTGGCCAAGTGGTTACAAAGGAGAAGATTCTTTAGAAATCAACCAATCAGAAACAAGAATTGCCTGTGCCGGCCATGTTTGTTAATGGATCAGGACGATATGAGCAATCTTTATAGAAGACCTGCCATAGATGCTTCCTACCAAGTTTCAGTTCATTTGGCAAAGCAGTTTCAGAGGGAAGATTTTTTTTAATCGGCCAATCAGAAACAAGAATTGCCTATGGTGGCCATCTTTGTTAACGGATCAGAACTAAATGAGCAATCTTTATAAAGGACCCCCCAAGGATGCTTCCTACCAAGTTTCGATTCATTTGACAAAGTGGTTTTAGAAGAGACGATTTTTAGAAATCAACCAATCAGAAACAAGAATGGTATGTGGCGGCTATGTTTGTTAACGGATCGGAACTAAATGAGCAATCTTTATAGAGGACCTTCCAAGAATGCTTCTTACCCAGTTTCGATTCATTTGGCCAAACGGTTTCAGAGGAGAAGATTTTTTAGAAATTAACCAATCAGAAACAAGAATTGCCTGTGGTGGCCATGTTTGTAAACGGATCAGGACGAAATGAGTAATATTTATAGAGGACCTGCCATAGGTGCTTCCTACCAAGTTTCGGTTCATTTAGCCATGCGGTTTCAGAGGAGAATATTTTTTAAAATCAGCCAATCAGAAACAAGAATTGTCTATGGCGGGCATGTTTGTTAATGGATCGGGACAAAATGAGCAATCTTTAGAGAGGACCTTCCATAGATGATTCCTACCAAGCTTCACTTCATTTGGCTGTTTCAGAGGAGAAGATTAAAATGTGAAGTCAACAGACGACAGACGACATACGACGGACGACATACGACAGACGATGGACGCCAAGTGATGGCAAAAGCTCACATTGCCTTTGGCAAAGTGAGCTAAAAAATATATTTCGTTGATTCATAAATTCATATATAACTGCTACAGTTTTATTAGAAAGAAGAATGGCACAATTAACAAAAATGCAACAAGCACCCACATTTGCCATGGAACAAGCTACTACAGTGAAACCTGTCCAAACTGAACATCCTTGGGACCCACTTTTCTGTTCAGAATAGACAGGTGTTCGGTTTATACAAGTTAAATTAACAAAGATTTCCTTAACTGGAACTTTATATAAAATTGGGATTATACAGAATTCTGGTTTATTCACGGTTCGGTTTAGAAAGGTTTCACTGTATATAAAACTTCAAATAAATTGGAATACTAATAATGGATTGTGTCCCCCTATAATCACTTTGGTCTTATGTAACCATAGTTACTGTGATTTCATTTTTTCATTGAGATTAAATTTTCATTGATTGTCTTAAAATGAGATATGTCAACACTTGTATGTATGGATATAATTACCCATTTTTAAATTGGCATTTGATGGCAAGCTAAATTTCATGGTTTAGTGGTACCAACAAATAACCACAAAAAAATATCCAAGAATACCGTATTCAGATGTGTATAATGCGCATTTGGTGTATAATATGCACCTTATTGCGCTCCTGAAATTTTGAATAGTTTGTCAAATAAGGAGAATTTGTCTGGATAAAACTGCTGTCATTCTTAACATGAAACAGATGTGGATACAAGTGAAGTGAACATTAAACAAGAGGCTCACTTGAGACTGTATCACTCACCTGGTTATTCATGCACATTTGTGTTCAAGTAAGTCTAAAGTTTTTGAGAAAAAGTTTTTTTTATTCATATTCTGAATGTCCTCTGGAGTTGGCCATCTTGGATTTCTCATCAATACAAGAAATGAAGACTCTATTTATAGCATTTGTGATTTTTTTCTCATTTACCCATATCGTCCTATGCTAAAACTATGTCCTGCGGTGGCAGCCATCTTAGATTTCAGATTGACACAAAAAACACTCATTTTGTAAAGGACCATTCAATGAACATGCCAGCCATTTTTGTTGTCAAATAGATTTTAGGTTTCAATAAATAATTATAAAATATTTTTATATAAGGTCCTATATTAAATTTGCTTGGTGGTGGTGGCGATCTTGAAATTTGGATTGACATCTAATGATTATTCATGTACAATTTGGATTCAATCAAATTTATAGTTATGAGAAAAGTCATTTTTTTCGTATTCATATTTTAAATCTATGCCCTGGAATGGTGGCCATCTTACATTTCAGATCCACTCAAAAAATATTCATGTTGTAAAGGACCATCCAAGGCATATTCCACCCAAGTTTGCTGTCAATGATTTCGTGGTTTCAGATAAAGATAATTTTTAGAGACCAATATAAGGAGCATCCCTACAAAGGAACAATTCCATTACACATGCAGTTTCTGAGAATTTTTTTTAATCAGAAAGCAAAATTGGCCCTAGCAGCCATGTTGATTTCCAAATAAAATGTTGAGGACTAATAGAGAATATTGCTTTTAAGGTTGTAGTCAATCTGAAACAAGAATTGCCCATGGTGGCCATTTTTTTAATGCCAGATCAAGACGAAATGATAGAGGACACCTCAAACATCGCTCCTGCAATATTTTGTTCCCGTTGAGCCAGTGGTTCGTAAGAAATGGATTGAAATGTTAAAATGCAAAGTGATGACAATATTTAACATGGAAATGTGGTGCAGCTGATCCAAAATAACATGTAAAACATAGGTAAAAATAAAATATTTAATGAACATCAATTATTATTGCTGTAGTTCATCTCAGCATTACTGTGAGAACCTCAATGATGAATGAGCACAACATACATTCCAGAATAAATGTCAAGATCAAATATAGTTGAAACAATAATGTGTGACTCATGAGAAATATAAAATAATATGATGAAAATTTTGGAAAATTATTAATTATGAGTATGTACACTCCATGATTAATATGTTGACCTAAAATGCTTGATGATTACGAAGAAATGAAAAACAAATATAAAGTAAATTTAGAAAATTTGATGATGCGTACAGAGGATGACCTGTTTACTCGAAGAAAAAGTAAGTCAACCGTTAATGGCAGATTTATGATGTAAAGTTACCAAGAAATGGTCGTAATAAAAATATGTGACATTTTACAAGGGAGCATTAATACAATGCTGTGGTTGGAATGACTATGAAATCACTATAATTAAAAAAATGTTATTAAATGATACATAAATCAATTATCTTAGCGGTCAGTTTTATTGGTGGAGGAACCTGGAGTACCTGTAGAAAACCACCGACATGTCACAAGTCACTGACAAACTTTATCACATATAGTTGTATCAAATCGAATGCATCTCTCCCTGAGTGGGATTCAAACTCACAACTTTAGTTTTAATATAGTACTCTACTATAATAAATTTCCTGTTATGGTGCTGTTTAAAACTTGTCAAGCTTAGGGTCAATTTTGATGAATTTTAATATAATTTCCTACCAACACTTTTCGTGACAATTCTTTTCTTGTAAAAACACAAACATTTTACTCCAAGTTAGTGAATACTTTACACAGTTTGCATTGCACATTCCTGAAATTTTTGTTTCACATTTTTCATTAAAAATTTAAAATACCACTTAAAAAATCTTTGAAAGCCCTCAAAATGTTTAAAACTAA
This sequence comes from Bathymodiolus brooksi, assembly GCA_963680875.1. Lineage (NCBI taxonomy): Eukaryota > Metazoa > Mollusca > Bivalvia > Mytilida > Modiolidae > Bathymodiolus > Bathymodiolus brooksi. The sequence goes on from OY804582.1 coordinate 23,772,364, forward strand.
ATAGACACTGAGGTCAAAGTTCAGTATGACTGGCTCCACTGAGTCTTGGACCTCTTTTCTTCTCTTTTTTCTTTTTGGTCGACTTGGGTTTCACTTTTGATTTGGCATAATCAACCATCTCTTTCATTGCCTGAAAAATAAAGTGGGAACTGTTATACTGTACAGTAGAACCTTGTTATCTAGAACTCTGATAAGTTTTATTCTTGTATAACTCAAAGTGAAATGACACCCCTTTGTAATACAATAGTCAACCTCTTATAAGGCCCATCTTCTGCAATGAAAAAGTGAAATTTTAACAGATGGCCTCTCATGAGTAAGGGGAGGGGGCATATTAGTAGTATTTTATTATCTCAGTTCATCTGAAATTTGGCTTGATATTAGGAGAAGCCTTTGGTGAGAGTGGCCTTAAAAAAGGGGAATACTGTAGTCATGTTCTATAAATACCTTACATAACTCATATACTTGGTTAATTCAAAGTCAAATTATTAGTCGCTTCTGCTTTGATATAACTAAGTGCTCTTTTAATTAGCTTCATATATATAAGAATTACTTTCATAAAAAAAAATTTCACAGCCAGGGTGAATATTTTTATACACAAGAATTCAGAAACTTGTTAACAAATGTATATTTAATTTCATTATAAAAATTACGGTAATAGAAAAATCACAGGAACAAGTATTACACATATAGTCAAACCTGGCTTAACAGGCACCTCCTATAGAAAGGGCACTATCAACCCCCACCCCCATGGATGTGATTTCCTACTTATATGCATACTATACACAATAATCTACAGTATTTTACGACCCTTGTATTATTTATAAATTTAGACATAGATGTCATAAATAAAACACAGTAGCAGAACTTACACTTCATTATACACTTTCAAATAAGATAAGATCAAATCTTAACACCAATAGAGATAAGACTCCATGCCATTTTCAAGAATTTAAACAGCCATAAATTTCTTTTGTAGTTAATATTTTCTGTACATTCTGTAAAAATAATGTACTGTTTATTTATATACATTGTACTTGTTTCTTACTTTCTTTAACAGGGTCGATATAGCATGATTTATATCTACCTAGGCAATAAGTTCCTATCCCTGCAGGAGCAGTTGTGGCTATTTTTATATCAATAAAATGTGGCTACAGGAATTTTTGTAAAACATAGTACAGTGGAACTTATGCAATCCCACACCCAAGTTTTCCGACATTCTGTGACATCTGACAAAAATTTATGGTCCCAAAGTATTTCTGTTAATAAAAATAAAACCTATTTATGGTCCCAAAGTATTTCTGTTAATAAAAATAAAACCTATTTATGGTCCCAAAGTATTTCTGTTAATAAAAATAAAACCTGAGTATTCCGACATCCTGTACAATCCGACAAATAGCTCTGGTTCCTTGGTGTGTCGGATTAGACAGGTTCCACTGTATCCTCCTACAATAAAATGTCCCTTACCCTATCTTTCATTTGTTGAGATTCTGCACTAAATGGATTAATGTAATCTTCTTCTTTTGGTATCAAATTCATTTCTTGAGACATCTACAAGTAAAATAGATGAAAGTTAATGATTGATTTATTCATTCATTCATTGGTTGATTGATTGATTGATTGGTTGATGCTTAGAATGATTTCGTATACATTTCTGTTACCCAAAGAATGCAGATATTTTTAATGTCCCCAAGTAGGTTATATTGTATACCAGTGTTCAATGGATCAAACCAATAGAAGTGTTAAGCATTTTTCTTGGTTAACATAAACGCTTAAACTTAATACTGCTGAGCATCAAGTTAGCATTATTTGTGAGTTCAAGTTACCCTCAATTACAAAGGTGTGGGTACATTATCTAACATTTCAGATGGTTGGTGGTTTTAACAGGCACTTACAATAGCCACCATAACATAAGTTTGTTACTTCTTCAGCCCTAAGATTAGCCATTGATTACCTGATTGGGTGAGTGGATAGAGTCTTTAACTTTGGACCACAGCCTAACACCAGTGATGTAGGTTCATAACCTAATATCATCCTAAAATGATTTTCAGACATTTACCCATGGACTAGTCAGTTCGTTATATCTGCTAGCGCTTTCTTATCAGAATATGTGCCGTAGTCATGCTATAGCTAAAAAGAAACCCCAGACGCCCCCTTATCTTGATTTTTTTAAATAAATTACATTGATTTATTTGCCAAATTTTGGAAATGGACCCCATTTTAGACTAGAATAAAACGATGTAGCTGGCCCCCCACTTTTTAAAAAGTATTATTCTCCCTCTGGTACATGTATATCTCAGATCAAAAACCAATTGTCTGTACATTGTTTTAGTAAGAATAATAAAAAATCAGTTTGAGTTATACCTATATTTCAGTCAATAATAGATGGCATGTTGAGAATTAATAGCTGCTGAGATAAAAAATGATGGAAAAATGAGGATAATTGCCTTTAGTAAACTAAATTACAAAAACACACCAAGATTCACAATGGAATGCTGTAGTAAATTTATCTAAAAAAACACAATCCATTAAAACTTTCTGCAGCTGTAAACACTGAAAATATTAAACCCATCTCACGTAAAAATCTTTTATTTTTAGATTCAAAAACCTAAATATAGACATGCAGCATGAACATGTTACAAGATTGCACCGATTAAAAAATACAAGATCTTAGCAAGACACGCGATCTTAGCAACACACGTACATATACAGTCAAACCTGCCCATGTGGTCACCTCTATTAAGCAGTCACCTTTTTTCTTGTTCTGTCATAGAAAATTTCATATAAATTCAACCTCTTTTAAGAGGTCGCCTGTCTTATAAGGTCACTTTTTCTTTGTACCAAAGATGACCTCTTAATACAGGTTTAGCTGTATATATCATAAATTCACAGTTTTCATCATCTTTATGTAATGAATAAACAATTATTTACACTTTACACAGATGTTAAATAAATAAACAGGGTATTTTTTTTGTGAGGTTGTAATCTACTTTTCTCAGCTATGTTCCTCTCATGTGTTAACGATATTAAACCAGATATATCAATAGCATCATTGATTTTATTCAAGGGCAAGACATAATTTCATGAGCCAAAAAATAACTAGTTATTTCTTTCAAGTATGTAATGATATTACCAGCAACCCTTCTATTTACAGTCCATAACACTGTTACCCTCGTTTCCCAGCAATCCTTCTATTTACAGTCCATAACACTGTTGCCCTCGTTTCCCAGCAACCCTTCTATTTACAGTCCATAACACTGTTGCCCTCATTTCCCAGCAACCCTTCTATTTACAGTCCATAACACTGTTGCCCTCGTTTCCCAAAGGTACACTCTTGTAAGTACAATGTATATACATTCTGGATTTTTTATTATTTTTTTTTAATCATGGGGCCGTCGTGGTCGTAATCGTTTGGTAGTTGGATTTACCACTACCTGTGCAATCAGTACCTATCACCATTTAAGTTGTGATTTCAAACCTTGTTCATGGCGAGGTGTACTTGATACAACATTATGTGACAAAGTTCGTCAGTTACTTTCGACAGGTCAGTGCTTTTCTACGAGTACTCCGCTTTCCTCCATCAATAAAACTAACCGCCACAATAAAACTGATATATTGTTGAAAGTGGCATTAAATACCATAACCCTGACCCCCCCCCCCCCCCCCATCCAAACCTCATAGGGTACAATGTAATACATATACATTCTGGAATATTTTCTTTTTTTAATAAAATGTTAAATTTTCAGAATTCAGACCGAAATGTTATAATTACTGCTATTAGGTAAATATAATGCAACTGAATAAATTCTCAACAAAACAATCATTACGAACCAGCACAATCTTTACAAGAAAGTGTTCCTAAGGTACCAGAAATAATTAGCTAATTATTAAAACCTGTAGTTTAACCTGTTTACCACTCATCAACAATATCATTACTCAACTAAAAAGAGCTTGAAAGGTTGATAGATGTATGTTATTTTTTTTACCCCCTTTAATAAATGTACTTGCTTGTCTTTTTTAATTATTCTTTATAACCTAAAAGCTTACAACATATTGCATGTTATTATGTGTGCATAATAAGCACTTTTTCAGTAAGATTTTTGTTACATGGAATACACAAGTAATTTGGCACGATTTGAAGTCTTTCAAGAGAAAATTATGAGAAATTTGAATGTAAATAGGATCTCCATGTTCAAAGAGTTATTGAAATACTAACAGGATTATCCATCAGCTTATTAGTAAGAATTATACTGAATGATTGCTGTTTAACACATGATGAGACATTTTTCAGCTACATAATGACAAGAATAAGTTATCATAATGACGAGAATAAGTTATCATAATGACAAGAATAAGTTATCATAATGACGAGAATAAGTTATCATAATGACGAGAATAAGTTATCATAATGACAAGAATAAGTTATCATAATGACGAGAATAAGTTATCATAATGACGAGAATAAGTTATCATAATGACAAGAATAAGTTATCATAATGACAAGAATAAGTTATCACAATGACAAGAATAAGTTATCATAATGACAAGAATAAGTTATCATAATGACAAGAATAAGTTATCATAATGACGAGAATAAGTTATCATGACAAGAATAAGTTATCATAATGACAAGAATAAGTTATCATAATGACAAGAATAAGTTATCATAATGACAAGAATAAGTTATCATAATGACAAGAATAAGTTATCATAATGACAAGAATAAGTTATCATAATGACAAGAATAAGTTATCATAATGACGAGAATAAGTTATCATAATGACAAGAATAAGTTATCATAATGACAAGAATAAGTTATCATAATGACAAGAATAAGTTATCATAATGACAAGAATAAGTTATCATAGTAAGAATGATAAATCACAGGACACAGATATAAAATATTTAGTATCGATTTTATCTCAATTTTTTAATTAGATTTCGGATCAGACAATGTGGTATTTTTTGTTAGTCAATTTTTTAATTAGATTTCGGATCAGACAATGTGGTATTTTTTGTTACTCAATTTTTTAATTAGATTTCGGATCAGACAATGTGGTATTTTTTGTTGTTCTTTTTATTATTACTGCAGTGGCAATATCAGGTTCAGATGTGATTATCAGAAGATGATTGAGTCAAAATACATGTACTTGTATTTGCAGATCATCGGTAAACCACAGCTGATCATGCTCTGATTACTCTCCACTCATCACCTGTGGGTCAACTGGCAGAAAAATCTTTGGTTTGTTGAAAAAAACCCACTTATTTATAGTCACCAATCAAAATCGTTTGATATTGTTAATCTCCTAGTTCGAAGTGAAATACCTATACAGAAAAACGGAGTCTACCATAATTTGCAAGGAATTCCTTTCTTAATTTAGATACATTTAAAAGCTGTCATTTTATTGGCTATAAAGACAGTCTTATCAAAGTGTTGTAAAACGGTCACATGACTACCAATGATTTTTCTGCCAGTTGACCCATAGGTGACGAGTGGAGAATAATTAAAGCGATATCAGCTGTGGGTTACCGATGATGGTATTTGCAATAAATACTTAAATTATGCTAAATGTAGTACCATAATAATCTTTGTATAGTATGCATGCACGGATATTATAACATATTCTTTTTCCAATAATAAATTCTAACAAAGGCCTCAAATCTTTCTGACTCACCCAGCTAAGGCTTATCAAATTATTTATTCTGATCAAATAAAAAAGTATTATACACAATACTCTCTTGTAAAGTTATGATATCCAGGTATTTATAAGCTAATTAACATGATTTACTTTATAAGAGGATATCAATCTGTTGTTTATCAAACAATCAATATCATCTCCTTTAATTTGATCTGAAGAATCTAAACTATTATCATGAAATTTATATGTTAATTCTTCTTAATATTTTAGAAGTTACTTCTGATTTCAGAGGTATGGAAATCCCCCCTATCACCCCTAAATTCTCTGTTCTTAATTATATGGTATGGTAGTCCCTCTCTTATAAGGCCACTTCCACCAAAGGCCACAACACTTATTAGACCAGATTCTGAAATTCAGACACTTATATTTCAAATTTAATTCAATTTCAAATTAAAAATGTGTGGAAGGTGGAAGATGTCATATTTCTGGGAAAGTAAATAACACTAAATTAGCTGATACTTTTTTTAAAGAGTACAACAGTTGGCTTGAATTGACTCAGTCGTCCTAGCTGATACTTTTATTAAAGAGTACAACAGTTGGCTTGAATTGACTCAGTCGTCCTAGCTGATACTTTTTTTAAAGAGTACAACAGTTGGCTTGAATTGACTCAGTCGTCCTAGCTGACAAGAAGTGAAAACCTAATGACTTAGTACATGATGATGGATTTTTGTCAACTGAATATTAAATTATATAGGTGGGTTAGTAGTGCTCATCATTCAGCTATGACGTGACTACCAGACTTATTGGATAGTGGAAAGACTGGACAGCTATAATAAACAGACTGGTCAAATCTAAGGCCTTGGATGGTGTCTGCAAAAACTTAATACTTGACGTGGAAAACTGGATTAAAATTATAGATGTATAGATATACAAATGTTCTTATAGGTCATAATCATTGTCCAATCAACTATCTATACAGATGTCCTTATAAGGTCATAATCATTGTCCAATCAACTATCTATACAAATGTTCTTATAAGGTCATAATCATTGTCCAATTAACTATCTATACAGATGTCCTAATAAGGTCATAATCATTGTCCAATCAACTATCTATACAAATGTCCTTATAAGGTCATAATCATTGTCCAATTAACTATCTATACAGATGTCCTAATAAGGTCATAATCATTGTCTATTCAACTACAGTATCAATACACTGATCGAATTTTCAAAGCACACTATTGAATAGATTCTAAATATTTTCCTACCAAATTGAGCAATTTTTCACTGCCTCCATCAAAGACATTTGATTCACCAGAAAACCACACACTCCATCCCATCAAGGCATTCCATTCCTTATTCTTGTCATAGAGGTCATGAACTACGTCTGGTAGTCTTAAAACTAGGTCACCAAACATGGCAGTATTCTCCACAATCTTAGAAAAGGCTGGAAAAGAAAACAGAAAAAGAAATATGATTAGGTTTAACCCACAATGTATGGTATATCCTTTTGTAAAAACCACCAAACATAACAAGTGCAATCTAATTAAAATTAGATGTTTGTTGCATTTTTGGCAATACACTAACATCTAATGACATCCCTCATAGGGTGAGGTCATGGTTCATATTCTCAATCGACCAATCAGCGATCAGCCTATTAAATCAAAGGCATCAAATCTGACTACAAGCCAAGAGCTTTTGTCTGATTAGTCAATATATTTAACTGTCTTGCATATGATTGGACAGTCAAAGATGAATCAAAGGTTACATGACATGACCCAAAACGTAATGTTGTATGATGTAATGACAGATTTGCTTTCAGGTTCTTCAGTGATTTCAAAGAGGAAGGTATCTTAAAAATATATCAGAGTTTATTATGTTGAACTGTGTCTTGTATTGGAAGCCATCTTTGATTCTTGATCCACACATAAATAAGGACTGTCTTATGATCATTTATAATACAATTTTGGTTCATTCAAGTTTTTCTTTTCTGAGAGGAAATTATTTTTTAAAACATTTTTACCAGTGTTCTTTATGCTCGTATACTTTGTAATGTAATGGGAGCCATCTTGCGATTTCTGATCGACAAAAAAAAAAAACAGCAACACAGGAACACTTTAACAAGTAACAATTCCATCACAAATGTGGTTTATGAAAATAAGACATTTGAAACTTTTTTATGGCTCCAGTAGCCATGCTAAAATTCAGAATGGAACAAAAATGGCAAATAAATATTGAGAAAAACATGCAAAGTAACATTTCTACCAAGTCTGGTTCTATTTCATCCATCAGGTTTCAGATTTGATCCCACGATAGTTTTGGTTTCAGATCTGATCCCATGATGGTTTTGGCTTCAGATTTGATCCCACAGGGTTTTGGTTTCAGATTTTATCCCACAGGGTTTTGGTTTCAGATTTTATCCCACAGGGTTTTGGTTTCAGATTTGATCCTACAGGGTTTTGGTTTCAGATTTGATCCTACAGGGTTTTGGTTTCAGATTTGATCCTACAGGGTTTTGGTTTCAGATTTGATCCCACAGGGTTTTGGTTTCAGATTTGATCCCACAATGTTTTTGGTTTCAGATTTGATCCCAGTGTTTTTGGTTTCAGATTTGACCCCACAATGTTTTTGGTTTCAGATTTGATCCCACAATGTTTTTGGTTTCAGATTTGATCCCACATGGCTTTGGTTTCAGATTTGATCACACAGGGTTTTGGTTTCAGATTTTATCCCACAGGGTTTTGGTTTCAGATTTGATCCTACAGGGTTTTGGTTTCAGATTTGATCCTACAGGGTTTTGGTTTCAGATTTGATCCTACAGGGTTTTGGTTTCAGATTTGATCCCACAGGGTTTTGGTTTCAGATTTGATCCCACAATGTTTTTGGTTTCAGATTTGATCCCAGTGTTTTTGGTTTCAGATTTGACCCCACAATGTTTTTGGTTTCAGATTTGATCCCACAATGTTTTTGGTTTCAGATTTGATCCCACATGGCTTTGGTTTCAGATTTGATCACACAGGGTTTTGGTTTCAGATTTTATCCCACATGGCTTTGGTTTCAGATTTGATCACACAGGGTTTTGGTTTCAGATTTGATCACACAGGGTTTTGGTTTCAGATTTGATCACACAGGGTTTTGGTTTCAGATTTGATCACACAGGGTTTTGGTTCCAGATTTGATCCCACAGGGATTTGGTTTCAGATTTGATCCCACTGTGGTTTTGGTTTCAGATTTGATCACACAGAATTTTGTTTGCATAAGATGAATTTTTCTGACGAGACATATTATTCATCTAAAGACCACCAGTAAATATAAATTTTCTTAAAACCTTTTTTCTTTTGATTCAAATTGCTAATGCCTAAAATGTTTCATTAAAGGATGATATATTACCATAACTAAGTTACACAAAAATCTTAAATAATATAAATATTTTAAATTGTTGTTTTGTACTTTCCATGGTCACAGGTTCCAAAGTTTAATTGCAGTTACTCAAAACAATTTTAAACATTATACAAATAAAATTTGTCTGTCTGCCATAGTGCTTTGTCTAGTTCAAGTAGAAATACAAGGAAATTATATAATGGGCTGAATCTTTGACCGGTGTCTTAATGTCAAATTTGTTTTGGAATAATATCTTACATCAAGTTGTGTGGGTCATGAAATCCTAAATACTAGAAAATATAAGGAAATTATATAATAAGTTAATTCCTTGTTAACATAACAACTCTTTCACTTTGTTCTTAATGTCAAACTTTTTGGGGGAATAATTTCATAAATCAAGTTGTGTGGTTCATGAAATCCTAGATTCTTAAATGTTTTAAAGAAAAAAATATATTGAAGTTAACTGTGCTAACTCAAGTTCAAAAGAAATATTTGATGTTAATAACCAATAGAAGGTTTTGTTATCTTATGCTTAAAATGTTTATGTTAATAACCAATAGAAGGTTTTGTTATCTTATGTTTAAAATGTTTATGTTAATAACCAATAGAAGGTTTTGTTATCTTATGTTTAAAATGTTTATGTTAATAACCAATAGAAGGTTTTGTTATCTTATGTTTAAAATGTTTAGGTTAATAACCAATAGAAGGTTTTGTTATCTTATATTTAAAATGTTTATGTTAATAACCAATAGAAGGTTTTGTTATCTTATATTTAAAATGTTTATGTTAATAACCAATAGAAGGTTTTGTTATCTTATGTTTAAAATGTTTATGTTAATATCCAATAGAAGGTTTTGTTATCTTATGTTTAAAATGTTTAGGTTAATAACCAATAGAAGGTTTTGTTATCTTATATTTAAAATGTTTATGTTAATAACCAATAGAAGGTTTTGTTATCTTATGTTTAAAATGTTTATGTTAATAACCAATAGAAGGTTTTGTTATCTTATGTTTAAAATGTTTATGTTAATAACCAATAGAAGGTTTTGTTATCTTATGTTTAAAATGTTTATGTTAATAACCAATAGAAGGTTTTGTTATCTTATGTTTAAAATGTTTATGTTAATAACCAATAGAAGGTTTTGTTATCTTATGTTTAAAATGTTTAGGTTAATAACCAATAGAAGGTTTTGTTATCTTATATTTAAAATGTTTAGGTTAATAACCAATAGAAGGTTTTGTTATCTTATGTTTAAAATGTTTATGTTAATAACCAATAGAAGGTTTTGTTATCTTATGTTTAAAATGTTTATGTTAATAACCAATAGAAGGTTTTGTTATCTTATGTTTAAAATGTTTAGGTTAATAACCAATAGAAGGTTTTGTTATCTTATATTTAAAATGTTTATGTTAATAACCAATAGAAGGTTTTGTTATCTTATGTTTAAAATGTTTATGTTAATAACCAATAGAAGGTTTTGTTATCTTATGTTTAAAATGTTTATGTTAATAACCAATAGAAGGTTTTGTTATCTTATGTTTAAAATGTTTAGGTTAATAACCAATAGAAGGTTTTGTTATCTTATGTTTAAAATGTTTAGGTTAATAACCAATAGAAGGTTTTGTTATCTTATGTTTAAAATGTTTAGGTTAATAGCCAATAGAAGGTTTTGTTATCTTATATTTAAAATGTTTATGTTAATAACCAATAGAAGGTTTTGTTATCTTATGTTTAAAATGTTTAGGTTAATAACCAATAGAAGGTTTTGTTATCTTATGTTTAAAATGTTTATGTTAATAACCAATAGAAGGTTTTGTTATCTTATGTTTAAAATGTTTAGGTTAATAGCCAATAGAAGGTTTTGTTATCTTATATTTAAAATGTTTATGTTAATAACCAATAGAAGGTTTTGTTATCTTATGTTTAAAATGTTTAGGTAAATAACCAATAGAAGGTTTTGTTATCTTATGTTTAAAATGTTTATGTTAATAACCAATAGAAGGTTTTGTTATCTTATGTTTAAAATGTTTATACAGGTGGGGAATCTTGCTATATATTTCAAAACATAACTGATTTTAATATTAATTCATAGATATTTTCATATTTTGAAAATTAACCAGTATTCTACTAGTGTTTATATTTTCCAGTCATAGAATGCATAGAAATGGGTATTTGTTGCTTCCCCGCTAAGCACACAGCATTGGGGAAAAAGAGCAAAGACTGGTTGGCTCGGAATCAGAATAATGTTTCCGAGTGGAGCAACACAGACTGTTGTTTCAGTGAGCTAGCATTATAAAAATCCAATTAAGTGTGATGGTCTAGTACAAAGCAGACCTCATCATCATCTCATTGAAAATTAACTTGTTCTTGCCATGATATAGCTGAAAAATTGCTGAGTTGGCATTAGATGACAATCACTCAATTCATTCTTACATATACCTGTACCTAGATTCCCTAGATCAAAGTGCCTCCCACCTATTATGGACTATCACAGTGGCTATAGTGGCCCTGATTGTCCAGTTATTGGATTAATATCTACCTATGTTATTTGTTGCCTAACGGTCCTGAAGTTTATCAATTTGACTGCTCCTGTGGCAAGGTGTACACAATACAACCTCTTACAACAGTAGTTTTATTCCCTACCCCATCCACCACCATTTCCCCAACACCCCCTCTCCCAAAGTTCCTCCTCCAATAAAATTGACAGCCATTATATAACTGAAAAATTGTTGAAAGTAGCATAAAACACTTACATTGGCCATAGTCCATCAATAAAAACGTAGATATTTAGCGTGTACATGTTTCTGTAATACCCTTTATACACTCAAAGATTTGGAAACCTAAATATTTTAAAATTATTTGGGAACAGGAAATCCAAAAGACATAAACAGGACAGCCAATATCTGCTCAGGGTACTACAGAAACAAACAGGACAGCCAATATCTGCTCAGGGTACTACAGAAACAAACAGGATAGCCAATATCTGCTCAGGGTACTACAGAAACAAACAGGATAGCCAATATCTGCTCAGGGTACTACAGAAACAAACAGGACAGCCAATATCTGCTCAGGGTACTACAGAAACAAACAGGACAGCCAATATCTGCTCAGGGTACTACAGAAACAAACAGGACAGCCAATATCTGCTCAGGGTACTACAGAAACAAACAGGACAGCCAATATCTGCTCAGGGTACTACAGAAACAACCAATCTTCCATCAAGTGTCTAAAAATGACAATTTTCTCATTTTTATTCAATGAAATATCCTATAATATCACCTGCCAGCTGAGGAGATTACAGTCTTAAAAATATCATTTGAACTTTTGAAGAATTATCAAATAACAAATCTTTACCAATTAACTTTATATATTTTTTACATTTTTTTAATCAGTTAGTAAGATCTTAGAGGAAGTTAGTGTTTACAGTCAATAGATGTCAGGTAACTATGATCAAGTTTATATACACTGCACCTGTCTTGTAGAGATAAGTCTTTGTTTATCATCTCACATCAAAAGAGAGGCTCTAAAAAATGTAAGGTCATTGAAATATTATTCCTAAAAATCATTTAAAAAAATTCTTCTTTCTTCTTTTATTCTCTTTATGTTTCATGGTTTGTTTGTGGTTGTTTTGGGTTTTTTAACTTTTCTTATCTTTTTTCTTTGCATTTTGTTTATCATTTTGTTTATCATCTCACATCAAAACAGAGGTTACAGCAATGCAAGGTCATTGAAATAATTATATTCTTGCAAATTTTTTTTATTTATTTTTTTTCTGGCAGATCATCTCACATGTTCTCAAAAAAAATTTCAAGATTATATTTCTATCATAATGTGCTTGGGTGGATTTAAAGCCCTTTTGTATAGAAAGATGTGTGACTTAAAATATGATAGGAATTCTCTTAAATTTTTCTGACAATGTCTATGCGATATAAATCTTTCAAATTTTACTCTGTGATGCATAAATCATGTAAGTTATAGCTTTTGTGATTCTACCCCCCTCCTTTTTTTTTTCTTTACCTGAACTCTGAATAAACAATTCTAAATTTCTAACCTTTAATCTGATGATGATTTTTAATTTATTAATAGAAATTTTCAAAATGGTAAAGAAAATTGTAGTGAGCTTTTAGGAATATATACCGATATATATATATATGTAATCCCCCTCATTTAGAACCCCGCATTTTAGATCCCATCAGATGAACCAATTTTCTTGAAAATTATAATCACTATATATCAACCTAATAAAAGACTTCCCCATCTCCCCCATTGTGTGTCATAACATAACATTAGATTAAAATTATCTTTCCTATATAATGAACCCCTGGTGAATAGACAAAAAAAAGATTTAACAAAATGCCAGCTGACTCAAAATATGTAACAAATAATAATAAGCTTAATAGATATCAGGAAAAAATTTAATTCAAAACAATTTTGTGTTTAAGAACTTTCTACATTCAATAAATTAAGAACAATTTTTTTTTCCTATTTAAAAAAAAAAGTGCTTCAAGAACTTTCATGAAATCCAGTTTTCTTATGAAAATGAGATTTGTTTTTTGTTCTGGAACACATTACAGTCATGTGACCTCACAAAGAAAGTTTTGGAAAAGGTCTATATACTTGAGAACAGATGGTCAACAGCATATCAAATTAATATGAAATCTGAAAATTACTAGAAGTGATATTTTTCCACAAGTTTTATCTGAAATAGTAGTCTTTGTACATGTACATGGTCACCAATCGTCATGACAAACATCAACTTTGTAAAAGATTACCTAATGATCTTCCATTTAACATATTTGATTGATTGATTGATTGATTGATTGATTGATTGATTGATTGATTGATTGATTGATTGATTGATTGATTGATTGATTGATTGATTGATTGATTGATTGATTGATTGATTGATTGATTGATTGATTGATTGATTGATTGATTGATTGATTGATTGATTGATTGATTGATTGATTGATTGATTGATTGATTGATTGATTGATTGATTGATTGATTGATTGATTGATTGATTGATTGATTGATTGATTGATTGATTGATTGATTGATTGATTGATTGATTGATTGATTGATTGATTGATTGATTGATTGATTGATTGATTGATTGATTGATTGATTGATTGATTGATTGATTGATTGATTGATTGATTGATTGATTGATTGATTGATTGATTGATTGATTGATTGATTGATTGATTGATTGATTGATTGATTGATTGATTGATTGATTGATTGATTGATTGATTGATTGATTGATTGATTGATTGATTGATTGATTGATTGATTGATTGATTGATTGATTGATTGATTGATTGATTGATTGATTGATTGATTGATTGATTGATTGATTGATTGATTGATTGATTGATTGATTGATTGATTGATTGATTGATTGATTGATTGATTGATTGATTGATTGATTGATTGATTGATTGATTGATTGATTGATTGATTGATTGATTGATTGATTGATTGATTGATTGATTGATTGATTGATTGATTGATTGATTGATTGATTGATTGATTGATTGATTGATTGATTGATTGATTGATTGATTGATTGATTGATTGATTGATTGATTGATTGATTGATTGATTGATTGATTGATTGATTGATTGATTGATGTCAAGTGTGCAGTATGACAAGTTTTGGAACAATAAATTGTTGTAGTTAAAAAGTAGGCAATGAGATAGGACAATGGGCAGAAATTTAGATTGTCAAAGGAAAAAGAGGAAATAATGTAGTTTATATCCCATCCTGAAGGAGGTGTGTATTTTATCTGTCCAACAGAACAATGACCCATTTTGAGATGTTGCATCTGGCAGCACAGAAATTATGTCCTATTTTACACAGGGATTCCCTACAGGATGAAAAAATGTACAGTAGCAGTCAAATTTACCTCTGATTTTTTACAAGGTTCAAATATCTACAAATTAAATAAAATTATACTTGAATTTTTTGTTCTTTCCATTGTTCTTGCTTGAACAGGAACCTGTTTTGCCTGTAGTAAGGGAAATAATATGCATAATTTTAGAATCAAATCAAGAATGTCCACAAGGTTCATTCAGGAGGAGTGTGGATTAGATAGATTTGAAGATAACAGCAATAAAATATTTCTGGTACATGAACAGCATACATTTTTTTTTTAAAGCTCAATTCTGGGGAAGATAATATTTTCAAAAGTAAACAAGAAATGTGTGCATCACAAAATATGCCCGTCTATATAAATTATCAAACGGTATAATGGTAATGACCCCAAAATAAATAGGGGTCTTCCCCTTCCACAGGGGAATCATGTGGCCAAGTTTGGTAAAGATCCAATATACAGAACTAAAGTTATCGTGCGGAAACGATCCTGTTGTCAAAAATTCTATTTATAGTAATGGTGACCTTGACCTTTGGCCTAATGACCCCAAAATAAATAGCGTTCTTCCTCTTCCACAGGAAAATCATGTGCCCAAGTTTGTTAAAGATCCAATATATAGGACTAAAGTTATCGTGCGGAAACGACCCTGTTGTCAAAAATTATATTTATAGTAAGTGACCTTGATCTTTGACCTAATGACCCCAAAATAACTAGGGCTCTTCCCCTTCCACAGGGGAATCATGTGGTCAAGTTTGGTAAAGATCCAATATACAGAACTAAAGTTATCATGTGGAAACGACCCTGTTGTAAAAAAATTATATTTATAGTAACAGTGACCTTGACCTTTGACCTAATGACCCCAAAATAAATAGGATTCTTCCCCTTCCACAGGGGAATCATGTGGTCAAGTTTGGTAAAGATCCAATATACAAAACTAAAGTTATCATGTGGAAATGACCCTGTTATCAAAAATTATATTTATAGTAATGGTGACCTTGACACTTGACCTAATGACCCCAAAATAAATAGGGGTCTTCCCCTTCCACAGGGGAATCATGTGGCCAAGTTTGTTAAAGATCCAATATACAGAACTAAAGTTATCGTGTGGAAACGACCCTGTTGTCAAAAATTCTATTTATAGTAACGGTGACCTTGACCTTCGACCTAATGACCCCAAAATAAATAGGATTCTTCCCCTTCCACAGGGCAATCATGTGGTCAAGTTTGGTAAAGATCCAATATACAAAACTAAAGTTATCATGTGGAAATGACCCTGTTGTCAAAAATTCTATTTATAGTAATGGTGACCTTGACCTTTGACCTAATGACCCCAAAATAAATATGGTTCTTCCCCTTCCATAGGGGAATCATGTGGCCACGTTTGGTAAAGATCTGATATACAGAACTAAAGTTATTGTGCAGAAACCTGTGTGGATGCCCGCCCGCCCGCCGCCAGCCATACCCAATCACATAATACGGCCCGTTTCGAGACGGGCATATAAAAAGTATAAAAATGTTATTCAGTAATAAAGAATTCAATAAAAAAAAATTGGTTCATTCTGTTGAGTGACTTATAGGATGCACTGAAAGACTGATACAAGTAAAACTGTATAATTTTTGTATATTACCCACTAACATTAAATCTCTTCTTTATGAAAGAAGGTTCCTTGTCCAAGTTTTACAAAATATTTATGGTACCAGTACAAATCCTAGGCGAACTTTGTCAATATTCTTTAACAGGGGTTAGGGTTATGGTGTTTAACACCAGTTTCAACAATATTTCAGCTATATCGCTGCGCCCAGTTTTATTGGTGGAGAAAATCGAAGTACCTGGATCGAAGTACCTGGAGAAAACCACTGACCTGTTACAAGTCACTGACTATATTCTTCAACATAAATTAAATTAAAAAAAACAGAAATTCAATTGATTTGGCCTCTGTAAAAGCACCCAGTACTACCTGTCTAAATTTATCAAATTTGAAAATCTTCAGAGATTATAAGTCAGGAACTTTGGCATCTTGTAATGTTAAAAAGATATTAAACACAAATCTGTAAGATTTTAAAATACTTAGAAGATCCTGTCAGTTTTGACATTAGTGGATTATAGATTGGCTGTTTATAGGATAAAATAACCCCAAATAATTTATCCTTCACAAATTATTTTTTACACTGAAAAAAAAATTCTTTTATCAATTTCCTATAAATATAAAATTTGCTAGGAGATAAGATTTTTAGAGGAAGCAATTTTGATCTTAAGTGAACAAATGTAATCCCTAAATTTCTTCTTAGTGCAATCAGGGACCATTGTGGTCGTGATCGTATGGTAGTTGGATTTACAACTACCTATGGTATCAGTGTCTATCACCACAAAAGTTGTGAGTTCGAATCCCCCTCATGGTGAGGTGTACTCGATACAACATTATGTGATAAAAGTTTCTCAGAGACGTACGGCAGGTCGGTGGGTTTCCGGTTACACTGGTTGCAGTTCCTCCACCAATAAAACTGATCACAACGATATAACTGAAAGTGGCATTAAACACCATAACCTTAACTCCTAACCCTCTTAGTACAATCAGCCCCTTGCATTTTGGAAATGTTTTTCTGATGCAAGAGAACTTTAAAAGCCCTTCCCCCTTTTTTCACCACATACAGAAGGCTCCCAAAGAATCTTTTTCAACATGTGACCACATGTGTATTTTTATCTTAAAAGTATTAAACATATTCTGCAATCTTCAACCTGACAATGCAAATTACTCTATAAACATCCTCTTTAAAGATTAAAAATGATCTATGAATTAAAATAAGGACCATTCAGAAGCCTCATACATGTACAGGTAAATACAAATATATATGAGATATCAATATTTATTTCTGTGGACCAAAGCTCAACAGTAGTACAGTGAAACCTGTCTAAACCAAACCCTGTATAAAAAGAACTTTAGATAAAGTCGTAACGTAGGAAACCTGTCTATTCTGAACACAAAGTTTGTCCCTTGGAAGATCGGTTTAGACATATTTCACAGTAATATATACACTTGTAGTTGTGGATAAGGGTGAGGAATACAAGCATGCAATTCTTTAGAAATATTTCTTTTTTTCAAAGCTAGAAATCCAAGGAAAACAAATTTAAAATACAGGAGTTTCAAAAAAATCTAAATCAAATCAACCGCAAGTGAATTCTGACTTGTCAGAAACTTAACCATAATTACCTTATTTCTGTAGCATGGCATTGTTTAAAAACTCATTGATATGAATTAATTATTTTGGAACAAATTATGCCATGCTGACCAGACATTAAGATGCACTAATTCACCAACAACACTACAAAATTATTTGAAAGTTTTAAAGGTCACAGAAATTGTGCTTCCTACATGTACATAGTATAAAAGCAAATTGTACCATTTTTGGCACAAATAAAGTTTGGCGACCTAATTCTTAAAATTTACAAGTAATATAATAAGTCACAACCATACATATTCTAAGAATGTTTAGCTTGTTTTTTTTTTAGTAATCTCATAATATTCAAGGGCCATAACTCTTTCGACTTTGTTTTTATATATGTGTTGTGACCTTCATCTTTATACACAAATTATGTGTAAATACATAATGCACATCTGTAAATAAGTGTCTTAAGAGTAGTCAACAATTATCCTCAATACCGTTATGCAAGCGTAATGTTGGATAGTCTCTCAGGTTCATTAACATTCAGAGAATCATCAAGAAATTAACCGTAGACCACTGAAAATGTTTACAATACTCGTATATATGTACTTTCAAACACAATGTACTTGAAAGGTTTCTGAATCAGTTTTCTATTTCCAGAAATCTGGAAATTAAAAAGAATTCTTTTTTGAGGTTTGTATGATTCAGGGGAATTTGTTTACAAACTGGATAAAATCATACATGTAGGTTCAAGGGCAGTAACTAGCTAAAGTTAAAGGTAATTATTTACATTTGTAAAAATTCCTAACTGATGTCTGTCAAGGGGCAATAACTCTTACCTTCTCTTACAGTTTCATTTTCTGGGAAAGGGTCTACTCCTGGTACAAATCCCCACTGTGTCAAATTTTGTTTGGCATCATTGATTACCTGTAAACACAAACAAGTCATGATAACATGTACATGATATAAAAAAAGAAAGTTTAGATACTTTCAAATTTAAGTCTTGTAAGAAGAGTTTGAAGATACCAAAGGGGGGTAATCAGAATCTGTATATCGAAGAAGAACAGACAACGCAATAGCCAAAAGAAAAAAACAAAAGAACAAACAACGATCTACAAAACATTACACATAAAACTACAGATCGAGTAACAGGAACTCCACTAAAAACCGGGGGTGAACTCAGGTGCTCCGGAAGGGTGGGCAGTTCCTGCTCCACTAGTAGCACCTGTCGTGTTATAATGCTCTCATACCATAGAGGCCTGTATGATCAAATGTCACACTACGTAGGCATATTTGACCCCAAGGTACTCTTGATCTTGGCTTTTGATCATACAAACAATCTCTATAGACCCCTGTGCACAGACAGTGACAACATTATTTCTAAATGGACTTACCAGTGCCTGAAATGAGGGCCAGCCTTAGGCTGGCCCGAAAAAAATTTTTGGGGCCAGTAAAAAATTAGAGTCACTGGTCCAAAATGGCATAATGGTGGCCCAAACATTTTGTGACATTTTATTTATGAAAAAAAGACATCAGATATCAATATATAAACAGTTTTCAGATTAATTGTTTTTTATCAATAACATTAACATTCATTCTTTCACTAGTTTCACGAGGGTTGGGGGGGGGTGCTCTTCAAGGTAATTTTGGTAGGTACAGGTGTGCAGCTGAAATTGCGAAAACACCCCAATGCAT
The DNA here is from genome assembly GCA_963680875.1 of Bathymodiolus brooksi. Classification (NCBI taxonomy): domain Eukaryota; kingdom Metazoa; phylum Mollusca; class Bivalvia; order Mytilida; family Modiolidae; genus Bathymodiolus; species Bathymodiolus brooksi. The sequence goes on from OY804582.1 coordinate 23,792,120, forward strand.
ATATTGCTATCAAATGAAACCTGAATTTACTTGTTATAACCTTTTTGACAACCTTTACGCCATTGGCAAGGGTGGTCTCAAGAAACGATGCTAGTCCATCGGATGGGGACAATAAAAGGCTGGTTTGTGTAAGGGGAGATCAATGCCATGATCACATTAAAGACATCCGGAAAAGAGTAGACTAATGCCACTACAAGGACCGCTCTTGCACTCCCCAGAGTGAAGAGTGACATCACTTGTTTCAATTCACTATGAAGAAGTGATTTTAAAAGTAAAATAACTTCTCAGTTCGGCAAGGGCGTAGCTTACGTTGAGGCAACCGAGGCAGCTGCCTCGGTAAAAAATATATGCCAAAAAAAAATATAAAGACAATTAAATTGTATTTCCATGTTCTCAATAAAGGGACAATAAATAAGTTAACAGACTAAGACTCGGTTAATGACGGAAATGGCACCTAGTTGAAGGGTTTAGGCCTCATTGCAACTTCAAGATGAAGAACAGCAATTATAAGGTGCTGTTCCTGTATAGCAATCACGAACATGGTATGTTCAAGTTTATATGTGTGATTTTGTCTAATGCAATCCATAATATTTTTGAATCGGCAATTAACAAAGTTTCTTGGACTAAATTGTACATGTTAGATGACCATTATGAATGTGCAATTGTGTATAGCTGTGACTTATTTTTATGACTATTTTGAAGCAAAACTGGTCCCAAATATACTCTAAATTGCTCAAAATCGCTTTGCCCCTGTAACCCACTAGGGGCTTCAGGCATCCCCCAGACCCCCTGCCTCGGTAGAATAACATAGTAAGCTACGCCCCTGTTCGGGGTAATGTTAGTTGGTTATTCATTCCAAATAAGTATCTCACTTTGTTGAAATAACAAACGGTGCTAATTTGTAAACAAAAGTTCTGGTTCCAAAAAAGAAAACCACTCCCAATTGTCACTAAAATGTAGCCGTGTACAACTATGAAAAGTTTAAAAGAAGTGACAGGCCAGATAGTTTCCGTAGTTTAACAACTGTCAACTGTCAACGATTTTCTCTCCGTTGTTGGGGAAACGTTTTTCAATGATTACCTAAGGATTGACACAAAAAGGTTTCCGATTTCTGTAAAATGAAATTTGTACATGTACATTTTGCAGCAGATTGAATGAATAAATTTCCAAACCGTGGAAGATACCAGATTGCAAACATTATAATTTATAAGTTGACAGTTTTAATCAGTTTAAGAATATTTTAAAATCTTGGAATGGAAATGTATGTAAATGTTCAGTTTGTGCTGACTTTTAAATTTGTTTAAATTTCTACCATCTAGGTCATATCCAGTTTTTATTTATTGTGCTTATAAAAATTTTATGCTTTGCTCATAATATCAGCTTTTAGTTGTTCATAGTTTGCTACATTAGCTCTTGGTATGCTTAGCTTATAACATCAGCTTTTAATCTGCTTTTTTGCTTATCTTGTAACTGTTAGTATTTTACATGTAGTGCTTACTTAGTCTTGTATTTTAGCTGTATGTTGCATGCTTGTTATTTGTTATTTATTCTGTGTCTGTGTATGTCGGTTAAAAGCTCAACAGAGCTTATGTTGTATGTTGTTTTAACTATGCCGACTCTAAATAAAGCTTATTTATTATTATTATTATTTACAGAATTCTCTTTATAGTTCACAACTTTCCACTTCGTCCGTGATTTTTAACAATTTTAATAATTAAATCATAAAGAAACAAAAAAACACGTTTCTTTTCTAATATTTGTGAATACTTGTGTATTACATGAAAAAATGTAGGAAACGTGTATTGATTGGCTCGATAAAAATACATAATTGGGGAGAACAGTAAATTACATTAGCTGTGTATTCATTGGCTACACAAATGTATTTGGACCAATCGCTGTGCTCGTAACAAACTGTTTTCGACTAGAACAGAAGAGTTATCTACCGTTGAAGTTACGGTAAAACAATTTTTAACGGTCTTTTAGGCAATCGCCCAAACGCTTTTTGTTGGGCCAGTGACTACCTAATTTGGAGCAGCTTTTGGTCGCCCGAATAAGATATTAGTCGCATTTGGCGACTGGGTGACCGTCCATTTCAGGCACTGCTTACAAACATGTATCAATGTCGTATGGTCAACAAAAAAACATTTTTTAACCATACAAAAACTATTGTTACAACGCTGATTAATAGTCAATGAAATTCACAATCTTGAAAACTAAAAAATAAATACATGTAACCTCTAAATTCTTGTTCAATGGAAGATAACTCCTTTTCTTTTAGCACTTGGAAAATAACAATATTTATGTTATGAATAAAACACCAACTATGATAGTTCTACTAGCCTATATGACAATAATTATCCTATGGGATCAATTGTTACACTTCTCATATATAAAAAATAGTACAATGAAAACCTGTCTAAACCGAACCCTGAATAAACCAGAATCCAGTATAAACCGAATCTGAAATAAAATCCCAACGTAGGATTTTTTTTATATTAATTTAACCTACAAATTGAACACATGTCTAATCCTAACACAAAAGCTGGTTCCATGGAGGTTTGGTTTAGACAGGGTCACTGTATTTCAACTTAATTTATCTCTATATTTTGCCTAAGGTAATGCATTACAGATTCCTTAACATTTCAATCAATATGGCTTTTAACTGAATAATGGGAGATAACTCTTGCTCAAAATTTAAACAATGAAACAATTTTCTTTATTGAGTGAGTGAGTGAGTAATTGTTGTTTAATGCCAAATGCAGCCATCTATATCATGACGAGAACAAGATACATTCAGTGAAATGATGTCATGATGATGAAGATATCCACTTTGTACTAGTTCTATATGTTAATCATGTTGATTGGATATTTATAGTGCTAGTTAAACTCTGACTTACAGCAAACAATTTTTGAAGCATAACATTGACTAGCTTATACTTTTTGGTATTGTCATCAAAGGCTTGTAAAGATTTAACAGCTTCTAACTGTAGGTGTCTGTGTTCTAGAAATAATCTTTTATCTACAAAAAAAATGGAAGAACAGATAAGAGATGTACATGAAACATTTCTGTTAGAAAATACTGACTTGATTGATGTCTTTAAAAAATGTTCTTACCATTTAAAGTAATTATAGATGCATACAATGCTTAAAGTACATGTATATCCTAATTCAAAAACTAGCAGCTCAACTGAGCCTGTATTGATCACCAGGTTAGTTATGCACTGTTCGGTTCAAGCAATTTTGTAGTTTCTCAGAAAAATATTGGCTGTGTCCATGATGTCACGATGTCACTGTATTGTTTTTGCAATGGCATTGTACTTGTTTATTCAAGTAAAGTTACTAAATTCAAGAATTGTTAATTAGAATCAACAGTTCGTTGAACTCAACCCTTTGTTGGGTGTAATCAACATTAACTTTCATATGAACTCTATTATAACCATTGTATGAAATTCTTACTGCCAGTAATTAATAAGGGTATCTTAATTGGCAATAATTACATTACTTCAGTTTTTCATTGAAATGTTACAATATGATTGGTTATGAAGTGGTCACATGATTATAAAAGTGATGTTTCATATCCCAATGAAACTCAAATCCGAACTTGCACGTGCCTCCATGACGACGTCAGATGTAAACAATCAATGGTGTAGTAATTTCCAACAGCAAATAATCTAACATAAATCAAATTCACAACGAAAAATTCAACTATATTAAATTTTGGTGTGATTTAAATATAATTATAAGAATTGAATGCATTCTTTTGAAGTTTCTTTGGGGTATGAAAGCGTTGATCGAACTACATTTTCAACATGAATTACCGCACTTCATTGAAAATGTACTTCAGTCAACGCTTTCATACCCCAATGAAACTTCAAAAGAATGCATTCAATTCTTAAATAAAACTGTTTGTATTGTCAAACTTTAATAGAATAAATCTCTTTCTGAGTTTTACATTCTCAAGTGTTATGATGTTATAATGAGCATATGAATAATCAAACTTCTGAGATGGGGTCATTTTTTTACTCTTATTGATCGTTGTAGATGGACAATAACCAGTCGATATTTAATTCCTGAATCTGCTCACATTTTAATTCTACTAAATGCAGTCATGTAATTAGCTCATGATCAGGGGGTTAGACTACCAGTACATCACAAGAGTATTAATTGGTTTGTTGTGAAAGATCACAAAAATGTTATGTTTTTTATCATCGATCTGGATTAATTTCTTGTCATACATTGCATAATGATGCAATTGTACACAATCATGACAATAAGACAAGATAACAAATTTTCCAATCAAGATCCCACAAGGGACAGAATCATAAAATGATTATTCATTGTACAGGGACAACATACATTGCATAGACACATACATACATACATACATGTACATACATTTGAGATATTACACAATAACCCAATGGATATACCGACTACAGTGCCGTATTATAAATCTGTGCACCTAATGATTCCGAGGATGACTACATAGTGAAAAAAAAATTCAATGTGAATTTGGTATCAAATGAAAGATAAATCATTCTTCTTTTCATCGATGTAAAAAAATTAAAATAACAAGAACAATAACTAATAAAACAAATGGAAAAAATGTACAAACTCTATGTTTTTTGTTAATGTTGACATGTTTTATAAGTCTGCACACAACAGGGATGGAGGGCTTGGATGCAAATATTGGGGCGAAATGTCAGTGACAGATACGATATTTGGTAGGTGGAAGCTTGCTGTAGCAGATGATGTTTAAATTAGAAACTAAAGTGGAATCAATACTGGTGGGCAGACTTACAATACTTATCAGTGAGTAACATCTAATATCATTGAGTAACATCTAATATCAGTGAGTAACATCTAATATCATTGAGTAACATCTAATATCATTGAGTAACATCTAATATCATTGAGTAACATCTAATATCATTGAGTAACATCTAATATCATTGAGTAACATCTAATATCATTGAGATTAGTCCTCTGAAGAAATTTTCTGTCTGTATCTCGATCCGATATACAGACAGAAAATTTCTTCGGAAGACTAATCTCAACGAGATTAAACAACATCAATGATCAAATTATGGTGACTTCATTAATATTTCTCACTAATGAGACAGCACAGTTCCTATATTTAGCCATGTGAGATATCCTTGTCTCAACCCGTGGGTGAGATAAGAATTTCACGCTACTTTTCCCGTAAAAATGTTACGTTTCACAAAATAGCTCTTCACCACGGTTCCGTCTTTATTCTCATCAATAAAACCACGATTCTACCACATAAGTATTTTTTTATTAATCTTTACTATTCTGCTTTCAAACGATTTAACACCTTTCACTGCATTTGACTTTTTCTCACCCCGTTCTATCGTGTCAATGTTTGTTTCCTTTGAGCAAAAAATAGAGTGCTCTCCCTTGTTAGTAACTAACGTAAAGAAAGAAATTACCTCCCTTTGACCAAAGTCAAATAATTTTTACAGGTAATTTATCGCTGTTGTAGTAGCATATATAATATATCTATTAAATACATTGTATTTTATTATGAAATACAATCAAAATACTGCCAATACACGGATGTATATCGATAAATCGACAATTAACTTCACCAACGGAAAACAATTTTGCGGGAAAACGCTCGGCGCAATGTAAACAAAACAAAGATGTTTAGTGAGAAATAAAATAAAACACCGGAAAACGTACAAGATAGGGAAATTAGTGAGAAAAAGAATCAAACACCGGTAAGAGGGCAAGACGGACAAATCTCAGACACCAGCGGGTAAGATTTTGATTGGTATCCAACGGAACCTCATTGGAGAACAGAAATCTTTCCCTTGGGTGTCTGAGATTTTTGAGACATGACTTCCAAAGAAATACTATCATAACTATGCTCTTTATATCCAGTCTCTCTAGAGATACAGAGCAGAATATTTCTTCAGAAGTCATATCAGTCTCAACTATATTACTATATTAGTATTATGCGAGCTTAAGCGAGCTCTTTAAATGGTATAAAATGTGTACTTAGGATTTTTTAACAAACATGGCTGAACATACTGTCGAAGAAGAAAAAAATTGAAGCTTTGTAAACACTGGTTCCATGTAACACACTAACACACTCAACTAATGAAGATCTTCTTAACATAAAGCGCAAAGGTGATCCTGAAGTCTTGTACCCTCTCTCGTACGTCCGATACCACTGAAACCCGGAACCCGTGTGTAATAAAAGTCATTTTGTTTGCTTGTTTTACTTATATTGATATTTTTAATTTATTAAATCTCTTCTGACATACTGACAAGAATTTTTGTTTCTACGCGGAAGTTAACTTTTGAGATTTCGTAAGGAACGACAACTCGAATAAAGGAACGACAGCTCGATTGAATGAGACTAGATTCGGCCCTAAAAAAAAGTTGTCCCCAATATATCTCGGCCCAAAAAATCTTGACACTTTTTGATGAAATTGCCAGATAATTTTCAGATGCGCGAGCATTCATGGCCGTGCCGGTTTCATATTATTTGAGCGTCAGCGAGCTCTTTATGGTATAAAATGTGTACTTAGGATTTTTTGACAAACATGGCTGTACATATTGACGAATAAAAAAAAATTTGATGCTTTGTGAACACCGGTTCCGTGTAACACACTAACACACTCAACTAATGAAGATCTTCTTAACATAAAGTGCAAAGGTGATCCTGAAGTCTTGTACCCTCTCTCATACGTCCGATACCACTGAAACCCGGAACCCGTGTGTAATAAAAGTCATTTTGTTAGCTTGTTTTACTTATATTGGTATTTTTAAATTTATTAAATCTCTTCTGACATACTGACAAGAATTTTTGTTTCTACACGGAAGTTAACTTTTGAGATTTCGTAAGGAACGATAACTCGAATAAAGGAACGACAGCTCGATTGACACTCGTCGCAACTTCGGCTGATTCCGTACCTTCATCATACCTCGTCCGTATTACGATAGCTCCCATTGGAACTACTTTCGCAAATCTTCAATGAAGGAGGTATTAAAATAATTTCACTTTCGAATATTCGTCCAATAATAATATATTTTCATTCGTCGCAATGTCGGCTGATTCCGTACCTTCATCAAAGACCAATATTTTTCAAAGCAAACTCATCTATTGTCGCCATTTTAGAGCTTATTCGCGGTGTGCAATGTTTGATTGAAGTGACACGGTCTTCCGACGAAGAAATGTGACGCGTATCAAATACCTTATTACAGCCGAGGTATTGAGGGAGAGAAGCGGACTCACCCGAGGTTTGCCGACTGCTCGATTGAATGAGACTAGATTCGGCCCTAAAAAAAAGTCGTCCCCAATATATTTCAGCCCAACAAATCTCGGCACTTTTTGATGCACTGGATGAGCATAAAATTGCCAGATAATTTTCAGATGTGCGAGCATTCATGGCCGTGCCGGTTTCATATTATATACTGTAGAGTGTAGTGACTAGTGTATACACAAAAGTTGGACAACATACATCTTTCAAGTGATGTTATTTTCCCTGTGACAACTGTCTTGTCTGCATCTTGTGAACCACTTGTTTCACTCAGTGTGAGGAGTAAACAAGATGCTATTAGAGTGCTTGTCAACATCGTTTTCTTTGCATATAATGTAACTTATAAACCATGTTTGATATTCTTCATAATTTTACACATTTTAACGTGTAACAATGAGTTACGTCCCATGATAAAAACATAGGAGAATTCATTAAATGAAAGAAATCGGTGGAACAAGATAGTCTATATCCGGAATTTCACGTATTTTTCGAGTTTCTTTAATTGTAGTATTGTTTGATACATTAAGTCCGAGAGTTCTTCTGACCCGAATGACCAATTTGCTGTCATGGCTGACGTGGATTTTCACGAGCAAGAGGTAAACAAATAAAATGACATTTCCCTCATTTATTATGTGGTTACATATTTTTTGACAATTCAAGCAAGTGTCATTTGAAATCCAGTAAATTTGAATGAGACTTAATGCTTTGATATTCATTTCTTGTCTGATTCTGACCATTTTGTAACAGTTTGCTCTGTTCGGTCATACTAAAAAGCGCCCGGGACAGATATATAATATAAAGACGTTAGGAATTTTTCACGGGTACAATATAGACACTGATGACATTTGGAAAAAAAATATAAATAAAATGAAAAGCTGCACTCAGGTTTGGAAAACCAGAAATTTAACCTTTAAGGGAAAAACTTTAATCGTTAAAATTTTTCTGTTAGCTCAAATGCGTGAAATGAGATTTGAAACTGAAATGAGGGGGATACCAGCACAGGCACTCGACGTTCAATAAATAAAATGTAGGGTAAATGTGGGAAAAATATAGTGTCACTGTTATAATAAAGAGAAGGCTTCCAATGCATTTTTCGGCACAAATGTAAACAAATCGGTTTATTTTTTCGTTTACGGTTTTCGCTTGACCTTTGCAGTATTTATGGATGGAGACCTACCTAATAGTTTCTCCGCTGCATCATTTATTGTAGAGCAGACGATCATACATATAACAAATCACTGTCTTTAAAGGGCACCTCTAAACCATACTTTTGTGACGTCCCCAGAAATATTCGACTTCCATTGTGGAGCGACCATGACATTGCAGGACCGCACAGAATAAATAGCATATCAATTAAGCGAAAACTAGATATAAAAATTTTTACGACCTATCACTGGACAATTGAACTAAAAGGTATACATTTTATTAAGTTGGTAAGCTTCTGACATTTTTTTGTGACCAGTAAGCGGTCGTAATTTTTTTTATATCTAGATTTCTTTTATCAATTATTCTGTGCGGTCCTGCAATATCATGGTCGCTCCACAATGGAAGTCGAATATTTCTGGGGACGTCACAAAAGTATGGTTTAGTGAAGTATGATCGTCAGCTCTCCAAAAAATGATGCAGCGGAGAAACTATTAAGTAGGTCTCCATCCATAAATACCGCAAAGGTCAAGCGAAAACCGTACATGAAAAAATAAACCGATTGGTTTACATTTGTGCCGAAAAATGCATTGGAAGCCTTCTCTTTATTATAACAGTGACACTATTTTTTTTCCACATTGACCCTACATTTCATTCATTGAACGTCGAGTGCCTGTGATACCAGAAAGATATAAAAAAGAGGTGAATGATTTGATTTGGAAATTTCTTTAGGACAATAAACCAAACCAAATAGAAAGAAACATATGTTGCTTAAATATTAATGAAGGGGGGATGGGAATGATTAACATAGTCAGACAATTTCGTCAAAAGTAAACAGATAAAATTTATATACAAAATAATCAACAGTGAGATGGACTCATGGAATGTGATAGGTAAACACTGGTTACAGAAATACGATAATAAATTTGGAGTTGATTTTTTTCTTTGTAAATGCTCCGATATTAAAGGTTTAGATATTGCATCCATTCCAAAAATACTATCAAGACGCTATACAAGCATGGAACAATTTTTTGGGGTCATGTTCTACGGAGTCTAAAAATGACATTTTAGATAAAAACATATTTGGTAACTCTGAGATCAAATTTAATAGAAATCCACTTTTTTTTTCAATCGTTTTTGAGAAATAATATATTTAAAATAAACGATATGTGGGACAAAAACAATAATACCTTTGTTGATAATCAGACTATATTTAATAGACTGGATGATAAAAGGTACTGGATATCAGAATGGGCAAAAATTAAAAAAATCAATACCAGAAAATTTTGTTAAGAAATTAAAATCAGATGATAACGAAAAGATAAAAAAATCATTAGGTTTGAAAATAGATAGTAATTTGAATATTTGAAATCATAATAATAAAATCATTGTTCCAAAAGAGCCGAAACTGAAGAATATCCAAAAAGAAATACGTAAACCAATCACACCAAAATGTCAATTAAAATGGGATACATTTTATGAAAAGATATTTAACTAGATATCAATTTGGTATACACTGAACAAGATTAATTGTAAACAAAGCATTATCCAGTTCCAATGGAAATGTTTGCATAACATTGTCTATTCAGAATATAGATTACAAAAAATGGGAAAATCAAATGATCAATGTCATTTTTGCAAAAATGAAAGAGTCCCTTATGCATTTGTTTTACAGGTGTCATAAAATTAAACATGTCTTAGATGAATTAAAACACATTTTTAATAGCATTTTTTAAAAGAATATAGTACTTGTTGAGGAAAACTTAATCATTGGGGTGTATGAGGGAGAAATAACAGAAGATCTGCTTTTAATGAATTTAGTCATTTGTATATTAAAATGGGTAAATTGGAAAACAAGAAATTATATAAAATATAATAAAAGCATTTACAAGGAAGCAATAGTTATCACAAATCTCAAAAATGAACTCAGAAGTAATATACAAATGATGATTAAAAACCCAGAAAGTTCGAAACTTATATAATATTATGAAACTACAGTTATTATTGGATACATTATAAATTTAGTTGTATTAATAATTCCTTTCATTATTTACTGTGTAAAAATGTATGTTTATAAATTGAATATGAGAGATACAATATGATTTATTTGCTTATGGTATTGTATTCTTACTACAACTGTACCAGTATTTATTTATTTAATTATATTGTTCATTGTAAATATGTGTAAGCCTTTGAGTTTCCTGGTACCCAGAGGTAAATTGTTCACAGGTGTAATGTTATATATTGTACAAGCCATTTGCAACCAAACATTGCCGCCTGGAACTCTAACACAGCTTGAACAAATATTACTCATGTTTTGTTTTTATTTAAAATATCCTACCATGCAATAAAGTCGGTCACTTGTTTTGATTTACAATTCTCGCGCAGCACGAGACCAATGACGTCATTCTGTATATTCATAGCGTACATAAACACAGAGGGAATTCTTTTCAACGTCAAAATTACAAGATGAGATTAAAACAGAGAAGTTTGAATTGAATAAATTCCATGCAAGTAAAAAAGATCCTTTTTACTAATGTCTTTTTTTCCTGATCATTATGCTTGTTAAATATGTTTCTATCGATGGTATCCCCCAAGCATTTGTATTTTTCCGGTTTGTTGTCATAATCGTCATCACAGTTCATGACCGTTTCTGGAATGTAGGCCAAGCAAATTGTATTTTAAAATACTTTGAAAATATGATGATTGATCATTCACATTCCACCATTTTCTAGAAAATGGCCGATTTTACCGGGAAAATACATGCAAGTGCTCTCCATTAGTCACAAAATGGCAGATTATTTTGCATTTCCACTGCTGCTTTGATAACAAATATACCCCTTACTTATTAGGGTAATGAAATGAAATTCACAGAGAAGATAGAAAAAAGAATTAATTTACAGCAATAATCAAAATTTATAGCATACATTTTGTAAATTGAACAGAGAATTAAATTAAACCAGACAGAAAAATGAGATTATCTGGGTAAAAAAAAACCTGTCATTATTACAAATAGCGTCAACAAAACTGTATTGTTACCACTATGTGATAATAAATGTGATTAAAATAAATTGAAATCATTCATTAATTGTTTTACAAAAATATGGCAAAAAAAAAGCCTTCGAACGGCAGAGGAATCTCGGACTATAGGTCATGTTGGTCATGTGACATACAGTTTCATAAATATGCTGTTCATATCAACAGGAATTTTTGATGATAAGCTCCACCCTCAATTTTGTCGGTACCGCAAATTCCCCTTTAACGGCTTCATGGTTACAAGATACAAGATATTTTATTAAGCCAATTTGGGGCCCTTAGGGACATAAAGTTATACAATTAAAGAGAAAGAAAGTCCAAACAATAGTAGTTATATACAAAATTAAATTATGTATACTATTTGTAGATGTTGCAGCCAGGGAAAGTATTCAATATGCTAAATAACATATACTAAATTGTATAATAAAAGATACATATATAAAACTATATAATAAATCATAACTTTTTTTTTTTTTTTTTTTTTTTTTGTTGTTGACAGAGGTTAATTCTTTTGTTCTTTTATTACAATTCTTCAACAGATATTCTCCTAATTTGTTCAAAATGAGATGGTCTTCATTTGTCATTAACCATAAAAAAAAATTCCTTTTACATCAAGATTACAGAAATTAATATTAAGTCTATTTATTTCCTCAAAGAATGATCTTCTTTCATTATCATATAAGAGACAATCAATTAAAAAATGAGTTTCATCTTCAACACAGTTACCACGACATAACTGGCATATTCTATTTTATTACATATTGATTTTATTTAAACAATTTTATTGGCTATCATGCTGTCACCTGACATTTCGTAAAATTTGATATTGTTTGATTAAAAATCGTATTGACTTGGTTTCACTTCCGTTTTCGTTTAATGTAATAAAACAATTACAGTCTTTTGTATCAGTCAATACAAGTTTTTATGGACCTTAGAAATCAATATTCACCTCAGCTTAAAGGCTTCGGTCAATATCGTTTTTAAGGTCCATAAAAAGTCGTATTGACCTCAACAAAAGACTATAATTGTATAATATCTTTCTAATGGTATTTTCTTACCGTCCTTATCTTTTGTTATCTCATATCTCCCACTTATCTTTTGTTATCTCATATCTCCCACTTATCTTTTGTTATCTCATATCTCCCACTTTCAATTCTAAGGTTATGAGCACTAATTCTGAATTTACAAATTATTTTAACATGTTTTGACTTTTGGTGAAAAGAGTCAAAGACACCCTGATGAAAATTTAAACATTTTGTAATTTTCTCTCACCAAATGTCTTGAGGGAGTCATTGTTGTATAACATATAACAAACAGTGTCTTCGTGCTAACCCACTTACCAGAGGCTCGGAACAAGTAAAACTGGATTCGGACAAGTGAAAATTATGAAATAATTTGTTTGCTTTCGGATAATTAGGCAATTAGGCAAAGACTGATATAACCAGTACTATAAGCACTTTGATTTTTGATGTTTTAAACATTACTAATGTCATTAGTGTCATAATAGTGATAACAACCTTTAAGAAAATAAGAACTGAAGCATGGAGTCAGATGGACACTTTGAGGTAATGCCATGGAACTGTAATTCTCTTTGGATTATATTTTCTTTGTTACAAGATAGATCTTAATGCTCTTCAATAAAATAGAAACTACATTGATTTATTTGTGTACATGTACCGGCATATTAAATGAAAGGATAGGTTAATACTGTTTGAATAGTTTATTTCACAGAGATACTTTTGGAATAATAATTTGTGACTCCTTTCAATTTTTATCTACAGGACAAAACTTCTAGTATTGAAGGATCACTTGACTTTAATCAAACAACTCTAAGTGTACAAGTATGTTGTTAATTGGCTGAAGAAAGGCCTTTATCTGTAATTTGATTTCATGTACATGTAGTGGTCCAGCTAGATAAAAGTAATGAAGTGCTAATTAATGAAAAAGGAAATGTATATCACACTTTCATAACATTTAAATATTTCAATTTTTGGTAGTTTTGAAATTTAGACCTAAAATGTACTTTACATTTATGCTTTTTCATACATTCAAGACTTTTTGAACCAAAATTAGTTAGGAATTGTCTTATTTCTGGATGATCATGTAAAAAAAATGTTATTCTGAAATCCAATATGTAAACCATCTGTTGTTTGCGATTTTTCCGTTGTTAAAAAAAAATCCTTTCAAAAGGAACCACTTGACCATTTAAACTATTCCCATACTCTAAAATAAAAAAAGTTTCATTGATTCCTACAAGACTGGTTTCAAAAAAATTTGTAATTGACTAATATACCGATTAACTATATATGAAATACATTTACATAATATGACTGGATGAGTAATTACAGGCTTAATTGGGCCCTCTGGTTTATAGTTCTAGCTGGACCACTAATATCATTGAGATATGCAGGCTTACACTAAAACATATGGGCTAGCCAATTTCAAGGTCGCTTCTGTCTCAGATATTGCTTGCTTTACTACAAAGCTTTTGAATTCACTTCCACATTTTAGCACAATTGCTCTTCAATTTTCCCTCTGCATGGTAATATACTATCCATGATAAAACTCTTTCATTATTTTGTAATTTCCATAAATTATACAGGTATATATTATGTAGGTATATTAAAAGTTTATTATATAGTAATTAGAATAAATTACAGTTTATTTAATATCTCCAGACCAGACCTCCTTGGAACCAACTTTTGTTTTCAGTATTGATAGATGGTTGGTTTATGCAGGTTAAATTAACAAAAATTTCCTTCATTGTGACTTTAAAGGTATCATTTATACAGGTTTCTGTTTCATTCTGGATTTGGCTAAGATAGGTATCCTGTATTATACAGTATATTACTTTTTATGAATATTGTTTCACCATTAATTACAAGAATTTAATTTCTTGGGACTATTTTTTTCATCTATGCTGCATTTAGACCTTTTATTAATGTAGCAGTATATAGGATTGAGGAGATTTACCTTATCCTCCTTATTATTTGAAATTGATCGATAATAGCAAAAATAAATCTATTCCTTATTACCAGGCTATTTAATATAAAGATAAATAAAGATTAATTATTTAAAATAGAAAGTTAAGACAGTAATATTATAACCAACAATGACAACATGATCCACTCTTCTGAAACAGGAACAAAAATGACAGAAATAAACAGAAATCTTGATCTTGGTTTGGGACAGGTACATCAATGTGACAGGGTTAAACCATTTAACGAGAACCCAACCCTCCCCTATAGTAAAAAACACAGATAGTAATAGAAAAACTGCACAAATTCACTTCAACCCAAAGACCACATGCTTTGATTGTACTTACTTCAGGATTGCACAAAATGTGAATATATACATGTACTTTACTTACAGGAGTAAATAAATATAATTTTTAGAAGCCATATTTTTATTCTGCTTATTCTTGAGTTTTATGTTGTAAGCATACTTGTAGGTAGCTAGATACATTTACGATATTTTCAAAACTCTGAAAAAAGGAAAATGATATTTCTAGGTAAAAGATGAATTTCAGGGTATTGTATTGAGCAAGGTAAACTTCTTTATGTACCGGTAAATAGGTTAATCCATCAACAAGATTTTGAAATAAAATAAAAAAAATGTTTTTTCTTTCGAAATTGTATGTCGGAAGACAGTTTTTTTTTACCATGAAATGAGCCATAAAACTTTTAAGATATAATAATAAATATGCATTTTATGGAAGTTTCCCCAAAAAAGTGATAAGGAAACAATGTTCCAAAGATTTGATATATACTGTACTGTATATCAAATTAGATTTTAGTGATACGACTGGAATTTTGATGATAGTACATATGGGCAGTAGTTTAACTTTATGTGTATACATTCATATAAAATGAATCAAGCAGACATATGTAACTAAGCCCTATATTACTTGTATCCATTTGTTTTCCAGGGAATGAATGAAGTCTCATTAGAGGGAGACATTTCAGCACCAGGTTTAAAAACAGATGAAGATGAATTTAATACATTAGATGAACCTGTGAAGGATACTATTGTAAGTCAATGTCATGTGTATTGTAATGGATAGTGTGGTTGCCTCTTGTGCAGTAGATCATTAGTTCAAGTCTGGTTTGGGTAAAACCAAAGACTATAAAATTGGTATTTGCTCCATCTTTGCTAAGCATGCAGCTTTAAGAATTAAGAGCAAAGACTGGTTTGCTTGTTATCAGAATAATGTACATATGTGTCCAATTGGAATGACATGTCTACCAGCGCACTGTTGTTTCAGTGAGTAAGCACTATAAAGATCCAAGTACAAAGCGGACATCATCATTTCATTGAATGTGAACTTGTTCCTGCCTTGATATAAGTGTTGCTAAAAAATTGCTCATTTGGCATTAAACAACAATCACTCACTGTTTATCTACAGGTGAAAATGCCTACCCATTACACCACTGGCACTGCAGAAGTTTCACTCACTGTGACATACAAGTTTTACTTATCATTTAGGACATAATGGTGACTGTGAAATGAAGAACGACAATAAAACCACTGTTCCTTTAATTATTTTTGATTTTGACCTGAGTTTCGAATGAGTTAGGTAGTTGGATTACCTGACAACTCCTACAAGCCTATCACCAATATGGCGTGGGTTCGCGCCCGGCTTTGTAAATTACAAAAATGGGTGCATTCGATTCACAGCCGCAAGTGATAAAGTTTACCAGTTGCTTGCCCATGGTCGGTGGTTCTCTCCGGGTACTCCGGCTTGTTCCACCACTAAAACTGGTCACCACGATATAACTGAAATATTGTTGAAAGTGGCGTTAAAACACCAAAAATCAATCAAAATCCAATAGAATAAATTTTCTTTCAGGTACATTTACATCATTAACCTTTCACGTTAAATTTGTAAATGTGTAATATGTTGACAAAACTCATTTACAATAGCAGCATGACTGCCTCATTGGTGCAATGGTAGTGTTCTTGCCTCGAGTGTGATTTAATGAATAGGCAATTATAACAAACATCAGCAATCCACAAACTCTGAAACACAGAAATGATACTTATCAAGATTGATAGAAATTAAATTCTGACTTGGGACAGACAAAAAAAATTGGTAGAGTTAAACCATGTAGTCATAGGATCACTATCACTAACAAAGAAAACAGTTAAATCTGTGTATACTGAACACCCTGTAAACAAACCCTTTAGTCCAGATTAGACAGGTTATATTTACAAACATTTCAGATATTTGGACTAAAATTTCAGATTACACAGGATTTCAGGGTTCATATTTCATTGTTTTTCTTTTAGGATTCTTTAGAATGCATTAAAAAAACAAGTGAAGTCTAAGTTAAAAAAAATGTTGTTGTTTTTCAGTTGAGAGATTTAAAAGCTGTTGGAATAAAATTTTGGCATGTGTTATATCCTAAACAAAGTAAAACATTGTTGAAGGAATGTAAGTATCTTAGACAATTATTGATTAATGTAGTTAGGAGGACACAAAGGGAAAACTTGTGTTAGTTAAAAATTATGATACAGAACAGTCAGGGATAAATCACTGTGATAGACTAATCACTTGATATGTTACTTGTTATCACCCAAAAGACTATTTATATCACTGTACTGTACCATGAAGGATTAGTGATGGGGTTTAAATGATACCAAATATTTTAATTTAGTACTGATTGCCTTTGCAAAAAGTGTACAACATTTAGGAGAGAGAGTAGGTGTTGTACATGGAGTCAGAACTAGGTGTCCTGGTGGAGATGTTCTATTTACTCAAGACTCTGCAGCTCTGTATAAATGAAAAAAATAGCATATTGTGCTAGTACAACTAACTCATAAAAAAATTACCATAAGATTCACTAGAGAATATTTGGATTATGGGACGTTATATTGACTTCATTGATTTCACGTAGACATACTTGTACTATCATTGATGTACATTTTGCTCAAACTGGACTTTATTCCACATCTCAGATTTCATCTTTGATGCAATGTTGCTCTGAGAAATTCATTGTCACAAAGAAAATCAGCAATGGTATAATATATGGCTATGGTCAGTTCTGTTGCTGAAGAAAACCTTGTGTTAGTCACTACTAATCTATATCGCATAAGATTGTGACCTAGTTTCTCAGCTGTGGGGTACAACCCCTCCAAAAGTGGCATCAGCTAGTTGTGCAGGATAAATCTAGTACACTTCAGACACTTACATATATTATATATTAAACACAATTTGTATATAGTATAAAACTTACCTTGTTGATAACATTCTGATTATGATTCTATCTTCTTTCTTATTTTTCAGGGGACCTTTGGGGACCTCTTATTTTATGTGTATTTATGGCAATGTAAGTATTTTAGATTTCTTGTATGTTTGCTGTATTTGAAATAATAAAATGTAGATATCTAATTTGATGTGCACTGACAAATTTCTGGAATAACCTTCATCAGGTATGCTCAAAAGTCAAAAGAGCCAAATAATATCTATGTCTTCAGGCACAACATTTTCTAAGCTAAATCGTTACAACTTAATTGAGTGGATCAGTAAGCTAGCACTGTTAGTGTACCAATAATAAGACCTATACAGAATCATCATGTACATCTTTATAACTGCTAATTTAGAATGGGGTTTTTTTTGGCTTTGTTTCTTTTTATTTGATAGTGCATCCATCATCTCTTGTGAATATCACACTTCAGTACTCTACAATTCATACCAGCACCCACTAGTCCCTGGCTAGTAAGGAAACAAATTTTACTTGCCAACAAAAAAATGTTACTTGCCATAATTCGTACTATATATCTCCAATATGTATTTATTTGTACATAATTATTAATGCTCTGAATGAGGCACAAGATACTTAGATGAGGAATGGGTTTTTCTGATACCACATTGAGACATTTTTCATGTTTCAGACTAGTTTTATTTTGATAGACAAGACTTTCACGTTTATACTTTTTTTCGGTGACAAATTCGGTTTTGTCACCAATATCTGGGCCTGCCTTTCTGCAAACATAACAATACATTACGTAGTTATTGTAATCATCAATGAGCCATGAAAACTCTGACTTCGAGACATCTTGGAATTTATGCGTTTCAGCTTTAGAACCTGAACCTTCATCAAGTATTCTGGCTTATGCTTCCGTCAATGTTGCATCAGGCAGACCAGTTGCATAATCAGTTGATTCAACCGGTTTATTTTTAGCGAAATATTTTGTCAGAAGGTTTTGTTTTTTGCTAATCGTGGTCACTTGCAAGCGTTAAAAGTATGTGATTTAAAACTTTTATGTCTGAGTCAATTGTGAGGTTTAAAAGACTGGAAAATCAAAGTCGGAATTTTAATTGAAAAAAATATCAGTTAGGGAATGAAAATGTTCCGGAAATATTAACTCTCCGTCTGGCTATCAATACGGAATTTTTACTCGCATTTTACAAAAGTAACTCGCAAATGCGAGTGTTTTGGTCGCATTGTAGAGCCCTGCCCTTGTGATCATTTTTTTCTCGCTCTATAGGCAGTGCCAGTTTTGCAGATGACATTGCAAGTGTTTGTCGTAACATGTCACTTAAATATCTAGAGACATACCGAATCCTGTGTTGGTCGGTATAGGTACTAGGCCAATGCAAACAAAAATCAATATTGGCTAGGTAATGCGGTATTGGCTTTGTAAACGTATATAGTACAGTCAGAGACATAGTATGATAAATCACTGTGATAGACGTATCACTCTTCTTATTGAGACTGATATATCTTTTGATCTGTTTAATCTTATTGGGTGAAAGTAAGTAACACTCTAAATGTAAAAGAAATTTTGAAGATATATTTAATAGAACAAAAGATATATCCAAAACACCAAGATGAGTGATATGTCTTAGAGAGTCTATCACAGTGATTTATCACTCTATGTCTCTGACTGTACTGTACATAATGTAGTGGTAATTTTATTGTTATTTCAGACAATAACATGGTATTTAATTTATAATATAATTTACTCTATTAGCATGGTGTGACATTAATATATTTCTACGTACATTTTAGGATGTTGGAAGGGTCACATGGTGATGGTTCAAATGCCAGTTTTGATGGTGGGCCACAGTTTGCCGAAGTTTTTGTAATATATTGGGTTGGAGCTATGGTTGTCACATTAAATATTAAATTATTAGGGGGTAATATGTAAGTATGAGTCTTAATGTGATCATTTAGAAAGGTTAATTTATGGTATAGCTAGACATTTCCATCACAGAAAAAATTGCTGTGAAACTGAACCTCCTTGGAACCAATCTTTGTGTTCAGACACCAGTATATAATATACACTGGCATAACCTGCCACAATATGTGCCTGTCACAATACAGAACTTGGATTTCCAATGCCATATGTCTTGGCCTTTTTATTGTATTTGTTTGAGGTGAGAGGTTGTTGTTGGAATTGTTGACCATCACTGTTCTTTTCATTATTTTAATGTTCAAATACATGCATTATTTTGACAAAAAGATATGATATCCAATGAACTGCATGAACCCCACTTACCAAATTCTAATAATCGTTTGATAAAAGCTACTGTACCGTGACAACATATAGGTTGGGGATTAAGAATGTTAAATCATTTTTCAAGGGGAGATAATTGTGTTAAAACTATTGATTTCATTAATTTCATCAAAGTAAAAAGTTTAAACATTGTTATTAATTTTACAAAAGAGAAAAATAAGTAAGGTTCATCTTTGATGACCTTACTTGATTCTCAAAGCTTCTGTTCTCTTGGCATATTTTTGTAACGTCCAAGTTCAATTTCTAAGCCACAGTCACTTATGTAATATGATTTGGTGGTGTATTAGTTAGTGAACGTGCAGCGAATGTGGTAGATCTGAGGTTTTGCCAAACAAACAATTATAAAATTTGTATCTGCTGCTTCTCCACTAAACAAGTAGCATTAAGGAGCAAGTGAAGAACTGGTTGGCTCGGAATGGAGGATAATTATATGTCTGACTGAAATGACATTTCAACATTTTGACTTTTTTTTTCAGTGAGCTAGCACTATACAAAAATTAAATGTGTGGGTCTAGTACAAAGTACAAAGCAGACATCTCATCATCAAAACATAACTTATTATGGCCATGATATAGCTGAAAAATCAATCTTTTGGCATTAAACTACAATAATTCACTCATTATCTACTTATGTGATAAACATATTTGTTGAGAAAAGAATAAATGGCACACTAATTAACAAACTTGTATTTCAGATCAATTTTCCAAAGTATTTGTGTACTGGGTTACTGTGTATGTCCATTAACTGTTTCCTTGATAATCTGTCGACTGATATTAATAGCTGAGCAGACGACACCATTGTTTATTGTTAGATTTGTAGTTGTTGTAGTAGCTTTTATATGGTCAACTTTTGGTAAGTTTATAAATATTTAGTAATAAGTCATTCTAATTTGAACTGCCATATTTAACAATTGAAATGCTATGTTTGCCTTGATAATGTAAAATAGGGTTAGGGTTGTGGTGTTTAATGCCACTTTTAACAATATTTCAGTTTTATTGGTGAAGGAAACCGGAGTACTGAGAGAAAACCATTGACCTGCCGCAAGTCACTGACAAACTTTATCATATAATGTTGTATTGAGCGGGATTTGAACTCACAATGTTAGTGGTGATAGGCACTGATTGCATAGGTAGTTGTAAATCCAACTACCATATGATCACAACCACAATGGTGCCTAATGTACAATAAAGTTGATGTAAATAGTATCTCAAGAATGTATGGGTTTAAACCCTGCCACGGTTTAGTATGTGCTGAACATTTTAGAGTGAAAAGTTTTTAAATCGTCTTAAGTAAGCAACATAATTTGAAATGTAATTGTATTTAGCATCAAACATCATTATGGTAAAAAGATTCAAGCTGATCCAAATGAAGTACGACAGGGTTTACAAGGTCTGAACTTTAAAGAACCTAGATTTACATGGAGAAACATTTGAAAAATATTCTCTTTTTTTCTAAACAACCACATGTGAAAATTCCTGAATTACTATTGTCATATGAATTCAAACTTGCACAAATTGATCCACCAGGATCTAAAAAGCCAGTGAACTAGCACTTTAAAACGTGTTGGTCTAGAACTTTAATACAAGTTGGTCTAGTACAAAGCGGATGTCAAAATCAAGATAATGTGCCCAAGTGGAGTGACATGACTGTTGTTCCGTGAGTGAGCTAGCACTGTAAAACATATGGGTCTAGTACAAAGCGGACCTCATCATCAATCTCATTGAAATGTAACTAGATCTAGCCATGGTATAACTGAAAAATTGCTCATTTGGCATTAAACCAAAATCACTTGCCTCCAAATACTATAGAATTATTTTTTATGACTTACAATGAGGAATGAAATGAAACAATTGATTTTGTCATAAATTTGAAATATGTACAATTTAATTATTTTCAGCATCAACAGCCTTTTTAGCAGATTCACAGCCTCCAAAAAGAAAAGCTTTAGCGGCTTATCCATTATTTCTATTTTATTTTGTTATTAGTTGGTTAATAATATCACATACGTGAATGTACATTCCAAAAACAAATACAATAATAATGATTTTCTATACAAATATTTGACATGGCATGCACAAAACATACACATTGTCATAATTATGAATCTATGATGTCTGATTTTTGAGATTAATGTATATTTTTGATGTGGAGGATATGTATGCTTCTCAATACTTGTCTAAGAGAAATAGGATATTTAACATTGTATGTCTGTGTTTCATATTTACTGTATACTGTCAAATCTGTATTAAGAGGTCATCTGTGGGAGAGAGAAAAGGTGGCCTTACAAGACAGGTGACCTCTTAAAAGAATATGAAATATTTTATGACAGGACTTTTTGATATATTTGACTTTTTGATAGAGGTGATCACATGTGCATGCTTGATTGTATATGTAGGACATGCAAATAGTACATGAAAATATTTGCCTGTTTTATTTATTTATTTACACATTCAAAAGGTGTAAGAATTTTTGTTTATTATTATTACATGTATTGTCTTTTCACAAACTTGACGTTACACTTTATATCTTATTTTAATGAACTATTTTAAGTAATCAAAATGCACTAAATATTTGCACACTATATATACACCATTATTGCATTTATCCTGCAATAAAACTTGCAAAAAAAATGTTATTTAATTTAATAATAATAAAAAAGATAACGAAACCCCCATTGATACCTCAATAGTAGTTCCGGTAAGGGGCTTGGCTTAATAGCTTTATTAGGCTAATGTGAAAAGTGTTATTGTGACAGGGGTGTGGCTTAATAGCTTTATTAGGCTAATGTGAAGAGTGTTATTATGACATTGTCATAATAAAGCAACAGTTTATTTCACCCCATTTATTATGACAAAAAATATCTCAATTGCAGGATAGATATAAATATTAGTGCAATGTCTTATAATATAATGTTCATGTGTATGAGGCTTAAAAACTAGGATAAAGGCGAGATTTACCAAGCCTTTCCCTAGTTTTGCACCGAATACACATCAACTTTATATTTTAGGACATTGCATTAATATTGTGTTTACCCTACAGAAAAATCACATTAATCAATCAACGTTTACATTTTGAATTAATAAGAAAAGAAAAAAATCTAGTTATCCCTTGTCAAATTGCCCCTTTTGATATTTTCTGTCAACCAGAGGTGAACTGGATTTACAACTAGGTTCTCAAAGCTCAACAGGTAACATGTGACAGGGGTACCAGAAAAAGCTATATCTCGGTCAGTGACAGTATATAACAAAAAATTATCCAGTCAATGCAAGTAGAACAAGTGCAGAATTAATGAAAATATCATGCTATTCAGCTAGTTGTTCAAAAGCTCCCAAAAAATGTATCAGTTGTTTATTTCTTTAAGCATCATGATATTTTTCTCTCAAAATTTCTTATTATTACAATTGAATGTCTTCTTGAAATTTTGATCACTGCCAAATATTAAGGAATTGTATAGAAAACTTTGATTTTGATCTTATGCGAAATTTGTGTCAGCATAAACCTGGAAATATGATTGGTTTTTTTAACATAGATATCCAAAAATAGCAATGAAATGCTTTAATGGGGCAGACACTGACTATTTTTAGCTCACCTCGTCAATAGGCCAGGTGGGCTATTGTCATCACATTGTGTGTGAACTTGCCAAATTTTTTACATTTTCTTCTCAGAAACCACTGGGTCAAATAGATACAAACTTTACTTGAATGTTCCATTGGGGGATCTCATCCAAAGTTTAGTGCCAATTCAATATATGAAATGGCTGCCCAGAAACCATAATGTGATTTGATTGGCTGAACTTCAAATCTCTATTGTTCTGAAACTGCCATGGTATGCATTTTAATATTTAATGTGGTGTGAATGGTCCTGGGATGGCTCTTTAAATTTGTTTGTGTCAATTTATGAAATCCAAGATTACTACTTCACAAGAAATAGTTGAACATCAAATCTTTTGAGAAGTTTAAAAGTAACCTGTGGTATTTGCCAACAGTAAATGTAGAACTGGGTGTTAAAAAAACCTGTTTATCTTAATATTTAGATGTTTCCGTAAAAAAACCCAGAAGTGGTTGTTTTTTGTTATGTTTTTAAGCGAAGAATTCCATGATCATTTAATCTGTTTTATTTTTATATGAAATTGTACATTATGTAGATATTTAAATTTGTATAATATGAGGTAATTTTATTTATAAACATATATGAAAAATAAAATATAAGAACATATGTGGTGTTATAACTTTCATACCGTCCTGACTCCTGTTTGATAAAGACTGTATCTGTGGTGTATTGTTGCATGCTATAGTGTGGTAGACCATGTGTTCTATCACAGTTAGGTCAAAACAAAGACTGTATCTGTGGTGTATTGTTGCATGCTATAGTGTGGTAGACCATGGGTTCTATCACAGTTAGGTCAAAACAAAGACTGTATCTGTGGTGTATTGTTGCATGCTATAGTGTGGTAGACCATGTGTTCTATCACAGTTAGGTCAAAACAAAGACTGTATCTGTGGTGTATTGTTGCATGCTATAGTGTGGTAGACCATGGGTTCTATCACAGGTCAAAACAAAGACTGTATCTGTGGTGTATTGTTGCATGCTATAGTGTGGTAGACCATGTGTTCTATCACAGTTAGGTCAAAACAAAGACTGTATCTGTGGTGTATTGTTGCATGCTATAGTGTGGTAGACCATGGGTTCTATCACAGTTAGGTCTAAACAAAGACTGTATCTGTGGTGTATTGTTGCATGCTATAGTGTGGTAGACCATGGATTCTATCACAGTTAGGTCAAAACAAAGACTGTATCTGTGGTGTATTGTTGCATGCTATAGTGTGGTAGACCATGGGTTCTATCACAGTTAGGTCAAAACAAAGACTGTATCTGTGGTGTATTGTTGCATGCTATAGTGTGGTAGACCATGGGTTCTATCACAGTTAGGTCTAAACAAAGACTGTATCTGTGGTGTATTGTTGCATGCTATAGTGTGGTAGACCATGGGTTCTATCACAGTTAGGTCAAAACAAAGACTGTATCTGTGGTGTATTGTTGCATGCTATAGTGTGGTAGACCATTGGTTCTATCACAGTTAGGTCTAAACAAAGACTGTATCTGTGGTGTATTGTTGCATGCTATAGTGTGGTAGACCATGGGTTCTATCACAGTTAGGTCTAAACAAAGACTGTATCTGTGGTGTATTGTTGCATGCTATAGTGTGGTAGACCATGGGTTCTATCACAATTAGGTCAAAACAAAGACTGTATCTGTGGTGTATTGTTGCATGCTATAGTGTGGTAGACCATGTGTTCTATCACAGGTCAAAACAAAGACTGTATCTGTGGTGTATTGTTGCATGCTATAGTGTGGTAGACCATGGGTTCTATCACAGGTCAAAACAAAGACTGTATCTGTGGTGTATTGTTGCATGCTATAGTGTGGTAGACCATGTGTTCTATCACAGTTAGGTCAAAACAAAGACTGTACCTGTGGTGTATTGTTGCATGCTATAGTGTGGTAGACCATGTGTTCTATCACAGTTAGGTCAAAACAAAGACTGTATCTGTGGTGTATTGTTGCATGCTATAGTGTGGTAGACCATGGGTTCTATCACAGTTAGGTCAAAACAAAGACTGTATCTGTGGTGTATTGTTGCATGCTATAGTGTGGTAGACCATGTGTTCTATCACAGGTCAAAACAAAGACTATCTGTGGTGTATTGTTGCATGCTATTGTGTGGTAGACCATGTGTTCTATCACAGGTCAAAACAAAGACTGTATCTGTGGTGTATTGTTGCATGCTATAGTGTGGTAGACCATGTGTTCTATCACAGGTCAAAACAAAGACTGTATCTGTGGTGTATTGTTGCATGCTATAGTGTGGTAGACCATGGGTTCTATCACAGGTCAAAACAAAGACTATCTGTGGTGTATTGTTGCATGCTATAGTGTGGTAGACCATGGGTTCTATCACAGGTCAAAACAAAGACTGTATCTGTGGTGTATTGTTGCATGCTATAGTGTGGTAGACCATGTGTTCTATCACAGTTAGGTCAAAACAAAGACTGTATCTGTGGTGTATTGTTGCATGCTATAGTGTGGTAGACCATGGGTTCTATCACAGTTAGGTCAAAACAAAGACTGTATCTGTGGTGTATTGTTGCATGCTATAGTGTGGTAGACCATGTGTTCTATCACAGGTCAAAACAAAGACTGTATCTGTGGTGTATTGTTGCATGCTATAGTGTGGTAGACCATGTGTTCTATCACAGTTAGGTCAAAACAAAGACTGTATCTGTGGTGTATTGTTGCATGCTATAGTGTGGTAGACCATGTGTTCTATCACAGGTCAAAACAAAGACTGTATCTGTGGTGTATTGTTGCATGCTATAGTGTGGTAGACCATGGGTTCTATCACAGGTCAAAACAAAGACTGTATCTGTGGTGTATTGTTGCATGCTATAGTGTGGTAGACCATGTGTTCTATCACAGGTCAAAACAAAGACTGTATCTGTGGTGTATTGTTGCATGCTATAGTGTGGTAGACCATGTATTCTATCACAGGTCAAAACAAAGACTATATCTGTGGTGTATTGTTGCATGCTATAGTGTGGTAGACCATGTGTTCTATCACAGGTCAAAACAATGTCTCAAATTGGCATTTGCTGCTTCTTCTCTTTGCACCAAGCATTAAGGAATTAGAGAAAAGTTAGGTTGACTTGGATCAGGATATTGTGTCAGAATGTCTACCTGTGGACGGTAGTTTCAGTGAGCTAGCAATATAAAGATTATATACAGTCTGACAAAAGTTAAGCACCACCTGACTTGTTTCAATAATATCTTTTCTAATAATGAACTTATTTCAAATCGGTTTGCTGTTTTCGTTACCTGTACACACATACTTACCTGTGAAACAGGTTATTGATCGATTTTTATTTATGTGTATATGAGAGCGTGTGTAATGTGCCACGTGTATTTGTCAACATTTGTGTTTGCGAACGAAAGCTGATTTTTTTGTGTGTAGAGTTTTAAGTTTCATTTTCTATTGGTTTGGTATGGTGCGGCGAAAATTAACAATACCAGAAAGGTGGTAAGCTGTTGGCATGCATAACGGTGGTTTTCGCCATAGAAGGGTGGCAGACCACTTCAGGGTTAACCATTCCATCATTGTACGACTGCTGCAGCGTTTTCGTCAAACGGGGAATGTTACTGACCGTCCACGTGCAGGTAGTCCTCGCAAAACGGCGCCGAGAGAGGACCGGTTCATATCCAGACGGGCGCGGCAACGGCCGTTCAGTACAGCTGGTGCACTTCGTGGTAATTTAGCGTTTGGAGGCCACATTAGCACACGCACTTTAATCAGACGCCTCCACCATCAGGGAATGCGAGCGCGACGACCCATAAAACGTCCACAGTTGACATTACGTCATCGCCATGCTCGATTTGACTGGTCACATGATCATTTGGGGTGGACTATTCGCACATGGAGACGGGTCCACTGGTCTGATGAAAGTCGTTTTTTGTTACGCCGTACCGACGGTCGTGCAAGGGTTTGGCGCCAACGAAACACTTCATTTCAGGACAACCACATTTTGGGCACAACTGCTTTTGGGGGTGGGGGTGTAACTGTCTGGGGTTGTTTTTCCTTTGACTGTAAGTTGGACTTTTACGTTCTTGATGGTAATCTGACAGGCCAAAAATACCGTGACAATGTGCTCGCTCCATGCGTAGTCCCCCATTTCTACAATCATGCGTTGGCTGACAGGCCAATGTTCATGGACAACAACGCTAGGCCACATAGAGCCCGAATTGTACAACATTTTTTACAGCAAGAGGCTGTTCAGACAATTCCATGGCCTGCGATGTCGCCAGACATGAATCCTATAGAGCATGTATGGGACTTTATTGGCCGAAAAATTAACCAACGCAATCCAAAATGTCAAAATATTGACGAATTAAGAACTGCTCTATCTTACAGGAGTGGCAATAGTTCCCCCAAGAACGGCTTAGGCGTCTTGTGCGAAGCATGACGAGGCATGTTACAGAACTTCACAATAAACGCGGTGGATAAGATAAGATGAGATAAGAAAACTTTATTTGAATTCGGTTTTTGTATAACAATAAACACAAGGTCTCAGGAGTTTTTGTATAACAATAAACACAAGGTCTCAGGAGTTTTTTTACCGAATATACATAGTAGCACAAGATACATACAAATATTAACATAATCACATAAACACACATATAAAGCACATACAGTTAGCAAATGCAACATAAAAAGCACAAAAATAAAAGACATTCTAAAACATGCTGAAGCAATATCAAGCAAACATAAAATAACTAAGCAGCATTAAAACTTGGAAAAAGCACTAGAAATAAAACAGAAAGCTGAATATGTTATCTGCATGCAGAACAACGACATACTGAGCCATTCCAGGACTGAATCGAACGTTTAAAGTGGTTGAAACTGTTTTCAGTTCTGAAATGGTTCGGAAGGTCGTTCCACAGAGTTGCAGCTGCAAACGTGAATGATTTTTTGCCATACCTTGTAGTTCTAACTTGAGGTACATCTAATATGTTCGAATACCTGAAAGCATATTTAGAATTCTTCACATTAACCAAATCATGAAGGCATACAGGAGCTAATTTGTTAACGATTTTATATGTCTCCAAGGCCATTGTCCTAATACGTCTGATCTGTAAGGAGGGCACTAGAGCTTTTTCAAGAAGGTTGATATATGAACTGGTGTAGTCATCGTATACAAAGCGAAGTGCTCTTTCCTGCACTTTCTCTAATTTTTTTGAATTTTTATCGGTACAAAAATGCCAAGCCAAAGGGCAGAAGTTAAAGTTACTGAGAATGAAAGTGTGGAATATAGTTAATTTGCTTAATCTGTCTAAATATCGGCCCAAACGTTTAAGTATATTCAGTTGCTGTGATGCCTTCCTACAGATTGAACTGATATGAATGTCAAAATTTAATTGATAATCTATTTCAATTCCTAAAAGTTTTACTGTCTCTTCACATGAAAGTGTAGAATTCTGTATACAAATCTTCATGTTTTTGTCAAAAGTCTTCTTCCCAACCGCAAGTACCTGAAATTTATCTGGATTAGCCTGCATTTTGTTAACTTTAAACCAATTAATAAGAACATTTGACTCTGATTCTAAAACTGAGGTAAGTACATTAAAATCAGGATGACCATAAGACAGAGTATTGTCATCCGCATAATTATATAAAGTACCCTTTTTTACAAAATAAAAAATAGCATTAATAAAGACATTAAAAAGTAGAGGTCCCAAGATTGACCCTTGGGGTACCCCTTTTTGGATGTCAGACCAACTGCTCAGGATACCATTAATTTTAATTTGCTGTTTCCTACTTGATAAGTAGGACTCAAGAAGGGATACAGAATCAGTGGACATACCATAGGCCGAAAGTTTATCCAATAAAATATCATGGGGTAGGCAATCAAATGCCTTGGAAAGATCCATTAGGACTGCAGCAACATACTGATTTTTTTCAAGGGCATTCCGCCAGTCCTCTAATAACCTGAGCAGGGTTGTCTGACATCCATGACCTCTTCTAAAAGCACATAAATAAGGATTAAAAATATTTAAAAAAAAATCAGACAATTGCTGTTCTAAAATTTTCTCAAAATCTTTGAAAAAATACATAGTACACTTACGGGTCTGTAGTTAGTCTTCAAAAGTGGATCATTCTTTTTATATAAAGGTGTTACTTGTGCTTTCTTTAATTTATCCGGAAAAACATTCTGATCTATTGACATATTTAAAATACTTGTAATCTGAGGTGCAATAATAGATTTACTACATTTTATTATTTTGGCAGGTATACCATCAGCACCTGTTGCTTTTTTGATGTTGATATTATTTATAATCTTTTCAACTTTATCTGTTGTTACCTTTTCAAAAACAAATTTGTTTGTGCAATCATTTTGTTTCTTTATTTCTATTAAACTTGGATGATCAGAAGGGTCGTAAACAGTATCTTTCCCTATATTCTCAGCTACAGTAGAGAAAAAATTATTAAAGTGATTGGCTACTTCTTTTTGATCATTTACAATCTTGTCAGATTCATTAAGCACAATTTTTTGTTCTCCACTGGACCCCTTTTTCGAAAAGAATGGCTTAATAGTTTTCCAAAAGTCGCCCGATTTTGTTCCCCCAGAGCAACGTTCTAAAAAGTATGTTTTCATTGATTTTCTTTTCAATTTGGTTACAAAATTTCTTTGCTTTCTGAATTTTTCGCAATTTTTGTTGCTCAGACATTTTGTAAATTGAGAATATAGCATTTGTTTTCTGTATACAGCTCTTCTGAACTCCTGATTCATACATGGTAATGGTTTTTTTCTTTGATATCTAGATTTAATTGGAGCATGTTTGTTTAACACATTGATAAAATCTTTTTCATATTCATTATAAACAGAATCTACTTCATGACATGTTTGATTGATCTTAATTTGTTCTATATCATCATTGAAATTTTCAATATCAAAAGTCTTGTAACTTCTATAATACCTGAGCTTTTTTGGTTCGTGAAGAACTTCACCTTTCATAACAGTACTTATAATGTTATGGCAGTCACTGACACCTGTTGGAACATTTTGTGACTTAAAACATAATGATTTCTTGTTTGTCATTAATACATCTACTAGTGATGGGATACGGCCCTTTTTGAAACAGGTTGGACCGTTAACAAGTTGTGATAGATTGAAAATATCACAGAAATCATTCAAGGTAGCACTTTTATCTGAATTGAGCATGTCAAAATTCAGGTCACCAAATAATAACATATGTTCATAATGTATTAAAGATCTATCAGCAAATCTGGAGAAATGTTCAGTAAATTTATTGTTTGACATAGAAGGGGGTTTATATGCCCCAGCAATCAACCACTTTCTGTCACTTATATATACTTCATGACACAGAGTTTCAATTTTTTCACTCTCTAAAGATTGTTTTCTGCTGGATGGAAAGTCAGATCTGATAAAGGTAAGTAGGCCCCCGCCGTACTGGTTCCTGTCCCTACGTTGCACTTTGTACCCATCTACACTGAACAGATTGTCATTAAAAGATTCATCAAGTTTCGTTTCAGAAATAATTAATAAATCTACAATGTTGTCAGTTAGTACCTCTTTTATTTCGTCAAATTTGTATCGAAGGCTGTTGATGTTCAGGTGTGCTGCCATGAAATTTTTGGGATAAGATCTCCGGATATCTCTAAGGTCTTTAAACGTGTGTTTGTTTATATTTACACCGGATATACTCGTTATTGAATTGCATGCCTTACACATACGCACAATAGATGCATTTAAAAGTTCTTAAGATCTGAAGACTCTGTATTTTAATGCAATGTTAAAAACTTCCATCAAAGACAAACTGGTTT
Source organism: Bathymodiolus brooksi (assembly GCA_963680875.1). Classification (NCBI taxonomy): domain Eukaryota; kingdom Metazoa; phylum Mollusca; class Bivalvia; order Mytilida; family Modiolidae; genus Bathymodiolus; species Bathymodiolus brooksi. The sequence goes on from OY804582.1 coordinate 23,823,506, forward strand.
TACGTTTTCCCAGCGCCTGATTTGAACCCCATTTTTGCCACGTCATAGTCACGTCTTTCAGGATGATAAATACTTTGCAGATTGGTAATTTTAGAGCCCTTGGTGTAGTCTTTTAAGAAGTGTAAGAAAAATGGTGATATCTATTTTATTGTTTTAACAGTATTGTTGTGAAAAAATATATCGATAAAAATATAGGGTGGTGCTTAACTTTTGTCGGAGTGTATACTTGTTCTGTTGGTCAAATCTAGTACCTACACAGATATCATTTCATCATAAAAAATATCTTGTTCTCGTCATGAAATAGCAGAAATACAATAGTTCCTTTGATGTTAATCAACAATTACTCACTCGCTGGCTCATATTTAATAATCTTCTGATATCTATGCATCTCTGAGGGAAAGACACAAATTTATAATTGATCAGTTGTATGTCAACATTAACCTTCATTTTCAAGCTATCAGCAGTCTAATGGTTATGATGTTCACTCGCTGGGAGTGTAGAGGATCATGGGTTTTTATCCCTGTTCTGGTCACACCCGAGATTATAAAATTGGTGTAGGCTTCTTCTCTGTTAGGTAGGCAGCATTGAGGAGTAAGAGCAATTAGAAATTGTCCATGAAATGGGTTTTACCTGGAAATCAATTCTTTGAAAATAAAGTAAGGTACCTCCCTGTAAGAAAGTACTATGATAAAACAATTCAAAATGGAGTTAGGCACCGAATATCTTCTTACAAGGTAATCCTTATAGACAGATACAATACTGAACAAAAACATGGAACATGGAGAACAACAAGAACTCTCCTAAAAATAAAACTGGGCAATTTTACAAAGATGAATAAAGAGATCACGCAACAATTGTTTTTATTTTTATTTTCAGTGATTTAAATTTAGTTCATTTTAAATAATGGAAAACTACAACTGATGTTATTGATGCTTTCGATGTAATTTCAGCCACTTTTTGCAAGACAAATTCTGCATTCAAAATCATTTTCTTTATATGGTACAGCTGTGTCGTTTTATAGTTCAGAGATGATCTTTTCAGTTATTTAACTGATTTCAGATATTTTCCTCTGAAAGTTGCAGGACATAGTCCAAACAGGTCAAACATGTACCTAGGCCTGTTGAAAGGGGGTGTAGATGGTTTCAGCTATTTTTCATTGATTTTCAGTTATTTTATTTTCAAGCCAGACTCATCACTGATAGTTGTAAAAGTGCTATCCTGGTAAACCATATCATCTGATCGTGCCACATTTTATACATATCCACTATGAACATCTACAAAAGCTAGAAATATATTGACTATCATGATGGCAAGGTTCCATTATTTGGTGCTGTAAATTTTCAGTTCTTCCGTCGTATGTCTACACAGTATTAAGATGATCCACGGCGATAGTTCTGTATCAATGCTTTCCCTTGAGAACTGAAAGAGAAAATAAAATGGTTATATATGTACATTCAAAGAATTATGTACGAGTCTCATGTGCCACTACTTCCAGAGTTGGGACTGAAAATCTCTATTAAAAGACAAAAAGGTTAAGGATATCTCCAAAATTATTAAAAAAATTATGATGAAGGAAGATATATGTGCGTAAATCACAAGGTCGGCAACAATCATCGCACGAAATGACCCAAACCCTTATAAATAGTTGTTACCGGCCCATGTAGTGTAAATATTTTTATTGTTTAAAAAGACGAAATGCTAAACATACGAAGAATAATTCGATCACAGCAAATTCAGCTATGTGTTTAAATGTGAGCTTCATGATGTGTAACAACTTTTCAATATTGATTTGCTCTTGATTTTAATTTTTGGTGTTTGATGCCACTTTCAGCAATATTTCAGCTATGTCATTGCGACCAGTTTTAGTGGCGGAATAAGCCGGAGTACACGGAGAGAACCACCGACCATGAACAAGCAATTGGTAAACTTTATCACTTGCGGCTGCGAGTCGAGTGGACCCTTTTTGTAATTTACAAAGCCGACCGCGAACCCACGCCGTATTGATAGGCTTGTATGAGCTGTTAGGTAATCCAACTACCTAACTCATTGAGCCACCCGGGCCCATTTTCAATATTGAAACATTGACTTTATTTCGGGGTCATTTCAGAAACCAATGCATCCTGGGATTACTTCCAGGAGATTTTTAATATATACCCTTAGTAAATGTTCCGCAATCGTACACTATTCGACTGTTAATAATCTTTTCACAATTCCATGTGGAACCAAGCTGGACGTGAACGTCCTTTACAGAGATTGTGATTTTAATTTTGGTAGGAAATTCAAGGTGTCTGTAGAGCCAATTGTATGCGTTTGATAATAAAATGTGAATTGTGAATATGATGGAACAAAAATGGAAATAAAGGATGAATGAAAAGGGTAAATAGTAACAGACATTTTATAATTTTACATAAATGATATTACGGTGACAAGTTCAACAGTTTTTATTTTATCTTACCTGAAATTACATGTTTATCCTGTAGTTTGTATGCAAGTACACTTTAATTCTCTAATTATATAACTCAAATTCAACTACCGATGACTGCTACCAAAGTATGGTTTATGTGAGTACTGGGACTAAAACAATAGAATTACATATATATTATTTTTATTTCACTTAATTAATGACACATACATTTGAACATTCATATAACATGTATATAGGTATTCAAATGGAGCCAAATTTCCACAGCACCTGATCATGAGTTCACCACGGTTTTTAGTGAGGTTCGTGTTGCCCAATCTTTAGTTTTCTGTGTAATGTTTTGTAGATCATTGTTTGTTTTTAGTGGGTTCGTGTTGCCCAATCTTTAGTTTTCTGCGTAGTGTTTTGTATATCATTGTTTGTTCTTTGATTTACGGCTTCAGATTGCTACTTGGGTATCTTCAAACTTTTTGTCAGAAAGTTCCCAATCCTATTCTTTCCTATTCAAATTTCCTACTGTTCCGTTAAATAAGTTGTTCAAGTTGATTTAAATAGAGATGCATGATATTTATATAGACTTGCGACATGTCGGTATTTTTCTCCGGGTACTCCGGTTTCCCACACCAATAAAACTGACTGTCACAGTATAACTGACATATTGTTGAAAGTGGGGTTTAACACAGCTGCTAAATGTCCTTTAATATTAGACATCTGTAATTCTACAGTAACAATTAATATCTTCTTCACCAGTTCCTATTAAAAGAAAGAAAAATGTTACGAATTTTAACAACAGTATACAGACAATATACTACAATGCGCGACATTCTATTTTTCATAATGATATTTAAAACAAGACAAATATTTTTAACAGAACTCTGAAAACATGTAGTGAAATGAATAAAGATGTGTTTGTTTCTTGTAATCAGAACAGCATGTTTAAATTTACTATCGTAAAATCAACTGTTTTCGACCAGTTTGAATAAAAGACTTAGTATCAATAAATTATTATTTGTAATGCAGCTTATCCATAGTAATAAAGTATAAATATGTAAATCAAGATTAAAACAAATATTGTGATCAATGCATAAAAAATACATGTAGTTAGAAATAATGTATGCTTCAATAATTTAAGACAGCAAAAATAATGATGACGAATTTCATTTCTTTTTTCATTGTAGTAAAATGCAAAATATCAAAAACAAATATTTTTTTCTGAATTAAAATCTGATAACTTATATCTTCAGAACTATACAGAAGAACATTTAATGTTAAATCATAAAGCAGAACAAATTTTCAACAGATACAAAACTTGCATATATATTTATTTTATCAGTCCCTAGAACTGAGGACAAATGGGTCTTACATTTTAAACCATACGTTGTTAAATTTGTATGTGTATTATGTACATGTTCATAATTTTGTATTTGTCACAAGCGTTACGTTCATTAGCATAAAATTCGGGCTAATGAAAGATACATTCTGTATTTTAAACACTATCAATATCATAAATTGTTCCGTTGTTATTGTAAAAACATGCCCCCCCCCCCAGACAATCAGCCATACACCCATCCACCACGTGACCTACCAATTTATTGATAGGAATTAGAGCTGAGGAAAGGAAACTATTGACTATTTCATATGAAATATAATATTTTTATGTACATGTTATGTTTTGTCAGTTTACTTGGTTTTAAGACAATTAACATTTAAATTCAATTGCATTGAACTATATTAGAATGGAATTGAATTGAAATATTGATGCATAGCCTGTACGGTGATGATATAAAAGCTATTAATATATATATATATATATATATATATATATATAAAATATTAACTATTCTATATATTGCAGAACAAATTTACATGCGGGACAATAATATAGTATACACAGTGGAGCATACACAGTTACCACTATTGCGTGCATCTAGCGTCTACGATGTATGAGCTAGCATAATATACATATATATGAATATAAATTTGACAATTCAGAAAGTGCTATACTACTGTACTGTGCGTTGTGTCATTATAATATTTCAAAAGTTTCAAGCAAAATAAATAATGTATTGGAATAGATTGATTGGTGTTTAACGCCTACGATGGCGTTATTTCAATACACCAAACATTAACAATAAACAACAACAAATCTACAATGTACGTAGAACATATATGAAACTTTTCTACACAAATAATAAAGATATATTTTTGTTGTTAAACACAATTACAAATATCCGTGCACGTGGTGATAATAGCACGATAGTAGGATATTTGCATGTGTGTGTTGGTTAAAGGTGGACTCGATATAACCGTATGTCATTAAGTTTATCAGTGCATGAGATATGACATGTAGGTTATGTTCTCAGGAGTTCAGCCATTTTGATATATGTTTGGTTGTAAATTAATTGTGAATGAATTAAATGAAATAATTTGAAGCAGTTGACTTACTTCTTAATCAACATTGTGCGTTATGTCAACTTGTTATAATTGTGACCAACTTGAGGCAGGTCGGTGGTTTTCTCTGGGTACTCCGATTTCCTCTGCCAATAATTCTGACCCCACACTATAGCTGAAATATTGCTGAAAGTGGCGCTAAACACCACAACCATAACCCTATGATGTTGACCAAGATGTAATAGTAACGTCCATCTTTTAAATTTTTGTGTTGTAATATATCTTACTACATGTATATATAGTTCTTTGTTGGATGCCTAATTATTTTATTACATATATATGCTATAAATAATTTACCTGATGCAGGTACTGTTGGTGGTGATGAAGAGGTTAGTGATGTTGTCAAAGGTGTTGTTGTTGATGTTGTATTAGATGCTTCTAGATGCGTTGTCATAAGTGATGTTGCTGATGCTGTCGTAGGTGTTGATAACTTTGTCGTAGGTGTTGTTGATAACCTTGTCGTAGGTGTTGTTGATAACCTTGTTGTAGGTGTTGTTGATATCATTGTCGTAGGTGTTGTTGATATCATTGTTGTAGGTGTTGTTGATATCCTTGTCGTAGGTGTTGTTGATAACCTTGTCGTAGGTGTTGTTGATAACCTTGTCGTAGGTGTTGTTGGTAACCTTGTCGTAGATGTTTTTGATAACCTTGTCGTAGGTGTTGTTGATAACCTTGTCGTAGGTGTTGTTGATAACCTTGTCGTAGGTGTTGTTGATATCCTTGTCGTAGGCGTTGTTGATAACCTTGTCGTAGGTGTTGTTGATAACCTTGTCGTAGGTGTTGTTGATATCCTTGTCGTAGGTGTTGTTGGTAACTTTGTCGTAGGTGTTTTTGATATCCTTGTCGTAGGTGTTGTTGATAACCTTGTCGTAGGTGTTGTTGATAACCTTGTCGTAGGTGTTGTTGGTAACCTTGTCGTAGATGTTTTTGATAACCTTGTCGTAGGTGTTGTTGATAACCTTGTCGTAGGTGTTGTTGATAACCTTGTCGTAGGTGTTGTTGATATCCTTGTCGTAGGTGTTGTTGATAACCTTGTCGTAGGTGTTGTTGATAACCTTGTCGTAGGTGTTGTTGATATCCTTGTCGTAGGTGTTGTTGGTAACTTTGTCGTAGGTGTTTTTGATAACCTTGTCGTAGGTGTTGTTGATAACCTTGTCGTAGGTGTTGTTGGTAACTTTGTCGTAGGTGTTGTTGATAACCTTGTCATAGGTGTTGTTGATAACCTTGTCGTAGGTGTTGTTGATAACCTTGTCGTAGGTGTTTTTGATAACCTTGTCGTAGGTGTTGTTGGTAACCTTGTCGTAGGTGTTGTTGATAACTTTGTCGTAGATGTTTTTGATAACCTTGTCGTAGGTGTTGTTGATAACCTTGTCGTAGGTGTTGTTGATAACTTTGTCGTAGGTGTTTTTGATAACCTTGTCGTAGGTGTTGTTGATATCCTTGTCATAGGTGTTGTTGATAACTTTGTCGTAGGTGTTGTTGATAACCTTGTCGTAGGTGTTGTTGATAACGTTGTCGTAGATGTTTTTGATAACCTTGTCGTAGGTGTTGTTGATAACGTTGTCGTAGGTGTTTTTGATATCCTTGTCGTAGGTGTTGTTGATAACCTTGTCGTAGGTGTTGTTGATAACGTTGTCGTAGGTGTTGTTGATAACCTTGTCGTAGGTGTTGTTGATAACGTTGTCGTAGGTGTTTTTGATAACCTTGTCATAGGTGTTGTTGGTAACTTTGTCGTAGATGTTTTTGATAACGTTGTCGTAGGTGTTGTTGGTAACGTTGTCGTAGGTGTTGTTGATAACCTTGTCGTAGGTGTTGTTGATATCCTTGTCGTAGGTGTTTTTGATAACGTTGTCGTAGGTGTTGTTGATAACGTTGTCGTAGATGTTTTTGATAACCTTGTCGTAGGTGTTTTTGATAACGTTGTCGTAGGTGTTGTTGATAACGTTGTCGTAGATGTTTTTGATAACCTTGTCGTAGGTGTTGTTGATAACCTTGTCGTAGGTGTTGTTGATAACCTTGTCGTAGGTGTTGTTGATAACCTTGTCGTAGGTGTTTTTGATAACATTGTCGTAGGTGTTTTTGATAACCTTGTCGTAGGTGTTGTTGATAACTTTGTCGTAGGTGTTGTTGATAACGTTGTCGTAGGTGTTTTTGATAACCTTGTCGTAGGTGTTGTTGGTAACTTTGTCGTAGGTGTTGTTGGTAACTTTGTCGTAGATGTTTTTGATAACGTTGTCGTAGATGTTTTTGATAACCTTGTCGTAGGTGTTGTTGATAACCTTGTCGTAGGTGTTTTTGATAACCTTGTCGTAGGTGTTTTTGATAACCTTGTCGTAGGTGTTGTTGATATCCTTGTCGTAGGTGTTGTTGATAACCTTGTCGTAGGTGTTGTTGATATCCTTGTCGTAGGTGTTGTTGATAACCTTGTCGTAGGTGTTGTTGATAACCTTGTCGTAGGTGTTGTTGATAACTTTGTCGTAGGTGTTGTTGATAACCTTGTCGTAGGTGTTGTTGATAACCTTGTCGTAGGTGTTTTTGATAACCTTGTCGTAGGTGTTTTTGATAACCTTGTCGTAGGTGTTGTTGATAACTTTGTCGTAGGTGTTGTTGATAACCTTGTCGTAGGTGTTGTTGGTAACTTTGTCGTAGGTGTTTTTGATAACCTTGTCGTAGGTGTTGTTGATATCCTTGTCGTAGGTGTTGTTGATAACCTTGTCGTAGGTGTTGTTGATAACCTTGTCGTAGGTGTTGTTGATAACTTTGTCGTAGGTGTTGTTGATAACTTTGTCGTAGGTGTTGTTGATAACCTTGTCGTAGGTGTTTTTGATAACCTTGTCGTAGGTGTTTTTGATAACCTTGTCGTAGGTGTTGTTGATAACTTTGTCGTAGGTGTTGTTGATATCCTTGTCGTAGATGTTGTTGATAACCTTGTCGTAGGTGTTGTTGGTAACTTTGTCGTAGGTGTTATTGGTAACTTTGTCGTAGGTGTTGTTGATATCCTTGTCGTAGGTGTTGTTGATAACCTTGTCGTAGGTGTTGTTGATATCCTTGTCGTAGGTGTTTTTGATAACGTTGTCGTAGGTGTTGTTGATAACTTTGTCGTAGGTGTTGTTGATATCCTTGTCGTAGGTGTTGTTGGTAACTTTGTCGTAGGTGTTTTTGATAACCTTGTCGTAGGTGTTGTTGATAACTTTGTCGTAGGTGTTGTTGATAACCTTGTCGTAGATGTTATTGATAACCTTGCCGTAGGTGTTGTTGGTGACCTTGTCGTTGGTGTTGTTGGAAACCTTGTCGTAGATGTTGTTGTTGACTTTGTCGTAGATGTTGTTGGTGACCTTGTCGTTGCTGTTGTTGGTGACGTTGTCCTAGATGGTGCTGTTGGTGACCTTGTCGTAGGTGTTGCTGTAAACCTTGTCATAAATGTTGTTGGTGACCTTATCGTAGATGTTGTTGTTGACCCTGTCGTTGGTGTTGTTGGTGTCCCTGTCGTAGCTGTTGTTGTTGATCTTGTCGTAGGTGTTGTTGATGCCCTTGATATAAGTGTTGTTGGTGATCTTGCCCTAGGTGTTGTTGGTGACCTTGTCGTAGATGTTGTTGGTGACCTTGTCACAGATGTTGTTGACCTTGTCGTAGGTATTGTTGGTGGCATTGTCGTATGTGTTGTTGGTGACCTTGTCGTAGGTGTTGCAGGTGACGTTGTCGTATGTGTTATTACTGACCTTGTCGTATGGGTTGTTGCTGACCTTATCGTAGGTCTTGTTGGTGGCGTTGTCGTATGTGTTGTCGTATGGGTTGTTGCTGACCTTATCGTAGGTCTTGTTGGTGGCGTTGTCGTATGTGTTGTCGTATGGGTTGTTGCTGACCTTATCGTAGGTCTTGTTGGTGGCATTGTCGTATGTGTTGTCGTATGGATTGTTCTTTGAGTTGCTATAGGTGATGTTGGTATTTTCGTAGAAGGTGTTGTTGTTGAATTTGACTTCGTTGAAGGTGTTGTTGTTAAATGCATCTTTTGTTGTCCTGTAGAAAATTGTATTGAATGTGTTAACGGCTTTGATCTTAAATTTTCAGATGATGTTGTTGAATATGTTGATGGATTCGTTTGTTGATCTGTTGTTAGCATTGATTCTGTTTTTGAAAATGATGTTGACAATGATATTGTTGAATCTGTTGATTGGTTTGTCTTGGGGTCTGTCGTATGTGTTGTTGCTGGCGTTATCGAAGGTGTTGAATATGCCGATGGCTCTGACGCCGTTGGTGATTGTGTAGTTCTAACAAGTGTTGTTGTGCTATTGAGTTTCATAATTGCGTTCAGTATCGATGTTGTTTGTCTCTGTAGCGTTGTCTGTGACGTTACTACCGGTGTTATTGGTGACTTAGTTATTGATGACGGTATTGTGTTAGATACTTCGGCTTGTGGATCTGTAGTACTGGTTCCGTCTGTTGACAATCTGACCTCTTTAGTAGTTGAAGTTGGTAAAACTGTCCATTCTATGGTGATGAAAAAAACCAAATAAGTTACTGTGATGTCAAATAGTCAAATCTTTAAAATAACTGCTATAAATCGCTGTTTATTAATATTTTCTGTTTAGAAAAAATATAGGTACCAAATAGGTAATTTGAACCTGTCAATCAAAAAACGACATACACTACAACTGTAAGAGAGAAAAAACTACATAGAAAACTAACATTGAGCAAAATGAATAAAGATTCCCACAACATTGTAGGTTATTAATATGATATCCTGGTACCATTACAAACATCTCCATGGTTACGACCGATGTTAGTTAGATTTACATATACCTTTACAATCAATGGCTATCACCACTACGTTTTGTGCAGTGACGAATCGAGAAAAGACGCTTATTTTTCGAGTTTAATGTACCGGAATACCACACGGCTGAAATTTTCCCAGATGAAAGGGTATACATCAAAGTACCATTTTAGCCCTGTCGTCGCGTTTTCTCATGGTACAGGATTTTAGGAGAGCGTGACATTTGGGGGTAATCACATTTTCACATTTCTAAGTAGGTCTACTTTGCGATACTGTTTTTTTTAATATTTGACAAAAATGAAAACTCTTTTCTGATTAAATTGAGACTACTACATCTTATCTTTCATTTGAAATAACAAGGTAAATAAAGAACAGAAAATTAGCAGTTAGAATTAAGATTATTCTCTGAAGGTCAATTTTCGTGACCTTCCACACAGGCACTTGTGTCATTCAAAAAATATATGCCCCCTCCTCTTACTTACTTCAAGGTAAACATCTACCCTTTTCTCCTTCCCCACTTCGCCTCAATATTTTTCGCTTATTTGTGATCCTTTCGCTGACCCAATTACAAATGTATATCGTTACACTCCCGAGATATTTCTCTTTTCGACTGCCACATTTAAATATACTAACCGGGCCCCCCTCAGACAAATTGGACAATAATAGTCAGCGAACGTGACTTATTAAAAATTTCAGTCAATGAAACGGATACAGCCACTTCCGGTTTGCGCTAGATTTTTCATATGCATTCGGAATTCTCTAGACCGGCCATGTGTAACAATACCACATAATCATCTCCTCTCAAATGTAAAGTAAGCCTTTAAAATACAGATAATTGTTCCAATGCAGATTATAAAAATATGTTCAACTCCAAATTACTGACATTTGATTTTTAAAGCACCTTTTTTTAAGTTTTCCAAATCAATTTAAACCGGACCGGAAATGGTTGTATCCGTTTCATTGACTGAAATTTTTAATAAGCCACGTTCGCTGACTATTCTTGTCCAATTTGTCTGAGGGGGGCCCGGTAGGTATATTTAAATGTGGCAGTCGAAAAGAGAAATATCTCGGGAGTGTAACGATATAATTGGGTCAGCGAAAGGATCACAAATAAGCGAAAAATATTGTGGCGAAGTGGGGAAGGAGAAAAGGGTAGATGTTTACCTTGAAGTAAGTAAGAGGAGGGGGCATATATTTTTTGAATGAAACAAGTGCCTGTGACCTTCCACCACCTTTCAATTCCATTTAAAATTGTTCCACGCTATTCACGAGGAAAATATAATTCACTATGAATTGAAACTTTATCTGTAATATTATGTGTGTTAAATTTGTCAATCAAAACTTGAAATTAAACGTTTATCATCTTTTTTTAAACTTTACTAGCATTCTGTAAATTTGATACGTACTGAGCATGGTGTCGCTCCCCTGTCTAACACACCCATGATTACATTGAGTGCAATGCGTGTGGTTTAAAATGAAATTACTATGAAATTAACTTGTCTCTCACTGAAATAATGTATGTGCTTATTACAAGAATTCAGTTTAATATCTCATTTTATTGTGATGGTTTTAGTGTAGGAGTTATTTAAAGCAGAATATCAGTTGTTGAAAATAAGCTCCTATAAGGCACAAATAATACACTGACCAAGTCGGAATACTTGTTTAATCCGATAAATTTGCAGTCCCGTTAAATTTGCCCACTCTTTGCCGAAAAAATGTCGAAAGACAAGCAATTGGGAATTATGTGTCATTTGTCAAATAAACACACCCGACAGTTTGTCCTGCGCTACAGAGAAGGGAAGAGATACTCTGTTTGATGCGATCAACAAGCGACAAGATGATGTTTATCGTCGCCTGTATGACGAATTTAATTCTTTGAGCTTGGTTCCTTTAAATGAAATAAAGTATCATAGGTCTTGTTATAAAGCCTATACAAGTAAAAGAAATTTACAACGGTTTGTCAGCGATGTTCCAGAATGTAGCAACACTAGTAATGACGCTTCAGTGTCTACTATGAAGACGCGTTCTAAAATCCTGCCACAAATAAACTGGGACTATTGTATTTGTTGTAGACACAAGGCTATCAAGAAAGATAACAAACTTAAGTGCATAAAAGTAGTGAACGTGTCAAATACATTTTAAATGCTGCAAGAGGTAAGTTTGATTATGATTTGTTGAGCCTCTTGACCGTTGACGATGTCCAGGAAAAAGCGCAGTATCATTCGGCATGCATTACATATTATTTGCTGAAGTGGAAAAAAGAACATAGTGCAATTAAAAATGAGTCGGAGCATGATATTGCATTCAAAACATTCTTGGACATTTTGCACCATGACCTTTTTGAGAACAAGAAAGCGTTTACTATGTCTTCCTTGTTAGACAAATTTTGCTCCTTGCCTCCAGAGGGTTTATCGACAAAGTATTCTACTGCCGAATTATAGACAAGGCTTCAAAATCATTACGGCGATACTATTGTGATCGAAAGTCAAAAGGGACAAGGTCAATCAAATATAGTTTTCAGTAGTTCGATATCAGTTGCTGACGCTATTCGTGCCGCAAGTAAGTTGAAAGCAGACCTCAAGTTTTCAGAGGTAGAAGCTTCTTTCGTAGATGTCCCTGATATGCAGGAAGATCAGATTCTTCATGATGCTGCGAAGGTATTACGTGGCTCTTTACACGCAGTCGAAATTTCCAAAGATTTCTATCCTTCTCCATCTAATCTTTCTCATCATAGATCATTACAATTCATTCCGCCTTCTCTTAGGACCTTCCTTTCATGGTTGGTTGATGACAATTGTTTTCATATTGAAAGTGACTACAACACGTTGTCACACGATAAAGCTAGGAAATGTATTGCTGTAGCCGAAATGATAATATCGTTGCACAAAAACAACTTCACTCCATTTAATTTGGGATTGGCCCTACAACTTTTCCATGGGTACGGATCTAAACATTTAATTGAAACCCTTCATGCATTTGGTATTTGTGCTTCTTACACTGAAGTGAGACAGTTTTTGACCAGTGCCGCAAACCATGAGATAGCAAAAACTGAAGTGTCTTGCATTCCTTACGGGATAAGTCCTAAAACGCTCGGCGGTGACTTTATTCAAGAAGGCGCTGACAACATAGACCTAAATACAGAAACCATAGACGGGGAAAATACTATGCACTCTATGGCTCGAGCAGTTTTTCAGGTGGTGCAAGATCATACACCAACTTCAGAAATCAGTTCAACCAAGATTAAACGAGGTCAAGACCGATCACTTTCCATGACAGAGGAAACCACATCACTCATGGCATGTTTACCTTACCGTAAACCTAAAGAAAGACATGGTCCGCCAAGATATCCTGACCCAATAACTCTGATCGGAACCATTTCCGATCAAACGAAAGACGAAACTGATTAGGCTTCGGTGCTGCTCCGCATGTTGTCCCGACGGACTATCGAACTGCCTGTCTTTACCAATAAACTCCAACAAGTCGTGCCAGTCTGGACTGGTTTTTATAAACTTCTTTCGGTCCATGAACCAGATTTTGTAGCCGTTGGATATCCACCAATCGTAGACGCAAAACTACTGACATGGCGAGAGTATACACGGCAATGCAGAAGTGTTTAGCTATGACAGTGGCAGCAACTCTATACAGACATTTGATCAACAACAATATGATATTGACCAGCAAGTCAAATGGTCAATGCTTGACAGTTTTCAGTCACACGTTTTACGATTGGGAGGATTCCATACGTTGTCATGTTACATTTCAGCTGTTGGCAGACTTTGGTCTTCGGCTGGACTACGCGAACTACTTGTCGATTCGGGTGCTTATGCAGGATGCACTGTTGATCAAATCCTAATTGGAAAGCAGTTCAATCGTGGCATTCGAGCATATACACTAGTATATGAAGCTCTGATGACTTAGTGGTTGAGTATTTTTTTCAGTGGTGCTCAGAGGAAGGACACATGGGCAGTATTGAAGAAAATGTCTGGCAGTCAATGCTTTTGCTTCACGAACAGTTCTGTGATCCAAACAGAAATACAGTTGATATCTCTAGATTCCATGATCTTTTCTTAGAACATCTATCACCACTGGTGATATCACCATTGGTTTCCAGGTTTAGGGATATTTCTTCACAGGCGTCTCCAACCTTCAAATTCTGGGATTTGTTTTTACATGCCCTAGAGGTAATGTTTATAAATATTCGAGCCGAGCGCGACGGTGATTGACAACTGCATTTATAGTCTGTTTCGTCTATGTTGCCATATTTCTTTGTCACAAACAAGACAAACTATGTCAGGTGGACGCCAGTTTATCTTCTAGACATGCTGAATCTTCCTGATGAGGTTCGTTCAGCATTTGAGTCTGGAAAATTTGCGGTTAAACAAAAGGCTGGTGGTTTCAACGGCGTATGGAGTGATATGGCAACAGAGAAGACAATTATACGGGATTCAAAGGGCACTGGAGGTATTGTTGGTTTCACAACTCAGAAATCCGCTCTTCTCCGATGGACGTTTACAAGACACATCCTTTCTAGGTATGCATCAGAAGTGTGATGTAGATCTGGTGTTTGCTTTGATGCTGAGCTAGAGCATGAGGAGTCCAGACCTACTGCAATGAAACATGATGAACAACAGGTAATAGATCTTATCGAATATATCCAGAACCACATGACTGATCCTTTTAGTATTGAAGAATGTCCAAAGTCACTAATCAATATTGCAACAGGTTTACATGCTTCAACGGAAGTCGAAGAATCACTCCTTGGTTCTATAGGGCGAGGTGCGAAAGCAGCTAACTCGTTTATCCATGGTTGCTTTAAAGAAAATGAAACTAGGAATTTTTATTCACCCATTTCCAGGTCCAAATTGAAGACCTGACAAAGCGTTGTAACCTTAAATGTCGATCTGAGGAAGTTATTAAAGCCCATATAAACCCAGAGATTGTCTTCAGAAGAGTCTTGGCCCTTGCAAATGTACGAGAGGAAGTTACTGTAGAAAAGGTTTTGGCTTACCCAATTGGACAGATACCAACCGCTTTATTCCATGATGATGGATTAATGAGAAAGTCGTGTAAATCTGATTTGATCAACTTACTGGAAAAAGAGGTTTGCTCGGCGTTCACACTTCCTGAATATGATAGAAGCAGATTTGTACTCATATCAGAGATTCAATGGCTATTACACATAGCATGAATGTAAAACGGTTCAAAAGTTTCGGTGATCTGGCAAAAGATTACTTTAAAGTTCTGTTGTCTTGCTTTCACAGCTTCGGTTGTGTTGTCGACGTGTTTGAACGATATGACGTGGAACAATCTGTTAACTCAACAGAAAGAAAGAGAAGGTCTATCGGTCATATTGGTAGAGTCTTTCAAATCATAGACAGTAGACCCATACCAGACTGGAAAAAATTTCTTTCTGTTCCCGAAAACAAAACCGGTCTTATTAGGTTTCTTGGTGACTACGCCTTGAAACATTACACAGGTTTCACCTTGGGAGACAATGACCAAATACAGCTTGCCGGGTGTTTCCAAAATCCTGAAACTGTGATGACCATCAGCTCTGGTTCTATAGATGATGTTCCCGGATTATTTAGTACACAAGAGGAGGCTGATACCAGAATTATCCTACATGCATTGTTTGCAAACAAGAAAATATCATACAAAAACTCCCAAGGACGCATTGTAATCAAATCCTCGGACACAGACGTATTTATACTTTGCTTGCATTACTTTCCACAATGTCGAACATTGAGGAGTTGTGGTTTCAGACGGGTAGTGTAAACTCAATGAAAGACGCTCGGAGATTCGTTCCTGTGCATGACATTACCCTTGCAATTGGTCCTCTGGTGTGCAATATTCTACCAGCCGTTCATGCTCTTACAGGGTGTGACACTACGTCTTCATTTTTTGGTATAGGCAAAAAGACAGTGTATAAAACCTTGATACAAAATCCGCAGAAATTCCAAAATTTGTTGAGTCTTGCTTGATCAGACGTAGAAACATCTGTTGAAGTTGGGAGAAAGTTTGTTTCAGTTTTGTACGACCCAAAAGGTGCTGCTAAATCTGCCCATGACAATTTGAATGAACTGAGAGTTAAGTCAACCTTAGCCAAAGACGCATCTCTAGTGAGAATGCCTCCCTCAGAGGCGGCTTTCAAACAACATTCTCCGTGTATCTTTGCAATTTTATGTTTGGATGAATTCACACGTAGCAAAACCTCCTCCTAGATCTCCTTTGAAGTTTGGGTGGGCGATGGCTGATGGTTCTATGAAACCTGTATATTTTGAGGGTCCGATGTCTTTGGGGTTCTTGCAGGATCTCATCTGCACTTGTATTGGAAAAAATGCTTGTAGCAAATCATGCATTTGTACAGAACAAATTGTAGCGTGCACAAGTATTTGTTCCTGTCAAGGCAATGATGACTGTAAGAATCATTTGACTCACAGAGCAGTTCCAGAAAACATCACTGTAGTAATTGGAACTGTAGACGAAGACATGATGTAGACATATGACTAGATATGCATATATTTATATAATACTATATGAAGGGGGAACAAAAATAAAAAAAAATAAATAAAAAAAACGTGAAAAAAAGTGTAATAAAAAATTCCTACCAGTGGTCTCTGACCTTGTCGTGGTTGGTGGGCTTTCATACTAACAAGAGACCATTTTATCCTATCAATTGTTTCATCAGTAAGATTCTGTCCGCTATTGCAACTATTCTTTCTTTGAAGTTGCTTGAGATACTTATTCTGTATTGCACTTCATTTTTCGTTACGTAAATGGTTGTTTCACTTCTAAACCCACAATCTATTTCAACTATCCAATGCATTGTCTGCTAAAAAGGGGGGTTGCGTGTTGTAAGATTTCACGTTATTTTTTCTCATTTATTCCTATACATTTTAATCACATTTATCTTGCAAATCTTTAATATACATGATATGTAGTAACAAACTAGTTATTTTCATTTTTTTTTTGTCTTTTCAATACTTAAAATTGAGATTTTTTTGGGGTGTGAAATCTTCTTAGATGCTTGTTCTTGTTGTCGTAATTTTTTCCTTGTTTCTCTATGAATTTGTTCCAAACTTTCCAGAAAAGATATACATATATTGAATTATTCTTATGTATAATTCTAAGAAGTTTCAATGACTTGCGGTGAAAATATACGTGCTTAATATCGAATTGTGAATTTTGTCCCCCCTTTTTAATTAGGCGCATATTTCAGTTATGTTTTTAAAGTCAGACTTTTGTAACCGCAACAATCTCACTTGCAATGCCTGTCTCAACCTTATGTATGAAGTACGTTAAGCAGTGGCGAATGCTAGTTAAGATATTTCGGATAATGTATGAAAAAATGAAAATGTCTTCGTTCTTAGATTTGACCTTTGACTCTGGATATAGAAATTCTGCACCATACTAGAATGCGACGACATGCCTAAATCGATGCAAAATGTCCTTTTCTTCAAAATAATATCCAATGCAGCCGTGTGGTATTTCGGTCCATTAAATTTTCCATTTTACCTTGATTGTCACTGCACTATTATGAGTTTGACGAGCATCCGTGCTTAGGTGTACTTGATAATATCATACAAAATGTATATGGTCAAGTTCGTCAATGACGTGCAATGTCGGTAGTTTCTTCCGTGAACTCTGTTTTCATCCACCAATTCTATTGTAGCTTAGGTAGATAGTTATAAATATGAACACTTTCTTAAAATGTTATGTTGGATTCGTATGTTTCTGATTTTATTAGTACTTACGTTTTGTCACTTTAGATTCCATACAAACAGTAAACCAAAACAATATAATCAAAAGTCTCATTCTGTGGACTACAGAAAAAAATAGAATTTTAATACATACAAACATGTACATGTAAATTCTGTTAGTAGTTGATTTCTATTACTTCTAGCACACATGTCTATCCCTCACATCTTTTTGTGTTATAGCTCACAAGACTTTTGAATTACTTGGCTTTCCAATATTTTGGCTTTGAGAGTACCCGATAAACGATTTTGATATCTACGTTTTTATTACTATAACTGGGTCGATGCCTCTGCTGGTGGACTATTAGTCCACGATGATATCAGCCGCCCAGGCCAGTAGTCAATGCTTCGGCACTGACGTGGTTTAATAAATGTAATTTATCAAAATTTACAGTTGTTAAATCATTATTAAAACTAGGGTTCTCCTCCCTCTGACCTAGGTGACCTTAGTAGATATTGACTATCCTGTTAAGGCTCTTTGGTTCTCCTCCCTCTGACCTAGGTGACCTTAGTAGATATTGACTATCCTGTTAAGGCTCGTTGGTTCTCCTCCCTCTGACATAGGTGACCTTAGTAGATATTGACTATCCTGTTAAGGCTCTTTGGTTCTCCTCCCTCTGACATAGGTGACCTTAGTAGATATTGACTATCCTGTTAAGGCTCTTTGGTTCTCCTCCCTCTGACATACTTAGTAGATATTGACTATCCTGTTAAGGCTCTTTGGTTCTCCTCCCTCTGACATAGGTGACCTTAGTAGATATTGACTATCCTGTTAAGGCTCTTTGGTTCTCCTCCCTCTGACATACTTAGTAGATATTGACTATCCTGTTAAGGCTATTTGGTTCTCCTCCCTCTGACATAGGTGACCTTAGTAGATATTGACTATCCTGTTAAGGCTCTTTGGTTCTCCTCCCTCTGACATAGGTGACCTTAGTAGATATTGACTATCCTGTTAAGGCTCTTTGGTTCTCCTCCCTCTGACATACTTAGTTGATATTGACTATCCTGTTAAGGCTCCTTGGTTCTCCTCCCTCTGACATAGGTGACCTTAGTAGATATTGACTATCCTGTTAAGGCTCTTTGGTTCTCCTCCCTCTGACATACTTAGTAGATATTGACTATCCTGTTAAGGCTATTTGGTTCTCCTCCCTCTGACATAGGTGACCTTAGTAGATATTGACTATCCTGTTAAGACTCTTTGGTTCTCCTCCCTCTAACATAGGTGACCTTAGTAGATATTGACTATCCTGTTAAGGCTCTTTGTTTCTCCTCCCTCTGACATAGGTGACCTTAGCAGATATTGACTATCCTGTTAAGGCTCTTTGGTTCTCCTCCCTCTGACATAGGTGACCATCGTAGATATTGACTATCCTGTTAAGGCTCTTTGTTTCTCCTCCCTCTGGCATAGGTGACCTTAGTAGATATTGACTATCCTGTTAAGGCTCGTTGGTTCTCCTCCCTCTGGCATAGGTGACCTTAGTAGATATTGACTATCCTGTTAAGGCTCTTTGGTTCTCCTCCCTCTGACATAGGTGACCTTAGTAGATATTGACTATCCTGTTAAGGCTCTTTGGTTCTCCTCCCTCTTGACATAGGTGACCTCCCTCTGACATAGGTGACCTTAGTAGATATTGACTATCCTGTTAAGGCTCTTTGGTTCTCCTCCCTCTGACATAGGTGACCTTAGTAGATATTGACTATCCTGTTAAGGCTCTTTGGTTCTCCTCCCTCTGACATACTTAGTAGATATTGACTATCCTGTTAAGGCTCCTTGGTTCTCCTCCCTCTGACATAGGTGACCTTAGTAGATATTGACTATCCTGTTAAGGCTCTTTGGTTCTCCTCCCTCTGACATACTTAGTAGATATTGACTATCCTGTTAAGGCTCCTTGGTTCTCCTCCCTCTGACATAGGTGACCTTAGTAGATATTGACTATCCTGTTAAGGCTCTTTGGTTCTCCTCCCTCTGACATACTTAGTAGATATTGACTATCCTGTTAAGGCTATTTGGTTCTCCTCCCTCTGACATAGGTGACCTTAGTAGATATTGACTATCCTGTTAAGACTCTTTGGTTCTCCTCCCTCTAACATAGGTGACCTTAGTAGATATTGACTATCCTGTTAAGGCTCTTTGTTTCTCCTCCCTCTGACATAGGTGACCTTAGCAGATATTGACTATCCTGTTAAGGCTCTTTGGTTCTCCTCCCTCTGACATAGGTGACCTTCGTAGATATTGACTATCCTGTTAAGGCTCTTTGGTTCTCCTCCCTCTGGCATAGGTGACCTTAGTAGATATTGACTATCCTGTTAAGGCTCGTTGGTTCTCCTCCCTCTGGCATAGGTGACCTTAGTAGATATTGACTATCCTGTTAAGGCTCTTTGGTTCTCCTCCCTCTGACATAGGTGACCTTAGTAGATATTGACTATCCTGTTAAGGCTCTTTGGTTCTCCTCCCTCTTGACATAGGTGACCTCCCTCTGACATAGGTGACCTTAGTAGATATTGACTATCCTGTTAAGGCTCTTTGGTTCTCCTCCCTCTGACATAGGTGACCTTAGTAGATATTGACTATCCTGTTAAGGCTCTTTGGTTCTCCTCCCTCTGACATACTTAGTAGATATTGACTATCCTGTTAAGGCTCCTTGGTTCTCCTCCCTCTGACATAGGTGACCTTAGTAGATATTGACTATCCTGTTAAGGCTCTTTGGTTCTCCTCCCTCTGACATAGGTGACCTTAGTAGATATTGACTATCCTGTTAAGACTCTTTGGTTCTCCTCCCTCTAACATAGGTGACCTTAGTAGATATTGACTATCCTGTTAAGGCTCTTTGTTTCTCCTCCCTCTGACATAGGTGACCTTAGCAGATATTGACTATCCTGTTAAGGCTCTTTGGTTCTCCTCCCTCTGACATAGGTGACCTTAGTAGATATTGACTATCCTGTTAAGGCTCTTTGTTTCTCCTCCCTCTGGCATAGGTGACCTTAGTAGATATTGACTATCCTGTTAAGGCTCGTTGGTTCTCCTCCCTCTGGCATAGGTGACCTTAGTAGATATTGACTATCCTGTTAAGGCTCTTTGGTTCTCCTCCCTCTGACATAGGTGACCTTAGTAGATATTGACTATCCTGTTAAGGCTCTTTGGTTCTCCTCCCTCTTGACATAGGTGACCTTAGTAGATATTGACTATCCTGTTAAGGCTCGTTGGTTCTCCTCCCTCTGACATAGGTGACCTTAGTATATATTGACTATCCTGTTAAGGCTCTTTGGTTCTCCTCCCTCTGACATAGGTGACCTTAGTAGATATTGACTATCCTGTTAAGGCTCTTTGGTTCTCCTCCCTCTGACATAGGTGACGTTAGTAGATATTGACTATCCTGTAAAGGCTCTTTGATTCTCCTCCCTCTGACATAGGTGACCTTAGTAGATATTGTCCTGTTAAGGCTCCTTGGTTTTCTTGCTTCCAAACACTTTAAATAACCTCCTGGTTAGTGTAATTGTAATTTGTTCCACACATATGTTGTATGTTATTATTTACTTCTCTGTAAGGGACCGATCATTTAACTTGCAAGGGGGGGGGGGGGGGGGGGGGGGGGGGGGCTATGGGTTTTTTACCGGACAACACGAGAATTAGAATATTTGTTTTTTTTTCCAGAATTTAACATTAGGTTATATGACAAAAACTCTGAATCAGATTATTTTTTATTCCACCACCAAAATCAGAATATTTTTTCAGCAACATTGGGAATCAGAATATTTTTTTTTTTTAGATAAAAAACCCATAAATACCCCCTTCAAGTTAACTGGTCGTTCCCTAACTATATATGTATTTGGTTTATGAGAATAAAATTCATTCATTCAAATATTTTGGCTTGAGCGTACCTGATGAAGATTATTCCAGAAACGCGTCGTGCACACTAAACTAGATATCTACGTTTTTATTTTAAGTTGAATCTCTGATCAAACCACCACAACATATCGAATCTAAGAGAACTATTTTACATAGAGATGTAGGAGGTAGGGTAAAAAGTGCAAGAAGAAGACACGACTGAGGTTTAATTTTTCATTAAAAATCTTTATAAAATCATTTTCAAAGCGTTCTAAATGGGACAAATGGCGAAGACCAACGAAGCGATGTGTGAACTGGAATTAAAAGATGTTCGTAAATATCAGAAAATATCTTACATCTGAGGTTTCCATGGTTATGACATTGGGAAACATGCTTGTTAAGTGATCTATGTGTTTTACTAGTAAAAAACAGACAGAAGACTGGAGAGACGTTTGTTATACTTGTATCGCAAAACATTACATTACATGAAGATTCATCATTCGACTAGTATTAATGAGGACGATTTTACATAAAAGTTAGAGAAAATTCTGACGGGTCAATAAAATAAATGGACAAGCCAGAGAAACACTCAAAACAGGGCACACAACGAAGACAAACAAAACAAAAAACACAGCACAGATAACTTAAATGATGAGCAACACGGACCCCACCAGTCATCATAAGCAAGAACAAAAGGCCGCAAAGTGTTCGTTCAAAAGACATAATGTAATAATTTAATTTGATGTGAATACTGCAATCTGATTGGCTGATCCGCCTGGAGCAACATTGGTTATACTTGATAGCCTGTATTGGTATTGTGACGTCGCCAACATATTCATTCTCCTCCCTCTGACATACTTAGTAGATATTGACTATCCTGTTAAGGCTCTTTGGTTCTCCTCCCTCTGACATACTTAGTAGATATTGACTATCCTGTTAAGGCTCTTTGGTTCTCCTCCCTCTGACATACCTAGTAGATATTGACTATCCTGTTAAGGCTCTTTGGTTCTCCTCCCTCTGACATACTTAGTAGATATTGACTATCCTGTTAAGGCTCTTTGGTTCTCCTCCCTCTGACATATTTAGTAGATATTGACTATCCTGTTAAGGCTCTTTGGTTCTCCTCCCTCTGACATACCTAGTAGATATTGACTATCCTGTGAAGGCTCTTTGGTTCTCCTCCCTCTGACATACTTAGTAGATATTGACTATCCTGTTAAGGCTCTTTGGTTCTCCTCCCTCTGACATACTTAGTAGATATTGACTATCCTGTTAAGGCTCTTTGGTTCTCCTCCCTCTGACATACTTAGTAGATATTGACTATCCTGTTAAGGCTCTTTGGTTATCCTCCCTCTGACATACTTAGTAGATATTGACCATCCTGTTAAGGCTCTTTGGTTCTCCTCCCTCTGACAAACTTAGTAGATATTGACTATCCTGTTAAGGTTCTTTGGTTCTCCTCCCTCTGACATACTTAGTAGATATTGACTACCCTGTTAAGGCTCTTTGGTTCTCCTCCCTCTGACATACTTAGTAGATATTGACTATCCTGTTGAGGCTCTTTGGTTTTCTTGCTTCCAAACACTTTAAATAACCTCCTGGTTAGTGTAATTGTAATTTGTTCCACACATGTACAAAACTTAAATAAACTTATTTACTTCTCTGTAAGGGACCGATTATTCAACTTTCCAGAATTTAACATTAGGTTATATGACAAAAACTCTGAATCAGATTTTTTTTCCTCCACCAAAATGTGCACTCTTTAGAGAGGACCTTCCATAGATGCTTCCTACCAAGTTTCAGTTCGTTTGGCTGTGGGTTTTCAGAGAAGATTAAAATGTGAAAAGTAAACGGATGACAGACGACGGGACACCAAGTAATGGCAAAAGCTCATATTGCCTTCGGCAAGGTTTGCTAAAAAGAATATTAAAATGTGAATACCTGCTTGTAATGTATAGAATAAATATGTTACACTATATCAGCATTGGTTAATTTCTAAGGGAGATAATGGGAAGAGTTATCTTTCTTTTAACAGAGGAGATGATTTTTTAGAAATCAACCAATTAGAAACAATAATTGCCTGTGGAGACCATGTTTGTCAACCGATTGGGACAAAATGAGCAATCTTTATAGAGGACTTCCATAGCTGCTTCCTACCAAGTTTCGGTTCATTTGGCCAAGTGGTTTCAGATCCGAGGAGAATATTTTTTAGAAATCGACCAATCAGAAACAAGAATTGCCTGTGGTGGCCATGTTTGTATATGAATCTGGACGAAATGAGCAATCTTTATAGAGGACCTTCCAAGGATGCTCCCAACCAAGTTTCGATTCATTTGGCCAAGCGATTTCAGAGGAGATGATTTTTTAGAAATCAACCAATCAGAAACAAGAATGGCCTGTGGTGGCCATGTTTGTTAACGGATCGGGACGAAATGAGCAATCTTTATAGAGGACCTGCCATAGATGCTTACTACCAAGTTTCGATTCATTTGGCCAAGCGGTTTCAGAGGAGAAGATTAAAAAAAATCGGCCAATCAGAAACAAGAATTGCCTTTGGTGGCCATGTTTGATGATGGATCGAGACAAAATGAGCAATCTTTAGAGAGGACCTTCCATAGATGCTTCCTACCAAGTTTCACTTCATTTGGCTGGAGGGTTTCAGAGGAGAAGATTAAAATGTGAAAAGTTAACAGACGATAGATGCCAAGTGATGACAAAAGCTCACTTTGCCTTTGGCAAGGTGAGCTAAAAAAATATCGGTATATACTGTAGTATATATAAAACAGCAAAAAAAAATAGTGCACTACCATCATTCAGTTTCATTATTAAAAAGGGGAAATGCAATATTTCCAATTATCAACTTTCATAACCCCCACTGCCCCCAACAAAAATCTGTTTATTGCTTACCTTTCCAATGTTAATACACCTGCGTGAAATACCTATGACCATGTTCAAAATCAAACAAAATATATATCAGAACTGATAGATAAAATACATTTACTGATATATAATCTACAATTTTTGTTATAAATGATGACAAGATTAAACCCCCACAGAAAAACATTGGTTAACAACAAAGCTATGTTAGACCAAATAGTAATTTTTCAGAAGGAAGTCTTTGAAATCTTAATCTCATCATATGTTGTGAATGCAGTACTTAGTGTACCAAACAAGGAAGAGTTTTCCCCCCGACCCGGATACAATAACAACAGTAAAAATACAAAAAATGAAAAACACCAGATGTCCCGTGGTATCTTTTAATTGTTCACTTGGACAGTTACTCAGAACTTATTCATCGGAGAATTTGTTGATATTCAACATGATATGACAAGGACCACCTTTTTTAAAATCTAGTTGAATGTGATGTGATGTGTCAAATGAGTATTTTTCCAGCTATTTCATTGCGAGAACGAAGTGCATTCGATCGCGATGAGATGATGTCCGCTTTGTATATAGACCAACACCGTTAGTTGGATTTGTATAGTGCTAACTCACTGAAAGTCCGCGGATAGACATCCACTTGGACGCGTTAGCCTTATTCTGAGCCAACCAGTCTTTCTATGCCAATTTTAGTCTTTGGTTTGACCCGACCGCGGCTCGAATCCACGATCTATTGTCATCGAAGTGAGCATGTGTACGCTAAAAATTACACCGCCGTTTGAGATGAAGCAAAATGTCAACCAGTCAAAAAGAATTCTACATATATCCGAGTGGAAAGAAAATGACAAATTTTATGTCGATGACTATCAAAGTAGCAGTTCTGATCGACATGCCTTTGTTCCAGTTACTAGTTATACAGAAAAACGCTAAATCTGCACGTTTACCGATAACGAATCCAATTCAACAGGCTACTTGTGAAAGTCGAATCAACCTACATTGTACCACGTCACGGTTGAGTAGATCTTTATCAAGTATTCCAGTTTACTACAGTCTGATGCACACGACTCCATGTACATGTTCTCGTCACATGAAGAAAACTTTTTAACTCTTGTCATGATGGACGTATCACATTAAATCTGGGTCTTCATTTATACACTATGATGCTTCATGGGAACTAGACTTATAAAACTGGCTGACATGTTTCTGGTGTCAAATGCAACTGAATATATATTTCCCCAAAGTTCGGCGACAATTCGAATTTTGCCCAATTCCAACTAGATCCTGTGACCCATCTATTTTATTTTGTGCTATTAAAATTTAGAAACCATGATTATCATTAATATGTTTTGTAGCTTCTAAGAAAAAGCTTTTCTTCAGTTCATATAGGGCCGATGTTAAAAACTCTTGGATTTCAAATCCACATACGTAAAAGAAATGCCAACTTTGCATGGGACCATTCATGTACAGTTTCGTTTCAATCATGTTTGTTGCTTCTAAGAAAAAGCTTTTATTTTCATTTTCCCATAGGGTTCATTTTTAAAAACTAATTCATTTGGTGATGGCCATCTTGGATTTCCGATCCCTGTAAAAAATGTAAGCTTTTTAATGTACCATCCAATGACTATTTATGTTCAGTTGGGTTCAATCATGTTTGTTGTTTCCAAAAAATAGTTTTTATTTCCACTTTCCCATAGGGTCTTATATTAGACTGATGTGGTGGCCATCTTGAATTTTTTTATCCTCACTAAAAACTCAAAACTAGTACAGGCTCATCTAATGAACATTTCTAAAATATTATAATCAAATCTGTCCTGTGATTTCTGGAATATCAGAACATATTATCGGCCATGATTCATGCAATATTGGTTCACTCATGTCTGTAGTTTGCTTGGGGAAAAAAAGCTTTTAATTCATTTTCCAATCTGTTCTTATGCAACTTCTGTCCTGTTGTAGTGGTCATCTTTGAAATTCAATTGACAAATAAAACTTTGCAGATGGCTTAAAAGGAACATTTTTTCAAAGTAACAATTTCATCACACATGTGGTATTCTGAGATGAATTTGGAATGAAACAGGAATGTTGAGGACAATCCAATTAGCATTTCCATCAAGTTCGGTTTCATTTGGTCGCATGATTTTCGAAAAAAACCACATTGAAATTAGCTTATAAAAGACAGACGACACCAATGACCGAACCTCAACCTTAGAGAAATGTGGATTGGATTATGGTGTTTAAGGCCACTTTCAACAATATTTCAGTTACATCATGGCGGTCAGTTTTATTGGTGGAGGAAACCATAGTACCCGCAGAAAACCACTGCACAAATCTCCAAGGAGACCAGTGTGCTAATTGTTTGCAACAGAAGAATTTACAATGTTTAAATAAGCTGGGATAGATTTAGTGTTGAAAGGTCTCTGAACAATATCTAGTGGACACACTCTTCAATGCTAAACTATTTTCTACATCATCAGCTATCTCGTTTTTCTGATTAGAACCAAAAACAGTAATATTGATAGAGGACGTACAATGTGCATTGAGCTCAATAATTTCTGAGAATATGTTTTACATATTGGAACGACACTAATTTGAGGTTTGTTCCACTGCAACAAACATCTTGGATTTTCAATCTTCACAAAAACCACAAACTTAAAGAGAAAAGAGAGCAACTTGACTGCAGTCTGTGACTTTACTGACTTATGCACTCATTTTACGGTATGGGTTGTGCTCATTATTGAAGACCCTACACATCCTTTCATACTAATTGAAATATGAACATCTATGTGGTGTCTGAGGAGGTCTTGTATTCTAATTTCAGTTAATCAGAAAGCAAAATTAACAATGGTCGTCTTTGAATTTAGATCAATAGCAAAACAAATTTAGATAGAGCAGCAACCATCCATAGAACATTTGCTCCAGTAGTTTAAAGTTTGAAATGTAATGGCTATAGTTGCTTAACGCCACTTTCAATAATATATCAGTGTGGCAAGTTTTATTGGTGGAGGAAACCCGAGTACCTGTAGAACCACTGACCTGCCACAAATGTACTCTATACATATAGAGAACAACTCACCATTTGTAGGAATCTAACACAACTTCAGTGGTGATAGGCACTAATTGCATAGATAGATGTAACTACTGCACTATCACAAATATGATGGCCCTTGACTTAAATGTATGTGAGCTAAACATTGTATTTTCATGAATTACTTTGTGACATATCCAACGTCAAGGAGTACCTCTGTCTTTTATATAGACTATGGGTAAATACATTCATATCTTTTTCTCTCTGGTAACTGAAACTGGTAATAATAAACAGAAACATGGATTTCTTCCAACCAATTCTTTTTTTAATTTATTTATTGTTCCACTGTGGTTTTTTCTGACACATAGATTCCATCTAAGAATTTCCTGATATCCTTGTCTTTCACTGTGGTGGACTGCTGGATGAGGGCAGCTGAAAAAAATAAAATGGTTATGGTGTTTAACACCACTTTCAACAATATTTCAGTTATATTGTGGCGGTCAGTTTATAATATTAATGGTGGAGGAAAGCGGAATACCCGGAGAAAACCACCGACATGACACAAGTCACTGACAAACTTTATCACTAATGTTATATTGAGTAAACCTCGCCCGAGCAGGATTTGAACTTACAACGTCAGTGGTGATAAGCTTCGATTGTATGAGTAGTTTGAATCACAAGGGGTGTGGGTATGTGAATGTACCTCATAGACTAAGATGTTTCAACTTAAAATTTGACATCAATGTATTCTACCTCAAGGTATTTTTCACTTGTAGCTTTAATTATTGCAAATAAAAGAAAAAATGTGATTCATTATGTTATCATGCAGCCATAAATTTTCAAATACCTCGACAATGTTATGCAACAATAACGTAACATTGTCTAAGTGATAATTTGGCTGCATGTTATAACATCTTGATATATCGTTATCTAACATAGAATTCGAGTCATTTGATGCATACTTCAATTCTGTGTTAAATTTGGAATGGAATCAGTTGAAAATTTTCTACCCCAAATTGATATACAGTAATGTATACCCTGGTACCATTAAAATATAGGCTAACAACTCATTATCAGTTCAAATTTCAAATCTTTTAATCAGAAAAATTTGGATGTTTCAGGCCATAAAAAGTTAATTTCTTGGTTCTCAGGCCCGCCCGCATGTGGAAATTCGTCACTGCATTGCCGATTTTATTGCTAAAATAGTAAACAAAAAATTTTGAATGCAGAACTCTTTCCGTACGGAAACTAGAGGCTCCCAGGAGCCTGTAATCGCTCACCTGGTTTTCAATTTGACATCGAAAGTTGATAGAAAATGGGGGTCTTACACATAATTTTGAAAGTGGGCCACCCAAAGATCATTTTAACTCAAATTTCCGAACAAAAGATTTTGATGTGATTTTTATCTCATAATATTCCTAAACGGAGTAAACTGGCTGAAAAAATCTCACAGAAAAACCCAGAATATATGTTGAACTACTCATTTCCATGTAGCTGCAGTTAAAATTTGAGTTCATTTTGATTTATAATAAAGCAGAAATTGACAACTAAAGAAATTTCTATATTTGGTAACAGCTGCCATTTTGAATGGAGGGCGGGGCTGTCGGACACAATATTGAAAAGGGACCACCCCAGCCAAATTTGCTTTAATTTGGTTCAGCGGTTTCAGAGGAGAAGATTTAAATGTGATCTTTTATCAAAATATGCCTAATCGGTATAAATTGGATGAAAGAAAAATTTCACAGAAAAATCCGGAATATACGTTAAACTATTCCTTGCCATGTAGCTGCAGTTAAAATTTGAGCTCATCTTTATCTATCTGCAACTTTAAAGCAATGCTTCACAGAATTTGCAGTCTCCGGTAAGGTCGTCCATCATGTTTACATGTCAGTACGAGGTCGAATTCCTATGTGCGATTTGATTGGTCGGTTATTTTTAGGGTCAGGATTGCAAATCAACACATTCTTTGCAATCCTGACCTTAAAAATAACCGACCAATCAAATCGCACGTAGGAATTCGTTTTTTTTTTTTTTTAACAATACGGCTTGCATCAATATTTGTATTCAAAGGTTCTGCCAGTCATATTTGAAACGAGTTTTTTTTTTTAATTACACCTTATATAAGTATCCTGAATTTTGATTGGTTAATAGCCGGTGTATTTTTTTTGTGTATTTTCATATTTAGGATTAATTTCGTTCATTTTTACTGCTGCCAGGGTATTTGTATGAGGATTTCACTTTTTTCCCCCTCTGTGCCGTGGTATTTGCGAAAACGTATTTCACTTTTTTACCCTCGCATGCCTCAAACCGCCAAATTCATTCGGAATATTTCTTCTTTACCTTTATATGTAAGGTAACATGATTAATCAAATTTAAAACCCGGGAGTGTTCCGATGTAAACGTAAAAACAGTAAAAAAATGACAGACAACAGCATGGCAAGGTATTATTTATTTAGCCAGTGTTCTAAATAATATTCGGTGTAATTAAACAGATATATCATATTGGGAGGGGTATTTGCGAAAAATACCCGTCTTGAGACTAAATTTCCCTCTGCTATCGGCTCTGGAAGTTGTTTCGCAAATACCCCTCCCAAACATGATATATCTGTTCAAAATACTGCTTGCATCAATACTTGCATTCAAAAGTTCAGCCAGCCATATTTGAAATGGTACAATTTCAAAATGTTGGGAATCTTACTAGTAACCCTAAACTTTCTTTTAATTTTTGATACTATTTCTTGAAAAGATTTTGTTTCAAAGTATTAACTTAATTTCTCATTATTAGGCCCCTTTCTCTCCCTATGTAACTCCTATGGAAGATCGATTAAATTTAGTTGAACAGTTTTATCAGAAAGATTAAAATTTAATGATGAACGTCAATTGATACAAAATGTACAGGAATGAACATGATCAACCTCAATTTTGCTACTGACACAGCAACAATAATATATTAATCTCTTGCACCTCAAAGTAATTTCTTAGTACTGAAGAACGAAGAACAGTTTAAATTTTATACCTGATCGTGATACCAGTTCAATGTCATTTCCTTCCAGTAAAAATTCATCTTTCATTGCTGATACTCTAATGGTGACGCCCTTCAACATGTTTACGTGTCTGTTAAATTTTTCTCCTAAAAAGTTTCTCACTTCAACAGCGGTACCTCCGTCAAGGATGACAACGTTGATAGGGAAATGAGCATAAACAGATCTCATCTTGTACAAGTAACCCTGAAATTATATTAAATATAAATATGAAACAAACAAAAAGTCAATAAAAATTTATTTAGTAATTTTGCAATTAAGGGGAGATAAGTCGTCTTTAAAACATGTCTTATTTCAATTTCACCATATATACTACATTAGCTCCGACACAGAATATGAAGATATGATGGTATGTGATTGGCTTAAAGACAAATTTTACTTTACACCAAATACAATACTGTAAACATATTAATTTTCAAGTCAGAGCTCCAGATAATTTTCAAGTCCAAAGGGTAATTACCCCCTACTTTTGAAAATGATGCGTATTTGCATATTTCCTTTGCACTGTTGTACTCTCTACTTCAGAAAAGATTGCGTACATGTACACTTTTAAAATTATGTTGGACACAAGTGTTATTCAATAAACACAGGATGCAAGTGAAATGTATATCTCTGTTTAATTTGACACGATTGTGTCATGTTTATTAATAAAATGTTGTAAATATTTTTTGCTCGTCGACTTCGGCAGTTTTCACAACCGTGTTGATAATGTCATCAATGATTCCTTTAACTATACTGTCACTAGACACAGATGAAACTGTCAGGAACTTTTAAAAAAGTATATAATTTTCCGTAGCGCGCTTATTCATGTTCTTGCTCATTTTCAATGAACAACGTGTTCCCAAATTCACTTTCGTTTTAGTTCTTAACTAAACCGCATTTATTTGTAATATTGACCGCGATTGGATGATTTATCCTGAACATCCAATCAGATCTCTTTTGACATCGATGCTTAGAAAGGCAAACATTCGGTACCCCTCGGATGTATACACTTTCTCTTTCGAAAAGTATAAAGAGAAGTACGGGGAATTTCTCAAAGTCAAAAATGTATTGTTTATGTACACGATGTATTATCGTCAACAGCGTACAAGTACGCTCCGAATTTGAAGAGTTTCCTTACACAGCAATATGTATGCGTAAATGTACACTCTGATCTGATAATACATGCGTTTTTACTCGTTTTCATTGCGTAAAAAATGCAAATACGCAGCTTATCTGGAGCTCTGTCAAGTCATCTAAATCTTAGCAGGTCTGCTAAAACAAATCCTCCAGTATTTATTTCTGTATTTTCATCATTCAGATGAGTACATGCTAAATATTGTGCTTAAAAGGATTACAATGTAAGGCCAAACAAAAAATATGTGTGTTTACAGTCACATCATCACTCACATGTCAAAATAAATCTAGGGTCGGTCGGCATTAAATTTTTTCTTCTTCTTTTTTTTTTACTATCGGCAAAACCGGAAATAGTCGTTCCCGATTCTGGAATTTCATTTTCGAAATTTCCGGTAAGCCGTCATTTGTTGAAGCTGTTTTATGACGAGTTACGCAGTTTTTCTACCTTCTTTGCTCTCAATTTCGACAAAAAGCTAGCGGTTGAATAAATAAAACATTGCTGCTGATTAAACAGCAAAAATGGTTATCCGAATTCTGTGTAAAAATTGGGTCGAATAATTGCCGATAAAAAGGTTAGGGTCGGCGGCTGAAAAATAGGGTCGGTCGGGTGGCTGTAAACACATATTTTTTTTTGCTTGGCCTAATACATTTATTTCAAACAATACCATTATACTCTCAATAATTCTTAGGGGCCGTCGTGGTCGTGATCGTATGGTATTTGGATTTACAACTACCTGCGCAATCAGTGCCTATCACAGTGACTTTCGACAGGTCTGTGGTTTTCTCCGGTTTCCGCTACCAATAAACCTGATCACCACAACACAACTGAAATATTGTTGACAGTGGCGTAAAACACCATAATCCAAATCAAACCATTAATTTTAATGCCACATTTAATGCTTATCCTTCACTAGCACTTGAGAGTTTACCCCTGTTTTTTTGTAGAGTCAAGTGTTGCTCATCTCTTTCGTTTTCTGTATTGCAGGACTTTCAATAAAGGGGGGTACCAGGTACTTTTACTCCTCACTTAAAATGGTAATTAGTACCTCCTAATTTTCAGAGTGTTGCATAAGATATTCATGAAAAATGTTCAAATTTTAAGAGAAAGTACCACCTGACTGTAGATAGAGAAGTACTGGTACACTTGAAAAATATTGTAAATTCTGCTGTGTTGTATTAATTTGTTTGTTTATCTTCTTTCTGGTGTCTTGTGTCCTTTGTTGCCAGTGACATTCTTGATTGCCCCTGTCGGTTTCTTCTAATGTTGATTTGAATTGATTTTACTTTGACATGTACATATACATAATTATTTTTACCTTAGTCACACCTTTCATCATGTTTTCAATATGACTGCAGACAGTTCTGACAGCAGCCAATTCCTTCCTCTTTCCAAACCATTTCTCTACTTTAATTGTTGTTGGGTTGGGCATGCTGATGTCCACAGCAAGATGACGGAATTCTCTTGTGAGACTCCCTCGTGGTCCAGTAATGGTCACCTTACGGGAATGTACCTTCCCTGTTACTGAAATGACATTAAATTATTCATGAAACACAAAAGTTAAGAAAACGACTGACATATCTGCTGATTAAGAATGTTCCTTTATGACATGAAGTGAGGTACTTAAATAATAAATTTTGTGCATAATCCATTTATTACCGGTAATATTCAAAACTTTTGCAAGAAAAATCCATTAATTTATTTCTTCTGCAGAAGCAGGAGAAGTGCACCCCTTTTAAAAAAAAATCAAATTTTTGCAGGAGTTCCCCTTATATTGAACTTTTTCAGATATGGCTGAGAAAAAAAAAGCATTTAATTCATTTTCAGTATTTATACCCTTTTTAAACCCCAAAATATAATCTGGACCCCCATTTACAAAAAAATAATAATTTGAGAATGGTTTCCCCTTATATCTTAGCTTTTACATACGGATGAAAACAAAAAAGCATTTCCATTAATTTTGAGCATTTTTACACTTCTTGAACCAAAAATATGATCTTCGACCCCCTTTCAAAGGAAAATTTTGACAAGGGTTCCCCTTACATTTCATTTTCCCCCCAGAATAGCTGAAAAAAAAAAAAAAGCATTTATGGGTGATTTAAAAAAAAAATGAAGACTTTTCATTTTCAGAGAATAATTTGAATATTAAATGATATGAAAGAAAGGTAAATATCTTAAAACAAGCACAATGGTAACAGTTATCTTCATGAAAAGTGTCATGGAGATTGCTCTTCCGGTTAAAAAGTTATCCTCTAAAAACTGGTCAAATTTGTCAGGAGTGTGATGTTTTAGCGTGACAAACTTTAAATTGCCTTAACTTACCTCGATGATAGAAAAAAATAAAATAAAAAATATATTAAAGAAAGATGGTATTCTATAATTTCGTACCATTTTACTTCAAATATCTAGATGCTTTGTGACCCTATGATTTTGTGACAAAAAATTATTCTATTTTTTAAATTAGTGTACGCGAATAAATTTAACTTGGAAAATTGTACAAATGTCAAATTAAACCTTAATAGTTTTTCATTGTTGAGACTAATTAGTTCAGAAAAGTCAAAATATGTTGTAAAAAAACATTAGTTATAATAATTTAGTAGTATTAGACTGGATGAATATGATAGTTGTAAAATTGGGCTTGCATAAGGAGAGACACAAAAAATGTCAGGAGTGTGACATTTTATCTTAGTTGTATAGTACTATGTTGTATGCTTTAATAGTTCACAATTTTCTTTATTTTCCAAAAGCTCCAGACCCAATCAAAGAAAAAAGTTGGAAATAGCTCTGATATATGACATAGCAAATCAAAATAACTAATGTCAGGAGTGTGACACTTTTAATAGGCATATCTTTTAAATAAACCATGCTTCTACAAACTTCCACAATGTTTTCAATTTAATTACATATAAACAATAAGTAGTAATTATAGTATTTTTGTATATTGCATGACACCTTTCTCATAATAAGTGATGATAAAGGGTTATATTTTCTTAAAACATGTCAAAATATGGATTTTTTCCAAATGAAAAATTGATGTATGTTGCTTTAGATAAACAGAATACTTACTTTAATATATCTTGCCTTTCATAAAACATTTTTATTCTTTTGATATAGCATTTTTGAAAATTTATCAATAGTTTTTCATTCAACAGTAATATGTCACACTCCTGACATAAAAACATTAAATGTCGATTGCAATTGCAGTAGGAAGTTTTTTTGCAGAGTAAATTATTGAGAAACATGGGGAAACTAATTTGAAAACCACTAAAAAGTAATTTTATGCTAAGAAAAGATGACCTATTACTAGTTTTAATAAATTTCAAATCCATTTTAACCATTTTTGATAAGATAAATTCCTAAAGGGCAAATAATTAGCACTCATCATTAGAAAAAGCAAAAACATAATTTTGAATCTTCTTTTAATATTTACTGTTAACTGTAAGAAATATAAGCTTTTGAAGAAATAAAACTTTTAGTTTGGAAAGAATAAGTTGGTTATATCATTTTCGAGAGGGAGTCAGGAGTGTGACAATTTTATTTAAGAAATAGATTATTTTGCAAGCATATAGCCTCCATAAAATTGCTTGTAATTGTCTCGGGGAATTATTTAATTCTCAATAAGCACTATGCTCTTGAAAAGATGTATAAATGGTTGAAAATTGAGTTGTCATTTTTTTATAATTATGATAGTATTACTTAGAATATGATAACATATGATTGAAATAACATCACAACAATGCAAAAATTAAATATATTCAAGGGAAACCTTTTTTCAGTCAAAATATATTATGCACTACTACTTAAAAAAGTTATTGTGACCAACAATGATTGCATTTAACTTGATATTAGGTGTATTTATCTTTTAGAAAAATGTGTCAGGAGTGTGACAAAACATCAAAAAATGGACAGTATTTTCATTTGGTTACCTCTAGTTTATACCACCAATGATCAACTTAACTTAACTTTTGCTATATTGATTAGGCATATATAAATAATTGATTTACAACTATTAAGCCTCATTAGATCATATTTTTTATGCTTGTATGAAAACTTTAATTACCAGATTTTTTAAAATATACAGTAAAAATAGTGTT
This sequence comes from Bathymodiolus brooksi, assembly GCA_963680875.1. Lineage (NCBI taxonomy): Eukaryota > Metazoa > Mollusca > Bivalvia > Mytilida > Modiolidae > Bathymodiolus > Bathymodiolus brooksi. Next base: position 23,858,884 of record OY804582.1, read on the forward strand.
TCTTTGATATACTGAAACTGTTTTCTCATGATATATACAAAGTTTGGTACCAAAATGTGCCTATTTCATATCATTATCAAATGGAAATACATTTAGGTCTCTTACCATACCCAAAAGAAAATGATACCTCTGAGGAAGTAAGTCTGTATTTGTTATCATTTTAACACTTTGTTGCTAATAAAAGTTGAACAAAAATTTTTTGTCTTCATATATTGCACTGAGCAACTGAATCTGAAAAATATATCATATTGACATTATTTTACGACCAAAATTATGTCAATTTGTCCAATTTGAAATTTCACCCTCTATGTCACACAAAGTCTTCATTTTTTTGAAAATCACCCTTATCGGTAATTCTTTTTTGGGGGGGGGGGGGCAGTTCTGGGTTCTGAACCACTGAATAAAAAACCCCCAACTTATTTGACCTTGATATCTATTTCCAATTATTGTAGAATTTAGCTATAATAATAACAAGATATGATTATAATCTAACGATTATGAAGTCTCCCAAACCGGCCATTGACACTATCTACCCACACATCAAATTTTGATGATATCGGACAATGTTGAATTTTTACCCCCCATTTTTATGCTGTGTTTTGTCAGCCATTTTGAAAATGGCAGACATCTTGAAAATACAGAATTGCTCCTCTAATGGTGACCTATCACTATGTCAAATTTTATGTCTCTATCATTATCCAGTTAGAAGTTATCAACATTAATGTACGAAATTTCAAGTTTCCCATAGGATTCTATAGTAACCCCCACCCCCTTTGAAGCCCCAAAAATATGGCTTTGACCCCCTTTACCACAAATCTGAAAACTTTAGGATCAACTAGAAACATATATCTATAACTCCACCAAGTTTCATGAAATTCTGTCCTGTAGTTCCTGAGATCTGCCGTGGAACGGAGCAAAAACAATAAGTACTCCAAACTTTGTTTGGGAGACTTAATTATTACTGAAAATCCCCAGAAATAAAAAAAATAAAATAAAGCAATGTCATTTGCAGAGACTGTATGTTTGTTTGTTTGATGGTGTTTAATGCCACTGTCAACAATTTTTCAGCTATATTGTGGCGGTCATTTTTATTGGTGGAGGAAACCGGAGAAAACCACAGACCTGTCGCAAGTCACTAACAAACTTTATCACACAATGTTGTACACCTCGCCCTGATCGAAATTCGAACTCACAACATCAGTGGTGATAGGCACAGATTGCATAGATAGTAGTAAATCCAACTACCATACGACTCACAGAGACTAGAAAATTGACTGAATGGAGATAATTTCTACACAGTTTTTCATACTTGGGACTGGATCATCTTGTGGTCAGAAGACTTTGTTTAGGTAGGAATAATGAGTTTTAACTTACGTCCATTTGGGATTTTAACTAACTGATTGGAGTTCAGGATCTTCATGATGGCTCCTAAAAAAAAAAAAAAAAAGATGTCTTATATGCAGATAATCAAATCAAAAACAGAAAAAGTATTTAACAAAGTGAGCAGGGATTGTTGTTTTACAGAATGTTTGCTATTTTTTTTATCTATATCATGGAGAGATGAAGTTAACTGATATATGTAATGCAGAGTTTTTGAAATTCGTCAGACCTATCGGACCTAGGGGGCAGAAAATCGTGAGGTCCGCCAATAACGTCAGTCCCCATGTCCGCCAAACATTTTTGAATGATGTGTTTACTTTTTTAACGGAAGTCGGAAACGCAGGTCTTATTGTAAATACCGGAACAAGTTCGTTCAACTCGGAATTCGCAACCGCATTGAATACGTGATATTTTATCTGTTTTTGGTAAATATTATTGGTAACTGTCATGAAAATAAATATATTTGAATATATTGTGATGCGTAAGATGGTCTTTTCGAGTGAAAAGCCCCCAAAAAATTAATAAAATAAAAAAACATGACGTCCCTGATTTGTATCATTCCCTTCACCGAATCCGTTTCTATTTAGAATTTTGTTTACAGTTCAGGCAACATGTCGATCATAAAAATGTGGTCGTTCCTGAATCATTACGACGGAGCTCAGCCTGGAGATTGAGAGAGTCTAATGACTTTTAGAATATTGTTATTGTAATCTCAATAAAAATTAAAAAATTTATGTTTTAAATCTGGTAAATTTTTCAAAGTTTGAGGGTATCCCTAGCTGGATTTGGCTACTCTTTTTTGGTGCATGGTTTCAACTTTTTGGTTTATTCTGGATGGTGACTGGTCTTCCTATTTTTAGGCCTCTACCAGTACTAATGAAGTTAAATACAGAAAGCACTCTGCTAGACTAAAATAATAATAACGGTATGACATTGCTTGGCTTTAAAACAATTTTACATAAAAAATGTAGGTCTGGCAAAAATTCAGAGGGTCCAGCAGAAAAGTCTAGCAAAATGAAAACAAATTTCAAAAAGTCTGGTAATGATGTCCGTTTTGTACTTGACCAGTGCACTTCAATTATATTTTCGAACTGGCCATTAGATGTAGTTAAGATTCCATCACAGCAGTCAGAAATTTTATTTATGTATGCTGAATATAGTCCATAATAGGGAATACCCCAGTGAAACGAACAGGAAATGAAACACAATATTGGGAACCGTCAATGGGTGTTATTTCTTTAATACAAATGTTTTTGAACAACTCTGTACATATTTAAGTACTTTTTTATTTTTATGAATCTCTTTCAGCTGTTTTTCTTTGACAACACATCTACTCTCATTTTCGGAGATCTACAAAATGTATTATGTGATGTATATGAACATTAACACCAACAGTCAAACTCTTTGTAATCAATACAAATCTTTCTTAATAAAATTCAAAATCACTTTGAATAGTTACTAATTAATCTACAAATTTATATGTCATATCTTTATATTAATAAAATTCCAAGTTCCTCAAAATCCAGAATTGCAAAGGCATATTCTAGGTCATAGACACAATAGGGAGTGATTGTTGATTAATCATTAATGCCAACTCAGCAGCAAATTTTCAGTTATATCATGGCGAGAACAAGTTAATTTACAATGAGATGACGAGTTCCACTTTGACTTTGTACTAGACCAACATGCTTAGTTGATTTTTAGTGCTAGCTCACTGAAACAACAGTTCACGGATAGACATGTCTCCCCACTCCGACTCATCATCCTGATCGTTAATGTTTCAAGCTTAATGGTGAAGCAACACATACCAATTTTATAAGTCTTTGGTTTGAACCGATCAGGTCGCACTGTCTGGAACCCACGATCTACTTCACTAGTTTGAACCGATGTGGTTCCTGACCTAGGTCACAAGAAATGAAGAATGGAAACGACTTGTAGTTGCATTACATGCCCTAAAAAGTAGACAACTGTAAACATATATTCCATCATTGACCCGTATATGGGTGTACTTACTGCTAATAAAGTTATATTATTGAATACAATTTTTATTCTATACCCAATCTGGGACCAAAGGATTTGTCAAACATCATACTATCAAAGTGGGTTCTCATTTTTGGTGTATTTTTGCCTCAACAAGAGACTATTTTTACTTTTTTAAATAAAATAATTGTATACGTATGTACGATTGATACTCTGGATACATTTTTGAATACTGATGTTTGAACATTCAGTGGATATTTTGAGATACAAATCGTTTATTTATTTCAGCGCACCTGACTTCGTATAACAACCGGAAAAGGGCAAGAAAATCGGAAGTAGTGTAAGTCGTGAACCCACAGACGACTTCCGGCAAAAATAAACTACACGTTGACGTAGTGCATAGGTGTTTACAACTGTCATTTACATCTGTGTGAGACTTTATATTCTTTCTCAATCTTTTTTTCGATTCCTTGATATATATCACAAACAGACAAACTACATGCCTGCAGTCATATCCATTTTTTGCATGTAATTGAGGGTAAACGGGCTTACTTTACAAACACATTTGTTTTGAGCAAATTGAGGTTAGCTGCGAAACAATTTCTGCTCTGTATCTAGCTGGCTGGGTACCGGGTCGTTTCGCCCCGAATCCCGTTCGCCCTCTGAGTCGTTTCGCCCCTATTCCCGGGTCGTTTCGCCCTCATTTATTAATAGTGCTTTAAAAAATGAAATATGGAAAATACCATTGCAAATATTCGTATTTTGGATGTTGTAAGGCTTGTTCATGGGTACTTTATTTTTGTCTTCCTCATAATTAACATGCTTTCTCGACGTGTTTAATATTATGTATTGCTTCACTCTTTGTTTGACATCTGGTTAAATTTATACTATTTTAGCATTTGATGCATAATTCATTAAATTGGAGGTTATTTGCACACTTGTACAGCATCTTAGTCATTTCATGCACTTTTGCATTGGTACAAAAAAAAAAAACTTTTAACTGTTCTTGTGTGGTTGCAAGAAAAGTTTCGCTTGAGATCTTTGACAAAAGTAGACCAAAATGAATGAATTATTATTTTTTTTTTGTATACAACTAATAAATAAATAATTAAAGTAGACCAAAATGAATGAATTATTTTTTTTTTGCATACAACTAATAAATAAATAATTACCAAAAAATTGTCGAAAAAGACTTCACCTATTATAATATAATAGCAATTAAGTGGGGTGAATCGACTCACTTTCCGGGGCGAACAGGTAATCGGGGCGAAGCGACCCGAATTTGCTGGCTGGAGATGCAGAGCAGAAAATGTTTTAGGAAGTTTAATCTCGACTATATTACTACGAAATCGTAGCTCTTAATGTCACTTTTATACTGTAGAATTACATATTTCATAGTGTGTGAACTTGTTGAATTCACACTCCATGGCTTTTGGATGGTACCCCAGTTCAACTTCACTTTCAGGTAATATAAATTCATTTGTTGAATTTCGATTGAGTAAATTAGTATCGTTTTGTTCCTTAAATATTTTTCATCAATTTATATACATCCTTAAATGGAATAAATGTATTTTGTGCTTAACTCCACTTTTAAGTCCTGTCTGACATCTTATTTTGTACCTGTCCGAAGTCGATTCAATATTTTTAACCCTGTCTCATGATTAAGACGGCAGAACTTCTAAATAAATATTTAATGAACCAAACAATATCAATTTACTTTATCGACAAACTTGACAAAAACCTCAGTTGGAGTCTGAATTCTGCAAGCTTACAAATGGGTGAAATCAGTAGCTATACAGTTAAAAAGCTATATATACAATAGACAATATTTTATTAGCCATTAATAATACAAACTGATATATTACAAACGATATGATATACAATGATACTCTTAACTACTTTTAGAATGACAGTGGGAGTTTGGTATGTTGCTGGAGCACAATGCTGTTCTTCTTGATATCATTTTAGAATGATATGTGTCTGGTTAATACCAGATATAAGTTGTTTAAAGACAGTTGATCACAAGAGCCTTAATTGTTTATTTTCTGCTAAAATGATTTTCTAATTAGTTCATAGGCTGAACAAGTATTTAAAAAGTGAACTTCATCTTCTGCAGCCCCAATATAACAGGACAAACATAAACGATTATTTTTTGGGGGTGTTGGAGTGACGCCCTCTCTCAATAGCTAAGTTGTGGGCGCTGATTCTAAGTTTGCAAATAGTAGATCTGTCGGCCCTTAGTCTGCACACATTTACATATGCAGGCCTTTTCCCAATTCCCAGTCTCTGATGAAGAATTTGCCGGAAAAAAATCAGTTGCTGCTTTTGTGGTTTTCTGCTTGAAAATCTCTGTTATTTTTGTTTTACAGGTAGCGGCAACTGAAAATAAGAATGGCAGAAGATTTTGGTCAAGAAGGTTTTTACAACAACAACTATGAACAACAACAACAACAAGAGCAGACAGGATATGATATGGGTGGCAATAATTTTGGCCAAGATCCGTAAGTTATCTCCTCTTTTTAACATTTACTTGAATGTTGATAATGAATCTCAAATAAGTAGTTGCATTTGTTAAACAGTCACTTCTGAAATTTCGTAAGTGTGGCTGCTTAATACAATTCAATTCAAAGTTGTATTTAAAGTCTATATTTCATTAACCAATTGCCATTGACTACTTTTTCAGGTTTTACTCTACATATATTCTGTTCCTTATTGATGTCACGTAAAAGAATTGTTAAGGAATTTCTTTCTCTTCCATAACAAAATAGGCTGTTATTCAGCAAGCATATTATTCATAGTTGGTCAGTCAAAATTTTTGTTGTGAAATTAACATGCTTGTAAAATTAAATAATTTTGAAAAGTTTGGCTATTTAGAATAGCCCCTGACAAAATATGATATATAAAAATATTAAGAAAAAGCCTAATAAAATGCAACAGATGAGCCATTATTTCTACCGTAATACCTGATCAAATTCCTGATGCCAATGCTTAAATTTGTTCACCTTGGAAGAAAAATAAGCGGCTTGAAAAGACTTGACAGTAATTTTTGTTCAAAATTTTTTTATTTAATTTAATTTTTTCAGTAATCAATCATTTTTCTAAAACAGATCTGTAATCCTACAAAATAATAATATCCTCATATAAAAAAGTTAGATATAAAATTTTTTTTTTTATTGAAAATTTATTTACAGTCAGTTTGCACAGTTTGATTATGGTCAGCAAGGTTACGGTGACCCCAATGCCTATGGAGGTCAGAGGGACCAGTACGTGGGATCTATTCTGACTCCTGACCCTTCACCAGCTTACGATCCAAATGCCACTGGTGAAAATTACGAAGACGAACCACCATTGATGGAAGGTAAATATTGTACTATAAATATAAAAACATACCAGTAGACAGTTGTAGACAGCTGTTGGTCCTTAACGTCCACAGATCTGTGAAGAATCCCCATTGCAACTGTGAGAAAGAGGATGTACAAACAATTGATACCTTCTGTGAATCACAGACAAACCTTATCACATGAGGGTATATCATGTACTTCTTTCTGTATTTTTTATAACCCCTCTCGACGAGATAGGGATCCTCATGTCCGTCCGGCCGTCACACTTTTGGTTTCTGGATAATGATTAAAGTACCGCTCAACCAAATCTTTTCAAACTTTAACACATTGCTTTTTACCATAAAATACAGGTTAAATTTGATTACGGTGTATTTCACATTTACTGTTCATGAGTTATGGCCCTTTTTCTCTTAGAAAATAGGGACTTTTTAGGTTTCCGGATGATATTTAAAGTATGGCTCAACCAAATCTTTTCAAACTTTAACACAATACTGTATACCATAAAATACAGTTTAAGTTTGATTATGGTGTATTTCACATTTACCGTTCATGAGTTATGGCCCTTTTTCTCCTAGAAAATAGGGACTTTTTAGGTTTCCGGATGATATTTAAGGTATGACTCAACCAAATCTTTTCAAACTTTAACACAATGCTGTATACCATAAAATACAGGTTAAGTTTGATTACGGTGTATTTCACATTTACCGTTCATAAGTTATGGCCCTTTTTCTCTTAGAAAATAGGGACTTTCTAGGTTTCCGGGTGATATTTAAGGTACGACTCAACCAAATCTTTTCAAACTTTAACACAATGCGATGTACCATAAAATACAGATTAATTTCGATTATGGTGAAATTGACATTTACCGTTCATGAATTATGGCCCTTTTTCTCTCAGAAGATAGGGATTTTAAAGGTTTCTGGATGAAAATAAAAGTAACGCTCAACCAAATCTTTTCAAAATTTGGAATGCAGGGGTATCTGTGATCACCAGATCAACTTTCTCTAGTATTAATTTGTTTTATAAGATTTTATGTAATGTGAAAGTTATCAGATTATCTCCCTTTGAACACTAGAAAAACAATTTTGTTGAACAGTGTATTTTTACACAAAATGAAACAGTTTCGATATGACCATTATCATTTTATAAATGTAGTGAATTGAATGTTTTATTATGAAAAAAATATATATATTTGCTGATTGAAATACATTTTTAGTTCATCAGTATTTTTGGGAGTTTTTACAAATATTTTGTAAAATAAAATGTTTTATTTAATTTCTAAATTTTTGCAGTTAAGATAAAATGACAGTGAAAATAATTACTAAAGGGTAAGGGGGGTGGCGGGGAATCCACTTCCACATTATAACATCCTGTATATATTAAACCGACCTATCAATGAAGATCCTACAAAATATTGAGGTACAGAAAGATATAGCTATTTACAAAGGACATTTAGAGAATTTACACAATTTTCCATAAATTTCACAAATATCTTTCACTGAGCCTACAATATTTTCATTGGTTAATTTAAAGTTCGCCTTGACCTCGTGGTACTTACATGAAGTACTCACCATCTATATGGTGTGTAATTCAATCAAATGCTGAAAATGAAGTATCAAATGTACATAATGGGCCATCGTGGTTGTGATCGTATGGTAATTGGATTTACAACTACCTGTGCAATCAGTGCCTATCACTACTAAACTTGTGAGTTTGAATCCTGCTCATGGCGAGGTGTTCTCGATATTTGATATAACTTTAAGTGATAAAGTTTGTCAATGACTTGCGACAGGTCAGTGGTTTTCTCTGGGTACTGCGGTTTCCTCCACCAATAAACTGGTCGTCACGATATAAAGTGGAGTTAAACCCCAAAATGTACATATATATTCCAAGTAGTAATGTTTTTGGAAATTGACAATTCAAAGAAAATAAATGCTATTTATTATAAATGAGGTAGTCCAGCAAAAACATGAAATCACTACCTGTAATATATTTATTAAATTTGCCTTAATAAGTTAATATTATTTTTTCAGAATTGGGAATTAATTTTGATCACATTACCCAAAAGGTAGGTAAACATTTATTATATAAAGTATGGCTTGTCTGAGTAAGGCATGATTTAACTGAGTTCCTTGATAGGAATGTTCTCCTACAATATGTAGTTGCCTTTACAAAATCTGTGATTTTTTTTGTAGATACAAAATCCAAGATGGCCACCACTGCAGACATAAATTAAAATAGTATTCTATAGGAAAATAAATTAAAAAAACTTTTTCCCAGAAGCAGCAAACATGATTGAACCCAAACTGTGTATGAATAATCATTGAGTGCTCCCATATAAAGTCTCATTCTGATTTATTTGGTCTAAAATTCTAAATTACCACCACTGCAAGACAACGTTTAATGTAGAACCCTTTGTGGAAAATGTTTTTAATATTTATTCTAAAATGACTGAATCGCTTGAAAGGAAACTTGGATAGAAAATTCCTTAGATGGTCCACTACAAGATATACATATGTTTATCGCTATTTTGTTTACTTTCCCTTTGATGTTTAAAACCAATATGTTTCTTTGAAATCAGAGGGAGAAGTGACTTCTCTTTCAGGTGCTAACAAAAGAGAAGTGAGAGACAACAGGGAGAAGTGGTGAAAGTACACTACAGGGAGAAGTCAAAATATTTCTCTAATTGTACCACTTTTCACATTTGTGGGGCATTATCGTGGAATTTCATATGTTATAATGTACTTGTTATGCATTAAGGTATATTCAGTAGTTGTTTAATTCCTTGTTTTTGTTAGCATATCATCTCTCTAATTTACATATGTCCGTGTATTTGTTTGTTTTTTTTTGTATTAAGTAAACCCTTTTCAGATTCTTTGTTTTGTCTTGCAGATGATAAAGGCACATAATATGATAGTCTACTATTGTCCAATAAATAATAAATAAATGAAAATGCATAATAAATTTTATTTCGACATCAGCATTGTTTCAAACAAGTGCCACATAGATAAAATGACAAAACGTTAGATAAAATATATGCAATAAAAAAAAATTTACTCACCTTTGATCTACAAATACAATCAAACAATCAATCAAGCTATATCACAAGCTGTGAAATCACTAATTATTGAATCAAATTTTAATGAGTGTATAATATTTATATTGCTTCTCTTTAATCACTGATTGATATTAATTAAGAAATCAATCATATCCACAAAGTTAACAATACTGATGTTACTTTCCCGAAAACAGATCTGGAGTACAGTTTATATATTCGTAACTGTTTCGATTACGTCCCTTTACAATGGCAGCTTGAAACATTGAAAAACGAGAAAACGGAAATTTGTAGTAAAAATATACCGATGTTTTACTGTTAAAACAGTTAAAATTAGCAAAGCGACTTGGTAAAATTATAGGGCGACTTCCACTTCTCTTTTGGGACGAGAAAAAGCGAAGTGAGCAGCCACAAGGCGACTTCCTCGCCCGAATCGCCCTCCAACGTGAGCCCTGATGTTTCATATCACGTAAGCGCTGAGAAGATTCCAATTATCGTTAATCGCTAAGTGTTGTCAAGGACGCTTAATGATATCGCTGTTTTCTAATATGACGTTATAATGACGTCACATTACCAAATCCTTGATAAACATACTTATCATAGCGATAAAATAATCAAAGATGCTTTTTTAAAACTCGAGGACGTTTCTCAGTCATCTCTCATCTCAAGGCTTCGCCCTTCGATGAGATGACTGAGAAATGTCCTCTCGTTTTAAAAAACATCGTTAATCACTTAATATTTGCATTAATCAATATTAAATCCAAAATGGCCACAACTAAAAATATAAAGTGTAAGCTAGCACACAATGGAAAAATATATAAACAGTCTTTCTTCCATCTTTACTAAATTATTTGCAAGAAAACTTGGCCGGAATGGATGGATTTTCTAAAAAAAAAAGTGTATATGTTTTGTATCAATCAGAAATCCAAGATGGCTGTCACTGCAAGACAAAATATATTTAGACATGGACTATATGTTAAAAAATGTTAAGAAGCATTCATTACAGAAACTTCTAATCAGATGGAATACATGCTGTATGTGAATGATCAATTGGATGGTCCTTTGAATTTGTTTTTATGTCAGTTGGCCATTTTGGAAGTTTAACAGTATACATGTATATATATATAGGGAACATTGAAAACAGAACTCCTTCTCAGTAATCACTTAACTGAAGGAACACAAACTACACATACGATTATTGTTTTATGCAGAAGAATTGAGAGAAAAAAATTGCATTGTTTTTGTCTCGTCCATCCATCTGTTCGTCTGTCTGTCTGTCTGTCCATCTGTCTGTCTGTCCATCTGTCACAACAGTTTGTATATGCAAGTTGCACACAACTCCTCCTTTTATGAAGGAGTTATTGCCCTTCTTCTCCTAGGATATTACATGAAAAAGCCCACCTGTGTTTTACATGGGAATTCATGAAAACTTTGTGTTTTACATGGGAATTCATGAAAAGTTTGTGTTTTACATGAGAATTCATGAAAACTTTGTGTTTTACATGGGAATTCATGAAAACTTTGTGTTTTACATGGGAATTCATGAAAACTTTGTGTTTTACATGGGAATTCATGAAAACTTTGTGTTTTACATGGGAATTCATGAAAACTTTGTGTTTTACATGAGAATTCATGAAAACTTTGTGTTTTACATGGGAATTCATGAAAACTTTGTGTTTTACATGGGAATTCATGAAAACTTTGTGTTTTACATGGGAATTCATGAAAACTTTGTGTTTTACATGGGAATTCATGAAAACTTTGTGTTTTACATGGGAATTCATGAAAACTTTGTGTTTTACATGGGAATTCATGAAAACTTTGTGTTTTACATGGGAATTCATGAAAACTTTGTGTTTTACATGAGAATTCATGAAAACTTTGTGTTTTACATGGGAATTCATGAAAACTTTGTGTTTTACATGGGAATTCATGAAAACTTTGTGTTTTACATGGGAATTCATGAAAACTTTGTGTTTTACATGGGAATTCATGAAAACTTTGTGTTTTACATGGGAATTCATGAAAACTTTGTGTGCTTCCTTATTACTATTTCAAAATTTGCATATAGTTACAACAGTTTGATTTGACTATTTTTGAAGGAGTTACTGCCCTTTTTTACTGTCTTAAAAGTTGACAGAATGTGTGTGTGGTGGAGGGGGGTATTTGTTTTTGTGTCAAAAATAACATTTTAAATTTCTATTGAACAATAAGAAAACCAATTATTATATAAAGTATTTTTTTATATTTTTCATTTGTTTTGCTGATCCAGGATATCATCACCATTATAAATACAATCAATCTACAAATAGATGCCTTATAATATAGTATACCTGTTGATTAATAGGTGGAAATACTTGTCATGAAATCTGTTTGATGTACATTACAATAACAATGTGTAATAATTGATTATAAAAGCCTTTCGATTTTCGTTTAATAAGATCACGATGTAATAATTAAGGGGAAATTGATTTTGGTTTTTTTCTGGTATTTTTGTTTCCTTGTGAGAAATGATTTTGTTGATCGCTTTACAAAACTTTTCATGTCTCATGTTGAAATGTCATGTTCACCTTACATCATGATTTTAAATGTGGGTGGGGTGTCGTGTTGTATATAAAAGATTTATATCTGAATGGAGGGTGTCATGTGGGAGGTACAAAAATTTGATTTGGAATTTTGATATTAAATAAATTACATGCAGCGCTTTTCACAAAAACTCCTACGATTAATATTTATCGTAGGTGTAAAATTAAGATCATGAGGAGTGAATTATATAGTGTTGTCAGTCACAAGTGAAATAATTTTGAAAATATAAAATAAGGATTAGTTATTGATGTTACTCGATCTTTAGTTTTCTGTCTAGTGTTTTGTAGATTTCTTTTGTCTTGTTTCTTTTGGCCATTTTGTTGTCTGTCCTTCTTCGATTTACAGCTTCTTATTAACCCTTTGGTACCTTCAAAATGTCTTTTCATACTGCTTATTATATAGAATTTCATGCTGTTTGTGATTTAAGAAATGTTTTAAAAAAAAATGCACAAAGGTTTTGCAGTTGTGACAACATTTAAAAATGTTTGCTTGGATGTCACTAAAGTGATTTTGATATTGCACTGAAAATTTCTTGTAATTTAGTGTCTCATCTGTATAATATAATTTCTTGTGAAATTAGCTTACAGAAAAGTTCCCATAAGTCTGGAGTTATGTCCCTTGCATAAACTTGAAGTTATATACACAGCTTTTTTTTGTTTAAGATCTAAGTTATATTCATAAAAAAATTATAGAAACAAGTAAACCATTATTCTTCTGCACAGCTCAACAAACACCCTTCCTCCCAAATGAAGAAAAAAATCAAGTTTGTTACATTTGCCTATGTCAGGAGTTATGTCCCTTGAATTCAATTTATTTGGATACACTGCTTTTTTGTTTAAGATCCAAATTATGTTTTAAAAAAATACAGAATTCAGTAACCGGTCATTCTACTGCAGAACTCGAGGGAAAAAAAACAAGAAAAAAGTTACAAGATACTAAAATGTTTAATTAAATAGTTGATGTTTTTGATTTGACAACTTTATCAATAAAGGTTACAAAACTGGCAGGAAAGTTGTCCATTACCGTGTTTATTGTCTGACTGGTTATTAGATGAATTGTCTCACCGCACCTGTTCAAAACATAAAATATAATGCAATACCTGACTGATTTGATGGCCAACATCAATATTTTTATTTACTAATGAGTTTTCTGGATAAATTTTTTTCTAAAATGATAAAAAACTTGGCAGTATTCATGATAGAATTGATGGTCTATAATGATGTCTTGTCTAACTAATAGCCAGTTCGTTTTAAGAAATAATCAAAAAAATACTGCAGTCAGAATGGTTCATAAAATCGTAAGAAAAACAGCAATATTTATACCTTTAACACATATACCCCGGTATACAATGTATATGACCTCTCCCTCTTTCTATCTACTGACTGTATAGACACTTCAATAAAAAGTGTTTAAACTTGTTTTTTTGAGTCCAAACTTCCTTTCTAGTTTACTGTAACGGTCAAAATCCACTCTCCTTGAATCAACTGATGATCGTATCATCAGACAGCTTTTGACCGTATCATTTTTTCTCCAACCATTTAAGAACGAAAGCTTATTGCTGAAGCACAAGATACCATATGAATTTATAATATTATACATGCAATGATAGCCAAATGATTATACTACACAATTAAGTTCAATTTTACCTCGGGGGTATATTATGTGCAACCAAGATATCGCCCCCGAAAGAACGAAAATGCCATTTTTGGATGGTGCTAGCCGAAAACTGAATCACGGGTGCTCAGAAAATAGGAGAAAAGCAGTAATTTATTACTTCTGGATAAAGATAAATATGTTTGCTGTTATCACTTTCGACCCCACTCATCATTTAACAGTTTAACCGGGGCCGTCGTGGCCGTGATCGTATGGTAGTTAGATTTACAACTAATTATGCAATCAGTGCCTTTCACCACTGATGTTGTGAGTTTGAATCTCGATCAGGGTGAGGTGTACAGCATTATGTGATAAAGTTTGTCAGTGACTTGTGACAGGTCGGTGGTTTTCTCCGGGTCTTCCGGTTTTCTCCACCAATAAAACTGACCGCCAAGATGTAACTGAAATATTGTTGAAAGTCGCGTTAAACACCATCAAACAAACAAACAAACAATTCAACCCAAAAATAGAGGCAACCCTTACCCTGGTGTAGTTTGGCCCATCCCTGTATAAAACATATAATTTTGATCATATCATACAGCTTTTGACTAAAATGATACAAGGCGGTTGTACAGTGTGAAATGAAGACAATGGGTTCTAGGACATTTGAGACCTTGAGATCCAAAATTTAACATGGACTGTAATCATGACAAATGTTAAAACATCATTTTCTTGAGATCAAGTAAAGGAAATACTATTGTAAATGACATGAATCTTCATTGTGATGTACAGATTAAAACCTGCCCAAATGAAGACCATACCATCTAAGGGTCTATGGGGTCTAGGTCCTTGGGTCCAAAGATTAACATAGACTGTTACTGCATTGGAGTAAATGTAGGAAATGGTATGAAACATGTAGATTAAAAGTTTTATCAAATTATGACCAAGGGTATTTGGTTTCCAAGCTGTTGTGGTCAAAAGTTTGAAATACATGTAGGTGGCAAAATTTGGATGAAAAATCTTCTCACGAACCAGGAATGAAAATGCAATTGTATTTCACATGAAGAAGCATTGTGATATGAAGATTATATTTTGTATCAATGAATATCCTCCCATTCCCATGATCTATTGGGTTCAAGACCTGGGGCTGGGGGATGAAAATAAAAAAAAATGCTACCTTAGACAATAGTTCAATAAATTGATCAATTTTCTTTACCATGTGAGCCTCTTGTTTTTCCATTTATTCTTGAAAATGGTAAAGTTATATTCAAAATGATTATCAATTCAATCAGAAATTCTTGAATTTTTATTGATATTATAATAATGCCTCCATGATATTACGAAGTTTGTTGAGATGGCGCTATATATACTTAAGCTTAACAGTCATTTTTATAGATTTTTATGGAATGTTAATTCCAGATGTTATTTTCATTAAATCAGAATTATATGAAGTTGTATGGATTCTTAGATGTTAGTTTCACATCCATGCTCATGTCAGTTTTAGATCAGCTGTTCCTTGATCAGTATTGATGGTATGAAGCTTAATAATAAGAGAACTGATGCTAAAGAGGGTGTTAATTGTTCCCCTTTCTCACATATCATTGATTTACAAACAGGTGCAGATGCAATAACAATTAGGAGTGCTTATAAATCCATCATTGTTTTCAGGTTTTTTTTTGAGGGGGGAGGGTTTCCCCCTAGATTTCAATCAAACACCCACTATTAGAATGGCGAGGTGTACGCGATACAACATTATGTGATAAAGTTTGTCAGTGACTTGCGACAGGTCGGTGGTGTTCTCCTGGTACTCAGGTTTCCTCCACCAATAAAACTGACCATTACGATATTACTGAAATATTGTTGAAAGTGGCGTTAAACACCATAACCATAAGCCACTATTAGAGGGATTATGGATGTTTGATGCCGTTTTCTGTCAACAATATTTCACTTAGGGTTCAATTTTATTGATGGAGGAAACCCAAGTTCTTAAGAAAGAAAAACAGTATACCTACCTCCCCTTTCATATCTGTGGTTGTTCATAATCAAAATGAAAATCAAAATATACCATATCTTGCATTATAAAACTACTAAAAAATCAAATAGGGTGAGTGAGTGATTGTTGTTTAATGCCAATTCAGCAATTTTTCAGTTATATCATGGTGAGAACAAGTAGATTTTCAATGAGATGATGATGAGGTCCGCTTTGTACTAGACCAACATGCTGAGTTGGTTTTTATAGTGCTAGCTCACTGAAACAACAGTCCATGGGTAGACATGTCGCTCCACTCGGACACATTATTCTGATTCCAAGCTAACCATTCTTTTCTCTTCCTCCTTAATGCTGCGTGCTTAGCTGAGAAAAAAAATAAAGCTGATTGCAAAATAAGTTGTACACGAAACATTTTTTATCAATAAGTCACCTTTGGGACAAATAAAAAGTGACCTTTTAGGACAGATGATCTCTTAAAAAAGGTTAAATTCAAATGAAATTTTCTATGCAGGACAAGGAAAAGGTGACCTTTTAATACAGGTGACTGTTTAATAGAGGTGACTGCATGGACAGGTTTGACTGTATATAATTCATATTTAATTTTATAGTTTATATCTTTACTGAATGGAGTTTACCCCCCCATGTTTTTTTTATGACTTAAAAAATTAAGTGGTCATGTTATGCTATACAATAGTTTCAGTGCAATAACTTTTGTTCTAGTTGACTGAGCCTACTGAATTTTCAACACACAGAATAAAGGGTTAATTTAGAGAATACAGCCTTACCCGTTTTAAAACATGAGGCCCCAAGGTGCTAAAAAAAAATAATTAACATGTACATACATATGAATCATGTTTAAGCTACCAAAATGGACCAAATTTTTACTTGCGAGTTATTCAGGGAAATGGTTCATCTTAGTTTGAGATAACAAGTTTTGACTGCAATCAGTACCAGTTACTACTGAAGTTTAGAGTTTGATTATCATCATTGATATTGGTAAATGGTGGAATTCTTGATTGTCACTGTTTAAACTTTCTTTATATACATGTAAGTGTTTTTTTTATAGATCTGAAACAAGTAGTAACCGCATCGGTGGCGTAATGGTTTGCGTGCTCGTCTCGAGTGCGGTAGATCGTGGGTTCGAGCCCTGGTCGGGTCAAGTCAAAGACTATGAAATTGGTATTTGTTGCTTCTCCGTTAAGCATGCAGCATTAAGGAGAAAGAGCAAAGACTGGTTGGCTCGGTATCAGAATAATGTGTCCGAGTGGAGCGACATGTCTACCCGCAGACTGTTGTTTCAGTGAGATAGCACTATAAAAATCCAACTCAGCGTGTTGGTCTAGAACAAAGTGGACCTTGCTGAATTGGCATTAAGCAACAATCACTCAATCACTCACTCTAAAACAAGTATAAGGTTGAGCTTTAATCATGTTTAAGCTTTGAGGATATAAGAAAAGCAGGCATATGGTTATTTGATACTTTTGTTCATAAGAGAGATAATCTGATCTAATTCCTCAACAAGATGTAAAAGGGGAGATATTTTTTGATAATTGAACTTACCTTCTTTACAAGTTGAATGTAATGTGAAATGTACATTTGATTGATTTATTTGTTATAGATTTATAGTTCAGATGGAAGTCATAGGTAAATAACACAAAAGGACTAATATATCTTCATCATGTCATATAACATACTTTATTATGTTGTTTATATGTAATTTAGGTAACGTTTGGCGAAAAAAGAAAATATTTAGGAAATATCTGGGGGAAAAAATAAATATTGAAGCATTTCCTTATGGTGCATTCCTGTATGATTTATTGTTTATAAACATATTCTCCTAATTAATATAGCAGAAATAATGCTCACTTAACAGTTAAACAACAATGAAGAGATCAAACAAATCAACAACAGTATGATCACTAGCTTGGCAGCATTCATATATAGTATTTAACTAACATCTAAATGTGTAATGAGTGTTATCACCACACTACAAATCCAGACCATGGTGAGGTGTTTAAAACTTTGTGGGTTAAAAACCTCTACATGGTAATTCCTCAAAAGTTTGCACACTTCCAAGATTCTCATATGACCAAATATTTTTGAAGGAGTTATTTCTCCTTTTGACTTCAAGTTTGTACATGCAACTCCTACATTATCAATGGGGCTGTCATGGTCGTAAATGTATGGTAGTTAGATTAACAACTACCTGTGTAATCAATGTCTATCACCATTAAAGTTGTGAGTTTGAATCCTACTCACTACGAGGTGTACTCAGTAATTTGCGGCAGGTCGATGGTGTTCTCCAGCTTCCTCCACCAATACTAATATTGACCACCACAATATAGCTGAAATAGTATTAAAAGTGCTACTAAGCACCATAATCATAATCATTCATTATCAATGAGAATTTCTCAAATCATTGCATGCTTGCTTATTACATTGTGTACCTGATGGAGAATTGTATATCATTATTACAGTTAGATTGTTCTATTTATGAAGGAGTTATTGCCCTTTTTGACTTAGAATATTTCATCAAAAGTTTGTTACACACAAATTCTTCTACATTTTAAATGGGAATTACAAGGTATATTTCTCTAAAGTAAGAGAATATGAGGAAGACATTAGTTTTTGTGTCAAAAATAACATTAGATTTAGTATTAACTGTGTTGTCATTCTGTTTTTGCAAATTTACAAATTTGACAAAGGAGTTCTTTTTTGTTGTTTTTAGTTATTATTTATTTATGGACCTTTCTGTTTAAATTATCTTATTACGAATTTGCAAATTCTTAAATTAAACAGACCATTTTGTCATCAGGTAAACAATACAAAAATGTGTAGGCCTCTGGTTTGTTTATTTTATAAACATTTTCCTCCAGATGTTTTTCGTTTGGTATGATTGAATGCTTGTTTTTTCTATTAAATATAGCTCTTTTGTGGATGTTTTTTTTTTGTAATCAATCTATAGGGGTTCCCCCTCGAGACCAAGAAGGTTCAAATAAAATTAATGGAATGTTGAGTAATTTACTGCAAAATACATCATCCTCAGGAAATAGAAATAGTATTCTTGGATAAGATTAGAAACAAAAATATAGAAACTTTTATTAACTTAATTTGTAATAACTATTATTTTGTAATGTTGGAATAATACATTTATTAAGCCTTTCGTTTGTTTATGACTTGTGAAATTAGTTATTACAAAACTGTATATTTCACCTTTGTTTAGAATAATCTTCAGTCGGTGTCAAATTTTGAAAATTTGTTAAAAAAAAAAAAAAAAAAAAAAAATGGAAAATGGCAAATCTAGTTGTTTTTTTAAATTTTAATCTATCAGATTATGAATCTTCAGTGAAAATTGCCCCCCCCCCCCCCCCCCCCCCATATAAAAATAAATATATGAAAATAAATTGAAATTTCCTGTACAGGGACCTCGAATTACTGACAATATCAACATCTTAGGACTTATATTATTTAAAATATTCTGGTAATATGTTGGTATGTCATGTCCAGCTGTATGATTGCTTTAAGATATGAACATCATCTATTACTGGTATTGACATTGATGTCAGTTACACAGTTATAGTACTACTTTTGTAGTACCAGTTTGTGTGCCTTGTTTTGTTATAATGTACAAAGTGTGCTTCTGATATAGTTATGTTAATGAAGTTCAAAATTACACTCATTCTTTTTACTGACTTTTTGTTTGGACAAATACAAACTCGGCAGGTTGATTCAATATATTTTTTCCTATGTACATGCAATTTGATGGCGATAAGTGAGGGTGGGGGTGAAAGAGGGGGATGAAACGAGCATACAATGTACTTTTAAATGGAATGTTACTAGACCTTCTAATTTTATTACAGGGTTGATATTGTAAAACTCATTTTTCTGAAGTGACATTTACAATTTCATTAAATCAAAATATGAATCGATGGAAAACAGATTGAATCATCTTTGGATATGCCTGTCGAAAACGGATTTTATTATGCCACACCATTGTCCTTCCATCCCACGGCAGGTCTAACTGGTCAAACGATAACTCTAGTTGGCTCTGACCAAATTTTATTGAAATTCTTGCACTGCTTTAGGATTTATGGAAGTACAGTACCTTTCAATTTGGACTATTTTCAGTTTTGCCGCACTAGAATTATGGGACTTGATCCGATGAAGATTGTAAATGTGTTGCATGCTTTCTCAAGTGTGCTATGGACGATATTCTTTAAACTTTACTTACCAGATTATAAGGAATGGTGGTCTGAGAGTTTATATACATTTTGGGGTATGTTTACTTTCGTTGCTCAAGAGTTTTGGACATTTATACAGGCATACTAATCTCATATGACATATGGCACAGTTGCTTACGGTATTCATTATTTTTTCACCTTTCCATCTGGGTAGACGGAAATTTGTACTGGAAGAGAAAATAAACAAGAGGCTATATTTATCAAACAATGTCTAGAAAAAAAGACTGCTGATTTTGTTTTTTTTATCTTGTAAAACAAATATTGGTTATACAGAAGGTATGTACTGATGATAGTAACATATCTATAACTGTATTACGAGTATCATAATTATCACAAACCAGATGTACTTCAGTCTAAGATATATTTTTTTGCCTTGATACTGAAAAAGATTGATTGATTGATGTTTAACACCAACTTAAACAGTATTTCAACTATATCGTGGCATGTTGAAAAAGAAGAAATTGTCTTTCTCTCCCAATTTTACCAATGTAAGGAATTATTGATTTTTAGAAAATTAGGTTGTTTTGGGTTGTTTATTGCCCTCAATGTATATTTTGTTGGGTGTAAATTTTGCAGTATTTTTCAGTTCATTTATAGACATAACAGTAGGACTGGTTGACTGTTGCTCTTCTTATAAGACCACCCCTGTTATCAGGCCAGATTTCAGATGCACTGAGATAGTAAAATACCACAAAATTGTCCCCTTTAAGAAAGTCCACCACTCTTGTCAGGTCACATTGCAAAAGCAATGGCCTTATAAGAAGAGAACTAGTGTATTCATAACGAGGTCAAGTTTACAAACTATATATCAAGTAGGTCAAAGGTTGCTAGGATACTCCTGTGTGTGGACGGATGTTTTAATTGCCACAAGGAAAAGGAGAGATGGTGGAGAAAATCAGAAAATGTTGCCTAGCAACACTGGTCTCCAACGACCACTTCTAACAAACTGATGCTCCTTAGCTGCTGCAAGTTGTCTTTTGTATTTGTCCAATCACAATGACATTTCTATTACATATCTATTACATTTTGCTTCTCTTTTTTAACACCAATTGAATCCCAAGGTATATAAATGTAACCAAGTTTCTCTGCTGTGTGGCATACAAGCCATCTTGATAGGGATGTCTGCTAGTTATGCTGGAAGGAGCAATATACAGAACTTGACCTTAGAACAGGACATAAACGAGTACCTTGTGCTTGGAGACTTGACCTTAGAACAGGACATCAATGAGTACCTTGTGCTTGGAGACTTGACCTTAGAACAGGACATAAACGAGTACCTTGTGCTTGGAGACTTGACCTTAGAACAGGACATTAACGAGTACCTTGTGCTTGGAGACTTGACCTTAGAACAAGACATCAACGAGTACCTTGTGCTTGGAGACTTGACCTTAGAACAGGACATCAACGGGTACCTTGTGCTTGGAGACTTGACCTTAGAACAGGACATAAACAAGTACCTTGTGCTTGGAGAATACTCCTCACTAGTAGAAGACAAATAATATTGAAGGTTGTTGTGTTGAAAAAGAAAGGCATGTTTGCTAGACAATAGTTACGACTTGCATTTCCTCTCCTCTTCACATGGGGCCGTTGTTGCTGTGATCATATGGTAGTTGGATTTACAACTTCCTATGCAATGAGTGCATATCACCATTAACATTGTGAGTTCGAATCCTGCTCAGGCGAGGTGTACTCAATACAACATTATGTGATAAGTTTTCAGTGACTTGCTGCAGGTCGGTGGTTTTCTCCAGGCATTCCGGTTTCCTCCACCAATAAAACTGACCGGCACTATATAGCTGAAATATTGTTGAAAGCGGCGTTTAGCACCGTCAACCCCCTCTTCTCATGAAGTAAGTCTTGTCTCTTGATAAGCTCAGATTCAAGATGTGTCTGGAGTGGAGAAACATTTCTACTGTCTGACTGTTGTTTCAATGAGTTTTTAGCATTAAAATCCAGATCAACCTTTTGGACCAATACGAATCAGATATCACCATCATATCATCAAAAAGTAACTCATGTTCTCACCATGTTACAGGTGAAAAGTAACTCGTTCTCACCATGTTACAGGTGAAAAGTAACTCATGTTCTCACCATGTTACAGGTGAAAAGTAACTCGTTCCCACCATGTTACAGGTGAAAAGTAACTCATGTTCTCGCCATGTTACAGGTGAAAAGTAACTCGTTCTCACCAAGTTACAGGTGAAAAGTAACTCGTTCTCACCATGTTACAGGTGAAAAGTAACTCATGAGCTCACCATGTTACAGGTGAAAAGTAACTCATGTTCTCACCATGTTACAGGTGAAAAGTAACTCGTTCTCACCATGTTACAGGTGAAAAGTAACTCATTCTCACCATGTTACAGGTGAAAAGTAACTCATGTTCTCACCATGTTACAGGTGAAAAGTAACTCATGAGCTCGCCATGTTACAGGTGAAAAGTAACTCATGTTCTCACCATGTTACAGGTGAAAAGTAACTCGTTCCCACCATGTTACAGGTGAAAAGTAACCCATGTTCTCGCCATGTTACAGGTGAAAAGTAACTCGTTCCCACCATGTTACAGGTGAAAAGTAACCCATGTTCTCGCCATGTTACAGGTGAAAAGTAACTCGTTCTCACCATGTTACAGGTGAAAAGTAACTCGTTCTCACCATGTTACAGGTGAAAAGTAACTCATTCTCACCATGTTACAGGTGAAAAGTAACTCGTTCTCACCATGTTAGAGGTGAAAAGTAACTCATGTTCTCACCATGCTACAGGTGAAAAGTAACTCATGTTCTCACCATGTTACAGGTGAAAAGTAACTCATTCTCACCATGTTACAGGTGAAAAATAACTCATTCTCACCATATTACAGGTGAAAAGTAACTCATGTTCTCACCATGTTACAGGTGAAAAGTAACTCATTTTCACCATGTTACAGGTGAAAAGTAAGTCATGTTCTCACCATGTTACAGGTGAAAAGTAACTCATGTTCTCACCATGTTACAGGTGAAAAGTAACTCATGTTCTCACCATGTTACAGGTGAAAAGTAACTCGTTCTCACCATGTTACAGGTGAAAAGTAACTCATGTTCTCATCATGTTACAGATGAAAAGTAACTCGTTCTCACCATGTTACAGGTGAAAAGTAACTCATTCTCACCATGTTACAGGTGAAAAGTAACTCATTCTCACCATGTTACAGGTGAAAAGTAACTCGTTCTCACCATGTTACAGGTGAAAAGTAACTCATGTTCTCACCATGTTACAGGTGAAAAGTAACTCGTTCTCACCATGTTACAGGTGAAAAGTAACTCATTTCTCACCATGTTACAGGTGAAAAGTAACTCATGTTCTCACCATTTTACAGGTGAAAAGTAACTTGTTCTCACCATGTTACAGGTGAAAAGTAACTCATGTTCTCACCATGTTACAGGTGAAAAGTAACTCATTCTCACCATGTTACAGGTGAAAAGTAACTCGTTCTCACCATGTTACAGGTGAAAAGTAACTCATTCTCACCATGTTACAGGTGAAAAGTAGCTCATGTTCTCACCATGTTACAGGTGAAAAGTAACTCATGTTCTCACCATGTTACAGGTGAAAAGTAACTCATTCTCACCATGTTACAGGTGAAAAGTAACTCATGTTCTCATCATGTTACAGGTGAAAAGTAACTCGTTCTCACCATGTTACAGGTGAAAAGTAACTCATTCTCACCATGTTACAGGTGAAAAGTAACTTGTTCTCACCATGTTGCAGGTGAAAAGTAACTCGTTCTCACCATGTTACAGGTGAAAAGTAACTCATTCTCACCATGTTACAGGTGAAAAGTAACTCATGTTCTCACCATGTTACAGGTGAAAAGTAAGTCATGTTCTCACCATATTACAGGTGAAAAGTAACTCATTCTCACCATGTTACAGGTGAAAAGTAACTCATTCTCACCATGTTACAGGTGAAAAGTAACTCATGTTCTCACCATGTTATAGGTGAAAAGTAACTTGTTCTCACCATGTTACAGGTGAAAAATAACTCATTCTCACCATGTTACAGGTGAAAAGTAACTCATGTTCTCACCATGTTACAGGTGAAAAGTAACTCATTCTCACCATGTTACAGGTGAAAAGTAACTCATTCTCACCATGTTACAGGTGAAAAGTAACTCGTTCTCGCCATGTTACAGGTGAAAAGTAGCTCATGTTCTCACCATGTTACAGGTGAAAAGTAACTCATGTTCTCACCATGTTACAGGTGAAAAGTAACTTGTTCTCACCATGTTACAGGTGAAAAGTAACTCATGTTCTCATCATTAATGTTACAGGTGAAAAGTAACTCGTTCTCATCATGTTACAGGTGAAAAGTAACTCATTCTCACCATGTTACAGGTGAAAAGTAACTCATTCTCACCATGTTACAGGTGAAAAGTAACTTGTTCTCACCATGTTACAGGTGGAAAGTAACTCATGTTCTCACCATGTTACAGGTGAAAAGTTACTCGTTCTCACCATGTTACAGGTGAAAAGTAACTCATGTTCTCACCATGTTACAGGTGAAAAGTAACTCATGTTCTCACCATGTTACAGGTGAAAGTAACTCATGTTCTCACCATGTTACAGGTGAAAAGTAACTCATTCTCACCATGTTACAGGTGAAAAGTAATCTCATTCTCACCATGTTACAGGTGAAAAGTAACTCATTCTCACCATGTTACAGGTGAAAAGTAACTCGTTCTCACCATGTTACAGGTGAAAAGTAACTCGTTCTCACCATGTTATAGGTGAAAAGTAACTCATGTTCTCACCATGTTACAGGTGAAAAGTAACTCATGTTCTCACCATGTTACAGGTGAAAAGTAACTCATGTTCTCACCATGTTACAGGTGAAAAGTAACTCATGTTCTCACCATGTTACAGGTGAAAAGTAACTCGTTCTCACCATGTTACAGGTGAAAAGTAACTAGTTCTCACCATGTTACAGGTGAAAACTAACTCATGTTCTCACCATGTTACAGGTGAAAAGTAACTCATTCTCACCATGTTACAGGTGGAAAGTAACTCATTCTCACCATGTTACAGGTGAAAAGTAACTCATTCTCACCATGTTACAGGTGAAAAGTAACTTGTTCTCACCATGTTACAGGTGAAAAGTAACTCGTTCTCACCATGTTACAGGTGAAAAGTAACTCGTTCTCACCATGTTACAGGTGAAAAGTAACTCATGTTCTCACCATGTTACAGGTGAAAAGTAAGTCATGTTCTCACCATGTTACAGGTGAAAAGTAACTCATTCTCACCATGTTACAGGTGAAAAGTAACTCATTCTCACCATGTTACAGGTGAAAAGTAACTCGTTCTCACCATGTTACAGGTGAAAAATTGCTCTTTTAGCATATAGCAACCACTCAGTCACTCTAGGCTCTGCAATTTGAAAGAGCTATATTTTAAAGTCTAAAATTAGGTAAAATTAAAGTAATACTAATATAAAAGGCAAATATCGTGGAATTTTTGGATTGAATATTTTCACTTAATATATCACTTAATTTTAACTAAAATCAACTGCATAACGTTAAAAATCCGCTCAAAAGCAGATTTTAAGAGCAAATCACAAAATATTTGACAGCAGATAATTCTGTTTACTAGTACAGTAATGCAAATGATATGTGCGTGACACAAGATTTGAACTCTTTCGGGGAGATTATCGCTCATGTGCAATGTTCAGTCGATGAAAAAAAATATATATATATTCCGTGTGTACCACATAAGAATAATTGCAAAAAAAATTGGTTCACACGACATGAAACAGACGGATTCCTCAATAATCATTGTCAGGAATGTGTGCGTGCTTACCTCAGCATCCATGATTGTTTATCTTTTCTTCACGAGGTCATGATCGGCAATCTTCGGACCAAAACTTTTCTTCACGAGGTTATGATCGGCAATCATCGGAACAAAACGACCGAAAGTTAATCAGTCTCCACAATAATGGCGAGGACGATAAACATGCACACGGATTTGCAGATTTCTAGTTATTGGGAACATATTTCGACTTGAAACATGCATGAATAGCTTAGTAAAAGTACTGCCGTATTCCAAATTGAATTTTCAGGGGAAAATTTTCTTCACCCAAAACTGGTGTATTATTACTTTAAGATCTGATATGTTATAATTTGTTTCAAAACACCTTCTGCTATTCTGTGCATATGTTATGTATATTTCATGCTGTATATTTGATAATGACTTTGGTGAATACAGATTATTATTATATCTCTGAGAAAAGTTTGAAGAATATGATTTATTTACATAAAAGTATATTAACCCTGTGTTACTTCCAGACATTGTATGTGTTGAACTACAGTAGCATGATATGTCTACCAGACAATAAATTTAAAATGTCTGTCGCTTTTTTTGACAATTCGTCCTTTTTTTCATCTCATTTTAAAATGGTTTTTTTACAAATCAATGCACATGACACATGCCAAAGTTTGACGTGTAAAATACATGTAACAATTATATAATTAGGGTCTACATCGTGCCAGTGGTATATTTTTTTTCATAGTAATTTAGATCCAATTATATGTCTCCTCAGATTTTTAAATATTTTACTTGTAAACGAGTATTTTTAAGCATCTCACAAACTGTTTTCCTTTAATTTTTGTGCATTTTTCATTTTGATTTGTGATGAAAAAATAAGTGATATTGGATTTTCCCGCCATATTTCTAGAATTACAATTATTTATGTTTTAGTTTCAAATCAATAGAGAAATCAAATCTCTGAAGAATATCTTGTAATTAAATAACAAAATTTCTCAACTTTCGATAGTAATTTAAAATGCTTAAATTTTATACTGATTGCCAAGCTTTAAGGCTACCAGTTAGAATGAAAAATTAAATTATTTGCTTGAAGACAGTGAGAGATTCTATATGTCTTCAATTAACTTTAACTAACAGTATATAGAGGTCATCTGTTGATGGAGTCAAAAATATGGGATATTTTGTACCAGTCAAAAATCAATAAGAGTGCTGAAAGGAAGTCTGTTGTGTCTCATAGGTTTAATTTTGATTTCTTCATGAAAGAGGGAATTTAAGCTTGAATGCAGGATATGACCCCCTGTTTTTAGTGTGGTTCATTTATATCAATCTTTTTTGTCAGAATTTTGTAGATCATTGTTTGTCTGTTTGTACTTTTTCTTTGGCCATTGCATTGTCTGTCTTTCTATGGTTTACATCTTTTGATAACCCCATTGGTGTCTCCAATCTTCTCTTCTGCTATGTTCAACAATTTTCAACAATAGGTCAGTTGTATTATTGTAGTCTGTTTTACTGATAAAAAAAAGCCAAAGACACAGAGAACACCACTGTCAAGGACTGCAATCGGTGGTGTAATGGCCCACATGCTATTGCAGAAGATCATGGTTTTGATCCATAGATTAGTTGGACCAAACCCAAGACTTTAAAATTAGTAGATAGCTGCATTGTATCTTCAGCTTTAAGGACATCAGTCACTGGTTTTACTGTCAGAAATTGAGTTTATGACATAGCAATACTATTTTTGGTAGGAGAGGCATTGGTGGGACAGTCGGGTAACAGCAAACATTTTTTAACAAATAGAATTTTATGAATGGCCCCACCAAGAAATTTGTAATTTGTCTAGCATCATAAACAAAAATAAATTAGAATTCATACAATTACATTAAAAAAAAATTGTTTGCTATTTTTTTTAGTAATTTTATTGCCGCAATATACAAACATGATGATGCCTGTCAAAATCTGACAATAAATGTATTTGTAACACTGTGCATGTGTGCATGTTCTAATGGGCTCACTCCCATATATAAAGGAGATGGTATGCATTTAATTGCAGCTTAATAAGTTTGTACTAGAAGTGTAGGTCAATTTTAATATGGCACTAATCTCTTGATGGCTTTCATTTGTTGTTTGAAGGAAGTTTGAAGATTTATTTTATGGTACCTTTACACCTATGAACTGTTACTCATTTGTCTGTTTATTGCTTTTTTCTTGTTAATTGAGAACTGAAAGTGGAAGGTCCTTAGAACAGAGGATGTTAGACCTCCATCAGACAATATCATTAATTTCTTAAAGTTCTTTTCTGTACTTTTCACATTGTATGCATTACTCTGTAGCTTATTAATTTTGAATGCCACAATGTAGCTGAAATACTGTTAAAATTTGGTGTTAAACACCAATTAATCAATATTAATTTTGATATAATAATATAAATTTGTGTTGTATTTTGATTGGTTGGTTGGTTGGTTTATGGTGTTTAATGCCACTTTCAACAATATTTCAGTTATATCATGGCAGTCAGTTTTATTGATGGAGGAAACCGGAGTACCCAGAGAAAACCACTGAGCTATCGCAAGTTACTGACAAACTTTATCACATAATGTTGTATCGAGTACACCGCTATGAACAGGGTTCAAACTCACAACTTTAGTAGTGATAGGCAGATTGCACAGGTAGTTGTAAATCGAACTACCATACGATCATGACCTCCACATCATGTTATGAAAGTGATCTTAACCTTGAATTGATAACCTTAAGTTTTAGTTTAAACATATTTTATACTAAAACTTAAGTTTGTTCATCATTCTAATGAATTATACTAATACAGTAATCACCCTCTTATAAGGCCACCCACCCTTTCAGCAATAAAAAAGTGGCCTTATTAGAGGGACGGCCTCTCTTGAGGGGAACATTGTTGTAGTATTTTACTATCTCAATGTATCTGAAATCTGACCTGAAAAGAGGGGCCTCCTTTGGTGGGAGTGGCTTTATATAAGGAGACTACAGTATGATACTATCCCAACATTTTCTTTCTATTAATCTCCGCAGGTATAAAGAATTTTTTTAAAGAAAAAATGAGTATTATACACAAATGTTTATGGTACCAATAATCAAAATAGAATGTCAAAACTTTTTATCTACAACGTGGTTCTAATGTCAGAAACATGAAAAATAACATTTTTTAAAAATTTTGGATGTAGCCCAGGAAGTTAATTAGTTGAAAGCTTGTTTTTAGGTGTTTGTTACATGTAAGAAACATATGAACAACTCATAAAGAAGAAAGCTGACTTATTACTTTAGCACATTAAACATCAATGTTTGTTACAGAATTTATTGTATTGAGTCAAGGGAGAAAATATAACATACAGATGTGCAGTGTTATATGTTACATAACATCTCAATTATTTATCAATATTTCAAACTGCAAGGCTTTTAAATCTCTTATTATATTACTCCTATGTGTGATGGTGATCAAATGGAATTTAAATGAATAGCTTTTTATTGTATTTTTGTTATACAGGGTGAGAAATACTGATAAGAATTATGCATAAAACTGTCGGATAGGATGTTTGTCTCAATTTTTTTATTACATTTTGTGATTGTTACTGGTACTTCTACATTTTGTGATTGTTACTGGTACTTCTACATTTTGTGATTGTTACTGGTACTTCTACATTTTGTGATTGTTACTGGTACTTCTACATTTTGTGATTGTTACTGATACTTTTACATTTGTGATTGTTACTGGTACTTTTACATTTTGTGATTGTTACTGGTACTTTTACTTTTGTGATTGTTACTGATACTTTTACATTTGTGATTGTTACTGATACTTTTACATTTGTGATTGTTACTGGTACTTTTACATTTGTGATTGTTACTGGTACTTTTACATTTGTGATTGTTACTGATACTTTTACATTTTGTGATTGTTACTGGTACTTCTACATTTTGTGATTGTTACTGATACTTTTACATTTGTGATTGTTACTGGTACTTTTACTTTTGTGATTGTTACTGATACTTTTACATTTGTGATTGTTACTGATACTTTTACATTTGTGATTGTTACTGGTACTTTTACATTTGTGATTGTTACTGATACTTTTACATTTTGTGATTGTTACTGGTAATTTTACATTTTGTGATTGTTACTGGTAATTTTACATTTGTGATTGTTACTGGTACTTTTACATTTTGTGATTGTTACTGGTACTTTTACATTTGTGATTGTTACTGGTACTTTTACTTTTGTGATTGTTACTGGTACTTTTACATTTGTGATTGTTACTGGTACTTTTACATTTTGTTATTGTTACTGGTACTTTTACATTTGTGATTGTTACTGGTACTTTTACTTTTGAGATTGTTACTGGTACTTTTACATTTTGTGATTGTTACTGGTACTTTTACATTTGTGATTGCTACTGGTACTTTTACATTTTGTGATTGTTACTGGTACTTTTACATTTTGTGATTGTTACTGATACTTTTACATTTGTGATTGCTACTGGTACTTTTACATTTGTGATTGTTGTAGGGGGGTATGCTGGTTTCACCATGTCTGTCCGTCCATCTGTAGACAAATCCTATGTCGTACGATAACTTGAGTTGTGTTTCTCAGAATGTTTTGAAATTTTATCAGCAGTTTACTGGTGAAGAGAGGAGGATCCTTTTCATTTTTGACGATTTTCACTTTTGCCGTTCCAGAGTTATTGGACTTGATATGACGGAAAATAGGACTTTTACCCTATGTCGTATGATAACTTGAGTAGTGTTTCTCAGAATGTTTTGAAATTTTATCAGCAGCTTACTGGTGAAGAGAGGAGAATCCCTTTCATTTTTGACGATTTTCACTTTTGCCATTCCAGAGTTATTGGACTTGATATGATGGAAAATAGGACTTTTACCCTATGTTGTATGATAACTTGAGTAGTGTATCTCAGAATGTTTTGAAATTTGATCAGCAGCTTACTGGTGAAGAGAGGAGAATCCCTTTAATTTTTGATGATTTTCACTTTTGCCATTCCAGAGTTATTGGACTTGATATGACGGAAAATAGGATTTTTACCCTATGTCGTATGATAACGTGAGTAGTGTTTCTCAGAATGTTTTGAAATTTTATCAGCAGCTTACTGGTGAAGAGAGGAGGATCTCTTTCATTTTTGATGATTTTCACTTTTGCCGTTCCAGAGTTATTGGACTTGATATGACGGAAAATAGGATTTTTACCCTATGTCGTATGATAACTTGAGTAGTGTTTCTCAGAATATTTTGAAATTTGAGCAGTAGTTTATTCATGAAGAGAGAAGGGTCTCTTTCATTTTTGATGATATTCACTTTTATTGTTCCAGAGTTAGGGGCCTTATATTTTATACAATGTCATAGGAAAATTTTAGTAATATATGATGGAATCTGGTGAAACTTTACTAAATAATCATTGGCTGGGTAATAGAGGAGGGTCCTTTTCATTTTTGGTCGGAACAATCAGTAATGTTTTGGTTATGGAAATAGGTTGGACAGATGTGGGGAGCGGAGGTTATATCTTAATGAGCTATGCTCACAGTAATACTAGTTGTTACTGGTACTTTTACATTTGGGATTGTTTCTGATACTTTTACAGAGTTTTTGAAATTCGTCGGACTGAAAGGGGCAGATTTTCGGCAGGTCTGACAGAAGCCTCATACTTGGCGGTCCTATTGTCTGCCAAGCATTTTTTTGTTGTTTTGTATGTAATGGCTTTGCCAAAATTTCACGTGATTATTGATTTCTTGTTTAACAGATTGCTTATGCAGCCTTAGTTCTAAATATAACGGTCGTATTTGTCCAGGTTTCATAAATAGCAAATCCGTTAAACAAAGTTATCCGCAGTCGTTCTGTAACATTATCGTTGATTGGTGCGATTAGGGGAATCCCTGTAAAGAATATTGCGTACAATCTCGTGATTGCCGACAGTTACCAAATATAGAACTTAAAACCAGTTCCGACCAATGGAAATTGTTTAAAGGCGATGATGTCGATTTCTAAAAAAAGCGATTCTATTTTTGTAACAGATCAAAACTTTTTACCCATTTTGAATTTTGATTTTTTTAATTTACCGGCAAGGATTTAAAATGAAATGAAAGAGAATTTATTTGAATTAAATGTTATATAAAATTATATTGAATGAAATAAAATGTTACATCTTAATAACACTTATGTATATGCCCAATACATGTAGATTGGTATGGAATAAAAATTACATGCTTTCAGAAATTTCTGTTAAAGTGTTTAGGTCTGGCAGAAAACTAGTAGGTCCAGCAGAAACTGATATAATAGTGTAGGACCTATTGTCTTGCAGTCATAATTTTTTTTCAAAATCTCTGCTTTTACATTTGTGATTGTTACTGGTACTTGTGATCGGTATGTTACAAGTAAATGTACTTACATAAATATTGGCTGTATATACTTTACACATTACACTCAAATAATCCTACCACCACTGCCCTGGTTTTACACCCAGTTAGGAATATGGGTGTTTAATGTCACATTCAACAATTTGTTGTTAATTAATTATATCGTGGCAATCAGTGGATGAAACTAGAGTTCTTGGTAAAAAAACACCTTTATATTCTTTCCACAATTGACTGACAAACAATATCTCATCTGAACCAGTCTGTTTTGAGATGCAAGAGTTGGTTCCTGTGTCAATAGGCAGAATTTGGTTGGGGTGCCTTCTTTCAAATAGGCAGGATGAATTCACTTTGTACACCAAATATTTAAATTAAAGCTTGTTTTAAAGCTAACACTCCTCTCATGCAATATAGCTGAAAAGTTAGACTCCTTGTAGTTCTAATTATTATTACATCAGTGAACTTGGAAAAATTAGGAAGTTAGTCAAGGGAGATAATATAATATCAATATGATTTGTTCTTATTATCTCCCTTTACAAACTACCACACTATAAGGTGAAATTTTGGAAATTGGAAATTGGGTTTTTTGCTTCATACTATGGGTCTATATAAAGGAATCAAAATTCTACAATAATACAAGTGTTTTACAAAATTTTTATTCACACACGCACATTGATGAAAAAATATATTTCACTTGATCTCTTTACATATACCTTCCTTGTTGTAAATGTTAAAATACTGATTTGATAAACCCCAAAGCTTGAAATACAATACTTAAATCCTATACAACATTGAGAGTAACGTTTTGGAATTATTTACGAAAAAAACAATTTTTGATCCATGAAAAATAGAATAATTTGCCTCAAACTAATCCTTGCAAAAGTCACTTTTTAAGAAAAAAATTTAATAGACCAGATGTCAATTTATTGTATTTTACCTACAACCTACAATTTATTTAAATGTTAATGTAGAAAAGCATTTTTAAAATTGTAACTCCATTACCTTAAGCTGAATTTTTGTTTTCTGGTTTATTGTTTTATTAAAAAACAAACAAATCAAACCCAAGACAATGCCCTCCAATGATATCAAATGAGTCCCCTGAAGAATACTCTCTATCTATACAAACAAAAAACAATAAAGAAATATAAGCTGTCTCAAGGAATGTACAATAGAAATGGTGAATATTATTGTTCTTTTTTAAAAAAAAAACTAAAAATAATGTATGAAAGACTGATTCAGGAATAAAAAAAATTCCAAGAGGTTTCAAATATTTCAGTATTCTTTAAAAGATAGTTAATTTCTAATTAGAATAATTTTTAACATAAAATGTTGGAATGTTATTTTAAAAATGTAGTGTCCAATTATTTTGGGTGTTATTCCTCCATTTAAAAAAAATCAAATATTAAGAATTTTTCTTTGCCGGTAATTGTCAGTATTTTTAGTCTCCACCAATGAGCTATAATTTTATCATGTAGACTCTATTACTTGTAAGAACAAAACATTTATTGCTTATCACAATATATAACAAATATCTGAGAAACGAAAGCAATTCTTTAAATAAAATTCAAATTAATTTGGGGAAGAGGTTGGGAAATTTTTTAGCAATGCAAATCACATTTCTAATAATGATTTGCACAATTTACTGAGGATGACCAAAATATCAGAAATAGCGATTTTAACAACATTATGACAATATTCACAATCAGACTGCTGTTCCATACTGGTCAACAGTTCCGGGTTTTGGTAAAGACAGTTTTGTCGTTGTATGCGATGGTTCACTTCCACTACTACTTGTTTGCGATAATGACATACTGTCACGTGAATGAAACACGCGTGGTGGTTTCTTTGGCGGTAATGGTCCAATGTAACTAGTCGAAGCACTTTTATGTGGAACTTTATTTGCACTCTGTAAAGGCAATGTATGTGTGCCATTCATTGGATAATGGCCATTATGATAGCTCCCGTTATGGGAACCTTGACTATAATTTCCGTTACGAGACAAAGTACTGTACGGTGTACTATATGATAAATAAGTGTCATACGTATCGTATGAACTTAACGATGGCAGGAAACGTGAGTTTAGAGTTTGAGCACGAGCTATGGGATGTGGAGTATGATAAAATGATCCTCCATGAGAAGGGTCATAAATAAGATCATGAGATTCACATGGAATAGGCGAACAATCGTCCAAGAGTGGCGACGTTGACTCACATTGTGAACTGTCACTTCCTTTTGTTTGATTGGAGGATGAGAAACCGCCATTTTCTTCAGGTTCATTATACTCTCCTTGAAATGAAACATATGTATTGTTTGGGTTCATTTCTTTCCTAACTTGTGCGTACAATGGTTCACATTCCATAATTTCAATATCGCCATTTTCCACTGGCTGCTTTTTATCATATTTGTCAGAATCTGTGAGATCTGAATGGTTAAGCACATTTGTTTTCAGATGCTCTTTAAATGTTTGACTCCTTTCTTCCGATTTCCTTTGATGGTTTCGCCGATATCTCAGCACACCGAAAATTAAAAATCCGATAATAATTAAAAGAAGCAAAAATCCACCAACCACCGATAACGTGATTTTAATGGTGTGGTTGTTTCTAGAATTATCACTTTCATCCACATCGCTAGTTGTAACGGCAGAAGGATTAAATTTATATCCTTTTAAGGAGACCACAAATTTTAAACTCCCAGAATTCCTTGCATTTTCTACAGAACATTTGTATTCACCCATATCCCTTGAACTAAAGTCTAAGATTTTTAATGTACTGTATGTCATTGACTTTTGTTTTGTTCGAATTTCGTAATTCCTATATTTTGCTTGAGTTGTGATAATTTCTTTTCCGTTTTTCGTCCATTTCGGTAACTGAAATGGATCAGCATAATAATTACAATACAATTCTACCTCTTCACCAGATAGTAATGTTATATCCTGATTACTTGAATACATGATCACTTCACAAATGTAATCACTTTCATCAAGAGATGAAAAAGCTTTGTCTTTCACTAGATTTGGCCCATTGCATTTCGGTTCGCCTTCTGGAAAAATCCAGTGTATTAAATTATGATATGAAGAATTGTGTAAATATTGCTGTAACCAGCGAATTCGACAGTCACAAAACCAAGGGTTATCGTAAAGCTTAAAAGATTTGAATTGCTTCGTAAAATATTGCACCGATAATTCATTTAATGTCTTCAAGTTGTTATTTTGTAGTTCCAAAGTTTGTAAATAGATCAGACCTTGAAAAGCATCGGGTCCAACAAAATCGATATAATTTCCGTCCAGATATAAACTTGTCAGTGACGGTAGTCCAGAAAAGGCTTCGTCCTGAAGATTACTAAATTTATTTCCTTTAAGATTCAGCACTAATAATGATGTAAGTCCCGGGAAACCTGAAGACGGTATGGTTTTTAACTGATTAATTGACAAATCCAAATGTTTCAGTTGAGTTAGTTGTGCAAAAGCATTTTTTTTAATTTCTTGAATAGAATTGTTTTGCAAATATAATTTTGTAAGCATGTCATATTTGGCAAAAGCGTTAGCACCGATCACTTTGAGAGCATTGTTCCGAAGATCTAGTATTTTAATATTATGATGAAGTTGAAACGGAATGTGATCCAAGCCTATCCCACTACAGTTAGCGATGTGAATTTCATTCTCATAAGAAAGTGTACATCTTTTCTCACATAAAGATATTGAAATTATCCAGCAAAACGTGCAAATTTGTAAAATAAATCCAATATTTTTCATTTTGTTGCTAAATATATTACCGGCACTTTCCATCATTTCCGTTGTAAAAACTCAATTTATTCCAACACATGCAGAAATAATTGTGCAATATTCAAGCTAAAACAGTTGTTGATTGTTCGTAATCCTTACATTTCAGACACACATCTGTTCGCTAGAAATATTTTCCTATAATAATACTTCATTGATGATTCTTGTGTCATTAACATCATTTAACAATATCTGGTGTTGAGTATTCTCATCATGGCAAGATCCTTGTTAAATACACTTAAAATTTAAAAATGAATAGAGAAAATGAATTGATGAGTCATTGCACGTGCTGGTCATGGACTAAATAAAAAATCCATCTTTTCTCCAATTTGTTGCAACCTGGCATATTGATCCAGAAACAAACGATTGATTTTTTCCCCTCAAGATTATGGCATCAGTGTCATTCCAATGCGGCTTCTTCAGACCAATGTTTGTATAATGTTCATTGCCATATCTAAAAATAGAAAGAAGACAAAATATTATAATAGTAGTACATTTTGTATAATATATATTTCTGCAATTTACAATACAATCTCTTATGTAATATATTTCTGCAACTGGAAAAAAACATATCAAAATCTTATGTAATGTATTGTTAATTACTTAATTGATAAAACATTTTAATTAACATTGTAATTAATGAAATGTGTTATGTAATAATATTTCAAAATAATCCTGAAATATGAAACTAATATCCGAAACAAACGAAATTAGGGTTGAAAATGACATACAAAATTTTTCGGAAAGATGAAGATCAGATCATATTAATATTGAATTGATTATAGATTTCCTTTTGAATAATATACCTTGGGATAATATGACATAAATAGAGTATATTTTTAAAATACAATGTTTATTTAAGTCCTCTGTTATTTTAAACTCTGTTTAGAAGTCTGGAAATATCCACAGAATCACTTCAATGATAAAGAAAATGCTATAATACAAACAAAACAAAAATCTGTAAATTGTTGATATCCTGAAAATTCACTACAATGCCATCTTTACAGTGTGTTGAAAATAAAAAATAAACACAGAAGATTAAAATCTGTATTTGTTACGGATTAGATAAAATAAAATTACACTAATTTGTTCAGTAAATATCCAGATTTTTATACTTTTGATTATGAAGTATAATATGGTAGTTTTTAAATTAATTCCTGCAGACAGTTGCCTATCCCTCACTCAGCACATAATTATGTGGACAAGAAATGCCCTTCATATTGTAATAGTATAGCCACAGTTGTAGAAATGTACAAGATAATAGACATCACATCAATTGATATGGACATATCACCTGATTCTTGTCTTAAAGGCTTTCTTTATTTCAGGTGTAAAAACTTCTTGTGTTGTTATTAACAGAAATAGGCTTAATTGCTGTAGGGTTGTAAAATTGTTTAGGTCATCCCTGGCCTTATAAGTTTAGCAGTTTGCCATAAGTGCAGGCCTTTCAATAGGGGACAGTACCAGGTTTTTTTACCTGCCTAAAATGGTCTTTTGTACCTCCTGATTTTAAAGAGTGTTGTATAAGATATTCATGAAAATTGTTCAAATTTTAATAAAAAGTACAGCCTGGAAATAGTGAAGTACTGGTATACTTGAAAAATATTGAAAGCCCTGTATAAGTGAGGAAAAAATGTTCTTTCTCTGTGAAGACTTCATGTATCATTATTTTACAGAAGTAGCTTGCGTTAATTGAGGGGAAAAAGGAAAATTAATTTTTGAGGTTGCTACTGCAGCCATTTAGTTGGGCAGTTGTTACTTTATGTTTTTATGCTCTGTGAAGTGGAAATCTTAATATACATTATCATGATTATATTATAATAAGATCTGGAAGCTGTTATTTAATTTGATTCTCAAGTGGGTACTGATCTTTTAGGTTAAGTGGTTAATTTGGGTTCTATTTAAAATATATTATTATTTCGAGAGAAAAAAAAGTAAATTTTTTTCTTTAAAAAAAAAAATGAGGAAAAGTGGGGAGGGAGTGTATGGTAATTTAACACTGTACATAGCGAATTCTTGTTCTTAAAAAAAAAATGAGGAAAAGTGGGGAGGTAGTGTATGGGTACTTAATGCTGTAGTGGAGTTCTTGGGGACAGTATAATGAAGTTAATGTTGCCACTTATGGTAGCACTAGAGGCAGATTATTTTTTAACCCTGATCTTAAACAGATTATGAAAGTTAAGAAAAAATATACTGCTATATTAAACACTGAAAACTGCAAATCAGTGAAATAATGGTTCCCTGAAGCTTCTAGTGAATATATTCCCCCCTCCCCCCAATCGTTTTCTCTACAATGATTATTATGAAGCATCTTTGTATATCAGATTCTGTTTTCCCTGTAATGATATCCTTGTATTGCCATTCACATGTATTTATTTTTATAGGATCCAATCAACTGACAACCCTAAGCTTCATTTTGTCACAATATTGCCACTTGATACTATAAAATAGAATTTCAGACATTTCCTGTGATGTATTTAGTGGTGTCAGAATACAATATATCCAACCTTATTTGTAATTTTATACCTAATAAAATGTTCAGAGAGACAAATAATTCCAAAGACAGAGATCCATGATGATATATCCCCAGAGTATAATGGTGACACTAATTAATCTGTAAGACTCCATGCTGGGTTTAACAATATCTCTTTGTCTAAATAAGAATTTTTGGTGTTTTAATGCCACTTTCAGCAATATTTCAGCTATATCATGGCGACCAGTTTTAGTGGTGGAAGAAGCCAGAGTCCCCAGAGAGAACCACCGACCATGGGCAAGCAACTGGTAAACTTTATCACTTGCGGCTGCGAGTCGAGTGCACCCTTTTTTGTAATTTACAAAACCGGGCATGAACCCACACCGTATTGGTGGTAGGCTTGTATGAGTTGTTAGGTAATCCAACTACCTAACTCATTGAGCCTCCCGGGCCCTTTCTAGATAAGGAAGGATGTTTCTTATGGTAGATGTTGTGACACTTATTTATTTTATGTTTTTTTTCGTAAAGTAAAATTTAATACAGTAAATAGATTTTCCTGTTTGGCAGGGAGTTCTTACATTTTTTCCTTAAGATTTTTGTGATTTTGTTTTTTTCTCAAATTCTTTCTCATATTTATTTTCCTGATTTCCCATTTTCTTAACCTATATAAACAATATCTTAGTCTTTGTAATTCAACAATTAACAATATCTTAGTCTTTGTAATTCAACAATTAACAATATCTTAGTCTTTGTAATTCAACAATTAACAATATCTTAGTCTTTGTAATTCAACAATTAACAATATCTTAGTCTTTGTAATTCAACAATTAACAATATCTTAGTCTTTGTAATTCAACAATTAACAATATCTTAGTCTTTGTAATTCAACAATTAACAATATCTTTTTAGTCTTTGTAACTCAACAATGAACAATATCTTAGTCTTTGTAATTCAACAATTAACAATATCTTAGTCTTTGTAATTCAACAATTAACAATATCTTAGTCTTTGTAACTCAACAATGAACAATATCTTAGTCTTTGTAATTCAACAATGAACAATATCTTAGTCTTTGTAATTCAACAATTAACAATATCTTAGTCTTTGTAATTCAACAATTAACAATATCTTAGTCTTTGTAATTCAACAATTAACAATATCTTAGTCTTTGTAATTCAACAATTAACAATATCTTAGTCTTTGTAACTCAACAATGAACAATATCTTAGTCTTTGTAATTCAACAATTAACAATATCTTAGTCTTTGTAATTCAACAATTAACAATATCTTAGTCTTTGTAATTCAACAATTAACAATATCTTAGTCTTTGTAATTCAACAATTAACAATATCTTAGTCTTTGTAATTCAACAATTAACAATATCTTAGTCTTTGTAATTCAACAATTAACAATATCTTAGTCTTTGTAATTCAACAATTAACAATATCTTAGTCTTTGTAATTCAACAATTAACAATATCTTAGTCTTTGTAATTCAACAATTAACAATATCTTAGTCTTTGTAATTCAACAATTAACAATATCTTAGTCTTTGTAATTCAACAATTAACAATATCTTAGTCTTTGTAATTCAACAATTAACAATATCTTAGTCTTTGTAATTCAACAATTAACAATATCTTAGTCTTTGTAATTCAACAATTAACAATATCTTAGTCTTTGTAATTCAACAATTAACACTATCTTAGTCTTTGTAATTCAACAATTAACACTATCTTAGTCTTTGTAATTCAACAATTAACACTATCTTAGTCTTTGTAATTCAACAATTAACAATATCTTAGTCTTTGTAATTCAACAATTAACAATATCTTAGTCTTTGTAATTCAACAATGAACAATATCTTAGTCTTTGTAATTCAACAATGAACAATATCTTAGTCTTTGTAATTCAACAATGAACAATATCTTAGTCTTTGTAACTCAACAATGAACAATATCTTAGTCTTTGTAATTCAACAATGAACAATATCTTAGTCTTTGTAACTCAACAATGAACAATATCTTAGTCTTTGTAATTCAACAATGAACAATATCTTAGTCTTTGTAATTCAACAATGAACAATATCTTAGTCTTTGTAATTCAACAATGAACAATATCTTAGTCTTTGTAATTCAACAATGAACAATATCTTAGTCTTTGTAATTCAACAATGAACAATATCTTAGTCTTTGTAATTCAACAATGAACAATATCTTAGTCTTTGTAACTCAACAATGAACAATATCTTAGTCTTTGTAATTCAACAATGAACAATATCTTAGTCTTTGTAATTCAACAATGAACAATATCTTAGTCTTTGTAATTCAACAATGAACAATATCTTAGTCTTTGTAATTCAACAATTAACAATATCTTAGTCTTTGTAATTCAACAATTAACAATATCTTAGTCTTTGTAATTCAACAATTAACAATATCTTAGTCTTTGTAATTCAACAATTAACAATATCTTAGTCTTTGTAATTCAACAATGAACAATATCTTAGTCTTTGTAATTCAACAATGAACAATATCTTAGTCTTTGTAATTCAACAATGAACAATATCTTAGTCTTTGTAACTCAACAATGAACAATATCTTAGTCTTTGTAATTCAACAATGAACAATATCTTAGTCTTTGTAACTCAACAATGAACAATATCTTAGTCTTTGTAATTCAACAATGAACAATATCTTAGTCTTTGTAATTCAACAATGAACAATATCTTAGTCTTTGTAATTCAACAATGAACAATATCTTAGTCTTTGTAATTCAACAATGAACAATATCTTAGTCTTTGTAATTCAACAATGAACAATATCTTAGTCTTTGTAATTCAACAATTAACAATATCTTAGTCTTTGTAATTCAACAATGAACAATATCTTAGTCTTTGTAATTCAACAATGAACAATATCTTAGTCTTTGTAACTCAACAATGAACAATATCTTAGTCTTTGTAATTCAACAATGAACAATATCTTAGTCTTTGTAATTCAACAATGAACAATATCTTAGTCTTTGTAATTCAACAATGAACAATATCTTAGTCTTTGTAATTCAACAATTAACAATATCTTAGTCTTTGTAATTCAACAATTAACAATATCTTAGTCTTTGTAATTCAACAATTAACAATATCTTAGTCTTTGTAATTCAACAATTAACAATATCTTAGTCTTTGTAATTCAACAATTAACAATATCTTAGTCTTTGTAATTCAACAATGAACAATATCTTAGTCTTTGTAACTCAACAATTAACAATATCTTAGTCTTTGTAATTCAACAATTAACAATATCTTAGTCTTTGTAATTCAACAATTAACAATATCTTAGTCTTTGTAATTCAACAATTAACAATATCTTAGTCTTTGTAATTCAACAATTAACAATATCTTAGTCTTTGTAATTCAACAATTAACAATATCTTAGTCTTTGTAATTCAACAATTAACAATATCTTAGTCTTTGTAATTCAACAATTAACAATATCTTAGTCTTTGTAATTCAACAATTAACAATATCTTAGTCTTTGTAATTCAACAATTAACAATATCTTAGTCTTTGTAATTCAACAATTAACAATATCTTAGTCTTTGTAATTCAACAATTAACAATATCTTAGTCTTTGTAATTCAACAATTAACAATATCTTAGTCTTTGTAATTCAACAATTAACAATATCTTAGTCTTTGTAATTCAACAATTAACAATATCTTAGTCTTTGTAATTCAACAATAAACAATATCTTAGTCTTTGTAATTCAACAATTAACAATATCTTAGTCTTTGTAATTCAACAATTAACAATATCTTAGTCTTTGTAATTCAACAATAAACACTATCTTAGTCTTTGTAATTCAACAATTAACAATATCTTAGTCTTTGTAATTCAACAATAAACAATATCTTAGTCTTTGTAATTCAACAATAAACAATATCTTAGTCTTTGTAATTCAACAATTAACAATATCTTAGTCTTTGTAATTCAACAATTAACAATATCTTAGTCTTTGTAATTCAACAATGAACAATATCTTAGTCTTTGTAATTCAACAATTAACAATATCTTAGTCTTTGTAATTCAACAATTAACAATATCTTAGTCTTTGTAATTCAACAATTAACAATATCTTAGTCTTTGTAATTCAACAATTAACAATATCTTAGTCTTTGTAATTCAACAATTAACAATATCTTAGTCTTTGTAATTCAACAATGAACAATATCTTAGTCTTTGTAACTCAACAATTAACAATATCTTAGTCTTTGTAATTCAACAATGAACAATATCTTAGTCTTTGTAATTCAACAATTAACAATATCTTAGTCTTTGTAATTCAACAATTAACAATATCTTAGTCTTTGTAATTCAACAATTAACAATATCTTAGTCTTTGTAATTCAACAATTAACAATATCTTAGTCTTTGTAATTCAACAATTAACAATATCTTAGTCTTTGTAATTCAACAATTAACAATATCTTAGTCTTTGTAATTCAACAATTAACAATATCTTAGTCTTTGTAATTCAACAATTAACAATATCTTAGTCTTTGTAATTCAACAATTAACAATATCTTAGTCTTTGTAATTCAACAATTAACAATATCTTAGTCTTTGTAATTCAACAATTAACAATATCTTAGTCTTTGTAATTCAACAATTAACAATATCTTAGTCTTTGTAATTCAACAATTAACAATATCTTAGTCTTTGTAATTCAACAATAAACAATATCTTAGTCTTTGTAATTCAACAATTAACAATATCTTAGTCTTTGTAATTCAACAATAAACAATATCTTAGTCTTTGTAATTCAACAATTAACAATATCTTAGTCTTTGTAATTCAACAATAAACAATATCTTAGTCTTTGTAATTCAACAATAAACAATATCTTAGTCTTTGTAATTCAACAATTAACAATATCTTAGTCTTTGTAATTCAACAATTAACAATATCTTAGTCTTTGTAATTCAACAATTAACAATATCTTAGTCTTTGTAATTCAACAATTAACAATATCTTAGTCTTTGTAATTCAACAATTAACAATATCTTAGTCTTTGTAATTCAACAATTAACAATATCTTAGTCTTTGTAATTCAACAATTAACAATATCTTAGTCTTTGTAATTCAACAATTAACAATATCTTAGTCTTTGTAATTCAACAATTAACAATATCTTAGTCTTTGTAATTCAACAATTAACAATATCTTAGTCTTTGTAATTCAACAATTAACAAAAACCAACAAATGCAATGGCAAAAAAATATATAAAAATAATGCATCTCCCCTAACCAGATTAAGTAAGAGATATAGTAAAGTCTATGGGACAAAGGGAGACAATTGTATTACCTCCCTTACATAACTAGGTTAAATGGAGACAACATATTAATGTTTTCCAATACATAAAATAAGTCAGTTTGATCAAGTCAAGAATAATGCTAGGGACAAATTCTTTATTTAATAGAAATTACATAACACCAAAAAATTTCATGTGAATTAGTCAAGCAGTTATGACATGGAATCAATATTTTGATGGCCTCCAAAATGATCGATCTTTCTTTCAGGTTTGAGATCACTTTTAAAACTAGGGATGTTCCTGCTAAGGTCATAGGTTACTTTTTATTATATATTTGATTATTCTATTAATACTTTTGACGTGGTAATTTTCCATTCAACATTTCTAGGGTCTCGGGTTGGAAATGATTACTGGACAACAAAATGGCCCAAGGACTGGAAAAAAAGCTGTCAGTTTTATTTGTGACTGACTATTTATCTTTTGAATATTAGGGGCCTTGATGGAAGAGTAATTAAGGTTGTTGGTATCCAATAACAAGTGAAAAATCATACTTTTATTTCTTCAAAATTGGGTTAGGTTAGGATAGGTTTATGGTGTTTAATGCCACTTTCAACAATATTTCAGTTATATCGTGGTGGTCAGTTTTATTGGTGGAGGAAACTGGAGTACCCAGAGAAGACCACCGACCTGTCACAAGTCACTGACAAACTTCATCACATAATGTTGTATCAAGTACACCTTGCCATGAGGGGGTTTGAACTAACAACTTTAGTGGTGATAGGCACTGATTGCACAAGTAGTTGTAAATCCAACCATCATATAATCACAACCATGATGACCCCTTTCAAAATTGGATCCGAGGTGGATTATAAATATATTGACAAATATTGTGGTTAAAAAATATTCCTGATTACAAAAAAATTCTTGTAAAAAATGTAAACTGCTGTGAGTCTG
The DNA here is from genome assembly GCA_963680875.1 of Bathymodiolus brooksi. Lineage (NCBI taxonomy): Eukaryota > Metazoa > Mollusca > Bivalvia > Mytilida > Modiolidae > Bathymodiolus > Bathymodiolus brooksi. Next base: position 23,903,748 of record OY804582.1, read on the forward strand.
AAGACACCATTTATTTTGTATTGTATTATCTAAGTATTGATTAACTTGTTTGTATATTATTCATATATATACAATATTATGACAGGGTTAAAAGTTCAGGAATATTTATTTGAATCAATCAATAAATATTAACTTGATGATCCTGTTGCAAAAATAGATCAATTAAGAAAGTTGGTTCATTATTTCTTTTTATTCAAGTACTTATTATAATATGAAATTTTATCATTATTATCCCTGTTTTATAATGATTTGTAAGATTATAGTGTAACAAGTTCTCAAAGCAGGTTATTGGGTATACTATCGCAGTATATATTAACCTTGTTTAAAAGTACAAACAAGTTAAGTAATAAGTCCTCACGATGAGCACCGATCCTCTGTCCTAAAACCAGTAAAACTTTGTTCGGACCATTATTTTTTTCATTTTTTATTTAGAACTATATAAAAATAAATTCAAGAATTTGATTCGGATCAGTAAATTCAAATTTTCATTTCGAGGACTGGTTTTATGATCATCTAGTTTCATTTCGATTTCGTAAAAGGGGCCTTGGTGGGTGAGTGGTTATTTAAGGTTGTTGACTTCTAACCACAAGCCTAACATCGCTGAAATGGGTTCATGCATCGATCGATACCCACTTTAAGTGTTAAGGAATCCTGACACTCTTCCATAAGGCAGAGGGTTTTGTCAGTTTATACTGTCCAGCATTTCCTAGTCTGGTAATTAGGATATAGCTGAAAAATTACTGAAAGTGATGATACTACCAATAAACATAATACATGTGTATCTGGTGGGTTTTGGTGTTTAATGCCACTTTCAACAATATTTCAGTTATATCATGGACATCAGTTTTATAGGTGAAGGAAACTGGAGTACCTGGAGAAAACTTTGCATCTTGGCCATCCTTCTTTAACAGAAATATTTGCATAAAAATGGTATAAAAAACCCCCAGATTTGATGAACGTTTCTCCATTTTGTTTTTATGATTGTGTGAAGTCCTATTTTTATAACCATGCCCTATGTCTTTAATTCAATAACAGTTTGTATCTAATCTACAATTTTCTACTAATAAGAGGAATGCATGTGTCTATTTGTCCTTTTGACTTCTTGTTGATTTAATTAACTTCCTGGTCTTATCTAGGATGTGTATTAGACTACTGATTCCAATCACTATTAATTGACTAATTAGGGAAATAAGGATTGGTTTGACATGTCATAAAGATTTGACTTAACTCCTCCTACATGGGATATAGATAGAAACATACTTTATAAAAGGCCATACACAACTAATAATGAGATTTGGGTTGGTTGGTTTATGGTGTTTAATGCCACTTTTAATGAGATTTAGAAAAGTAGATATTTTACATTTAAGAGTTGGTTTGACATGTCATAAAGATTTGACTCTCAACTGCTCCTATAAATAGTCAAACCTGCTCATGTGGTCACCTCTGTTAAGCAATCATCTGTATTAAAAGTCACCTTTTTATTGTCCTGTTATAGAAAATTTCATATGAATTGAACCTCTTTTAAATGGACCACTTTTTCTTTGTCACAAAGATGACCTCTTAATACAAGTTTGACTGTACTTATAAAAGGCCATACACGACCAATAATTAGATTTAGGTTGTTTTACCTGATTATGTTTTACTCAGTATTATAGAGTCTTACATGAGTCCATAGTTAAGATAAAGGATATCTTCCATCAGTGTGAGAAATTCTGTCTTTTCTCCGAGTGGAGTACAGCTGAACCAAGGTTAAAAGACCTAGAATTCCTTACACAAGTGGAAAATATCCTGATTTAGAATATTAACTGTATGTAAGAACCTATATCTTCTGTAAAATATGATGGTTAAACTCCACCTGACAAAACTTCCTATTCTTTTGGGAACATTTCCATTTTGACATCCAATCATTCATGACCTTTATTATGGTTACAGCTGTTACATCCAACAAATTGGTATATTATCAATATTCTATTTCATATATCACCCAACACCCCCCTTTTTTTTTTGAAAAGTAGACATCCAGCAAAAACATAATTTACCATAAGATATATGATTCAATTTTTCCTACCTTTTTTCAGTTACTCAATAGTACATCATCTCGGTGATAAAAAAATTATCTCATTTAGAAAATGTATTTTCCTATTCGTCATAAAATTATTTAAAACAAAGTATAATAAATTGTGGAGACGTTACAACGACCGCTCCTTACACATCATAAAATAGATATATAGATATTGATTCATTATCAGTACATGAAGTTATATCTTATTCAAATACATTAAGGTGTAAATGATCACGTTGTGCAATAAAGGTTAACATATTTTACAAGTTTCTTTTTTAGAATTATGACACAATATTTTATGAAATTTACAAGAACATGAACTATGATGTTCCCTATCATGTTACTTTTCTTAGATTTTTTTTTAGAAAAAAGATTGTGAGGTGGAAAAGGGGTAATATATATTGGTTTTCCAACATCCTGGATCAATAATAACATGATTAAAGGAAGCAAAAAAATACAAAAATTTGAAATAAATTTTCCTTCTTAAATTTTTTTTTTCTCCCTCTTAAGAAATGAAATGAAGTATCCCTCTTTTTTGTGACCTCATGTTTTTGTTTTCTTCTGAAGAATCTTCTTGATATTCGAGTCGAGGCCAGTGTGACTGTTAATCTAATTTATGCCACAAATGTACATATGTACCTCACCCCTTAAGTTTGATTCACAGTAGTTGGGAGCAGGGCCGTCTTAACAGTATTATAGGCCTCTGGGCAAAGCAGTACACTGGGGCCCATACCTACACAACCACACACAGAAATAAAACTGTAAATGTTGATAAAATTAAAAATATATTTATTGTATTGGTACTTCGTACAAAATCAGTACTTAAGCATTAAAAAATGTGTGTACCGTACACAATATACATAGATTAGCATGGGGGCCCTATGCTCGTTGGGCCCCAGAGCAACTGCCCAGCGTGCCCATGTGTTAAGACGGAACTGGGTGGGAGGTATGCTACTTGCATGTCATGTGTAGTATAGTCAAACCTGTATTAAGAGGTCATCTTTGGGACAAAGATAAAGTGGCCTAATAAGACAGGTGACCCATAGTAATATACTGGATGAAGTCTATTTAATCCACAGACAGGCTTTGATGAAAGGTGACTTGGAATAGAACTTCTTAAAATAGAATCTTAACAACCATATGAAGGAGGTGGGCGTATTGAGTTAAAATAAGAGCTGTTGATATTGATTTTTTAAGTTGTTAAATAAAATGTTATGTACCAAATTAGACTTTTATTTCAAAGTTATGAAATAATATTACAATGAAATTATTGTTTTTATGAAATAATATTACAATGAAATTATTGTTTTCGTAATAGACAGGTGTTCAGTTTATACAGGTAAAACTAACAGATTATCTACATTTGGTCTTTATTTAAAGTTCAGTTGATATAGGACTCTGTTTTATTCAGGGTTTGTTTTAGACAGCTTTCACTGTATTTCATTTGAAATATTAATAAGCAGCATGTAAAGGATTTCTGTTTTTCCAATAGGACATCTTTTTGTTAAATATGGGAGATAACTCTGTATAGAGTTAAAACATGCAGTTTTACATTTATGCTGTATATGACTCATATTATTTACAAAGATGGTAAATTACTAGACTTGACTTTAACTTTAGATAAAAAAAACCCACGTAAATGCAGGTTTTAAAATATTTCTAGTCTCCGTAAAGTGCATTATACTAATTTAAATAGCATAAAACTCCTTTATAAAATGTTTTATGTTTTCCTGAATGCATGTGGTGCACCTCTTTTGTTCAACCATATCATATTTAAGTGCATGTTAAAGTGCTACCATCATATAACATTTTCGGGAGTTTTAATGAGATAAATGTATAGGTAGTATCAAAAGGAAAAAAGTTCTCTGAAGTATAATTTATGAGAGTGATTTCTGATTTGTTTTTATAGTAGGTAAAAATTTGTAAAACGTGATGCATTAAAAAAAACAACTCTGATAGTTATCATGTGACATTTTGTGACATTAAGGGTAGAAATGCCCTTTACATGTAAGTGTCAAATGCCTGTTTTTCACTAGCATTGACGTAGGTCATATGGACCTGAATTTTTTTTTGTCATGATTCATCAAACCTGGATTTTTGAACAACCTTTACCATTAAATTGGACAGAAATTTTATTGTTACCATTATTTTTAGCAAAAATTTACATTGAATCCGTTTACATGATACCCCATTCCCGGGTTCCCCATCCTCTTGTACACGGATGTGTCTGAGATCAATCTTGAATCTTAAGAAAAGTTGCATAGATATATTTCTTTTGCAGCCAAGCTCTCAAATACAAAATTATGAATATGAAAATGAAGAAAACAAAATGGGTGGCTATTAAGTAATCGTAGATACAAATTATCCAATAATTTCCTATTGTTATCTGATATGTATATTTTTCAAAAATCCAAAATTAGGTCAAATGTCAAGAGAAGAACGATTTTTGTGATTATATTATTACACCAGTAATTTCCACTTTTACCCAGAATTGTCACTATCACACCCAAATAGGGCACCGAAACTTTGTAAATGACAATAATTTGAAAATAAAATTGAACCATCCATACCTGTATAGGAATACAATAGTCCACTTCCTATTCAAAACGTTGTCCTTAAAATTGTGACAGATTTTATGTACAATCAGATTACATCATGCATACAAAATAGAAAGTACCTGTCAAAATGACATCGTTTATTATGTATGTACATGTATAATTTCTTAATAAAAATGCATAGATTTGTAATAATATACAATCTGATTTATGTGCATAGATTTGTCAAATTTTACTTGTCTATGTTATATATATTTACAACTAAAATGGGTATTTTTTGTTCGTTTTTCATGAAATAAAAGTAAATAATTTATCAGAAGCTAGTTGTTTTTAACTTGTCACAAAAAAGTAATTATTTGAATCTGGTTGCTTTAAATTGAAAAAAAAATCAAGTTTACAATTCAGTTTTAATATTAAAAAAATAACAGAAAGAAAGATATAGACTCCTTGCCTTCAGAACTCAAGTCAAAAATGGTAATTATTGAAAATTATTTGGTATAAATTAAAAAAAAATTAAATTTACAATGCAGATTATGTTGAAAAAATTGAAAAAATATATATAGAAAGAAAGATATTTACCCTTCACTTAAATCCTCTAGATAAAAATGGAAAAGCAGGTGACCACAAATACAAATATATTTTTTTGTATATTGGCTTAAATGATAAAAAAAACCAATCAAATTTACCATACAGATAAAAAAAAATTAAAAAATATATATATGGAAAGAAGGATATGTACCCTGGCTTCACTTTAGTCCTGTAGATAAAAAATGAACTAGCAGTTGACCAAAAAAAAAAATACTGTAACTATTGGAAACTATTTAAAAAAATAAAATTACGATTCAGATTTGATGTAAAGCAAAAACAAATTATGGAAAGAAAGATATTTACCCTTCACTTTAGTCCTGTAGATAAAAATGAACCTGCAGTTGACCAAAAGGATTATGTATATCAACCAATCAGTTTGTTATAATAGTAGGAGACTTTAATTCTCTTACCTCTAATTTTCAGTCCTTTAGGTCATAGATTATCCTGTACTCCAGATTTACTGATAACATTCAAATTTCAATTAGGAAAATGGCATGTGTTTAAAATAAATTGTTTTGTTTAGAACTACAAATTGTTTTGTTTAGAACTACAAATTGTTTTGTTTAGAACTACAAATTGTGTTGAAATTTCCACTGTTTAATATTTGTTTTCTATAATCCAGCTACTGCCATACCAAAAAAAAAAATGATTTCGTTAATTTCCGAAAATATTTGACGTATTTGATTTCGAAAGTATTTGGTGAATATTTAGTCGAAAATAAAAATGAATATCTCATATATTACATAAATGCACACATCACATTGAGATAAGAAAGTTTCTTCAACTTTTCAAATGTTTGCTGTGTCAGCCAGAATTTATCCCAAGTGTCCCATGTGCTGATTACTGTTCAATGTCATCTGAGGTGAACTTAAAGAAATGAACATACTATTGTCATGTACATTCCATTATTGTCAGTTTGTTGATTTCGTCGACGGGTGACAATAAATTGTAACTCCAACGAATTATAAACGTCTTCGTTGTGATATATTGTATTCAAGAATGACCAAAGGGGTCGTCATTCACGTTGACAACCAAATTCTCCTCTATTATTATTATTTTTTCATATTTATTCCTTTTCGCTGAATTACAAATTTCGGTATTCAACACTTCGCCCATACAAATTACAAAGATCAGAGGTCGTAGACTAGTTTTATTATACTCACCTCGAACAATATAAATTGAAATAAATGCTATTTAACTTAAAGATATGTTAAATCTTTTTGTCCTTCTTATAAAACTTCTCAAACTTTAAATTTTTATGCCTTTCAGGTTTCAGATTTTTGATTTGAACTTTACTGTGTTGACACAAATTAGAACATTAAACATGGAATAGAAAAACCGCTATTTTTGTATTGATTTCTACCAATGCCCTCAAGACATTGTAATAAATTTAATTATATATGTTGAAGCTTTTATATTGTATTTTATTAATAAAAATGTCTACAATTTATTTATCTTGTCATTAAGAGAGTTTGGTTATATACATTTAGTGAACAAACTTATTAAATATATTTGTCCATTGATATTAGTTTAAAATATGATATTTTTTTTCTTCATTAATGAAATGCATTATTATAGGACTACACAATAGAGGGAGGGACTAATGCAAATTTATGTTTATTCTGGGGAGTTTGGAAGATTTCAATGATTATTTTGAAAATTTTGCATTGTCCCTGGATTTGCATTTGGAAGGGTATGTTTTGAAAGTTTTTCTACAAAAAAACAACACTTTTGACCAAATAAGTTAATTTTGTAATTATATTTAAATTACTATATGACTTGATTATGGCAATTGGGCTATAGAACTATAGGTCTATGTAGACTAGATATACAGTATGTGGACTATTGGTCTAATTTGTATACTGGTACTCTCTGTACCTTTATAATAGTAATATATGTTTTTGAAGTAAAAAAGGTCTTAATCTATAGTCCAAAAAACCCCATTGTACATCTGCTAGAAAATAAACACCTGTATTTATAGCCCTGCAGCATGGTCAGGACAGGTGGTTCTCAAATACAGGTCCTCATACCCTCAAGCAGTTCAAATCTTTAACAACATCAAGAGTCAAAATTGAACAATGCCAGAAGTTCATGATCTTAAACATATAGCTAAGCAACAGTCTGTGCCAAAAACCACTAACTCTATGCCCCAGTCTAATAAAAATTAGCTTGTGAAAAATTGTAATCAAATAGAACAAATTTCCTTTATAATGCCTTTTGGGCTAATTTTTCCAAAATTTGTTGGCACAGGACAGAATCAATGCATAATTTAACCGATCATTTTATTATTCACATTCTTAATACAAATTCATAAAAGAAAATGACACAGTTACCTGTACTGCTTTTGTCAGCTAGTTTTTGACAATTTTAGATATATTTGGCATTAGCTCAAGACTGTTTGTATTTTTCATGATTCACTGATTTTCTCATAGTTATGTTTGCTAAAAAGGCACTCTTGTGTACTAATAAAGCCAATTTGTCTGGTATGTTAGCCTTGGCCTGGTATGATAGCCTTGGGAGATGACATATGTTAGTTTTTCTAATGGTCAGTTTGACCAATAAGACTATTCACATCAGCATCATGGCCATTTTTTTTGGCTGAAGGTCAATATCAAATGATGGAATGAAATATATAAGGCAACAACCTTTTCAAATTTTTTTTTTGGGGGGGAGGGGGGCTATGTTTTTTGTTGTTGTTTTTTTTTTATTTGCCATGGCCAACTTTTTTTTAGAAAAAAACGAATTGTGTGGAAAGATGCCAAAAAATAAATTTTCAATTTCAATGAAAAATTTTGGTAAAATTTGAATATTTTCAGTCCAAGAAAAATCATGATTTACTCACCCAGGTGAAAAAGCAGAGCACCACATCTCCAAAGAGTTAAATGGTCAGTCCCTAAAGGTGATTTATGTTGTAAATAATGTTAATTTTAGCTGATGGTCAAAGTGACTTGGAAGATACAAGTATATTCTAACAAATGAAGACAATTTTGTCAAATTTTACACTCAAACCATGAGTTTATTAATTTTTTTTCATTTTCGTAGTCAAAGACCCTGAGGAGGATTAATCTGTGGTCAACAATTTTATAGGATTTTTATGATCATTTCTAATAACCACTGACTGACGTATATATGTGGAAGGAGGTCTATTAACTCTTGTCAGTTGGAATGTGTCACCATTGACCACATGGATTTCACGTCTATTTCAAATTCCGAGATTTTGTTTGGAAAACTTTATCACCGATATTTGTTCATAGATTAAAGGTTAATTACTTATCATCTGTACATTAAAGTCAAGTTAAGTCTGTCGACAAGTACCGGCTTTGTAAATAGGAATTCAGACATTTTTAAGCTTAAAACAAAGGTCATAAGAGTTTTGACCACTTTATGGGGGTAATGTTAGCCGACTTCAATTATGAAACAATTGGCATTGGTAGTCAAAATTTTTGGAATATTTTATAATATGCTACAGGGTTAAGCCCGGTATACACGATACAAGTTTTGCATCCAAGTCTCCATTCAAGAAAACTTGGATCAAGAAAACTTGAATTCAAGTTTGTGTATACACGATGCAAGAAACTTTGATGAATACACACAAGTTTTGGGGGGAGATACAACAAACAAAATGGCAATTTTGGGAGGAGAGGAGGGTGCTGCCCTTTGTATTGCATTATTATGTACAATTGTACTGCGAAGGAGATTAAACTCCAAAAAGAGGTCAACATGGGCTCGTAAATGGCTTCGAAGGCAACGATGGGATGTATTTCTATGAAGTCTATTAGATCTTCCATCATTTCATTAGTCCATGTAACTGTCTTTTTCCTGCATGTTGGAGTTTCCTCTTTACCCGCTATCTTTGCACAACACGTGTAGTTGTTATTATTTACATTCACAAATTGATGCTGATAAGGATTCTGTCTTCTGATTGGTCAATCTCCATCCAAGTTCCATCCAAGTTGAAAAAAAATAGGATGCATTTCTATTCCATCCAAGTCTGTTCAAGTTTTTTGATTCAAGTTTCTTGTATGGTATACACGATCAAAAAACTTGAATTCAAGAAACTTGAATGGAGACTTGGATGCAAAACTTGCATCGTGTATACCGGGCTTTAAGTTGGTTAATGAGATCTCAACCATCCCCCTTTTAATCATTGGATCTCTAACTGCAATACTGATGTATATTTATATAGGGTTAGAGTTATGGTGTTTAATACCACTTTCAACATATTACAGTTATATCATGGCAGTCTGTAAACATTATGGACTATATATATATATATAAGGGGTTAGGGTTATGGTGTTTAACACCACTTTCAACAATATTACAGTTATATCATGGCAGTCAGTTTTATTGGTTGAGTGAACATTATGAACTATATATATATATATAAGGGGTTAGGGTTATGGTGTTTAACACCACTTTCAGTATATATTTTATATCATTTTTCAACACATTACCAATTATTGTGTTCTGGTATGTATTGAACCTCTAGCTGTTCAAGCCATATTTGCAATCCAAAATAGATAATTTTGATAATCACATTTCATATCTTATAATGGCCACTTGGTATGTTTCACATACATTTTTGGTTTTATCTTAAGATTTTCTGTACCTGTGGGGTATTGTAAAATTGTCTTTAAATAGGGCATTTTCCCCTCTTGTTTTAGATAAGGAAAATATTGAATAGTTAAAGATCTTTAACATTTGCCTGAGGTCTAAATTGAATTTGATTCTGACACCCAAGCAGTGAAATGTACATGATAGCTATTGTCAGTGGTCAGGAAATTGACACATGCTCTTGAGAACTGACATCAACATTACAAATTTGGTACTGAACAAAAGTATTCAGATGTTTCTTGTTAGAAATGATTTGTAGCTGTGCCTATATTGATTAATTATTGATAAATTACTGATGTCCCTTTTGTGAAAGTCAGTGTTAAAATTAGAAGAAGAAAAAATAATGGTTTCTCACTCATCTATAATTATGAGCATTAGAAAATGAGCTCTATTTTATTTATATCTTGTTTTTATTAAAAGCCATTTATACTTGTAAAAGATTGAATTCTGAAGGATGTAGCTAATTTTTATCTCTTTTATCAAATATTAGAATTAAATATTGATAAGTCATAAATAATTATAATTGCTCACATTAAAGGATTAATTTTGTGGGTTTATGGAATCAGACAAATGTATTATCAGACTTAATGTTGAATTTCTCATAAATAATTCTTTATAACCAGTAATGCACCAAAATTGGAAACCCTATCAAGTTTCTATTTATAGTTCGAAATGGACATGAACATCCAATGTCATGCTGTGGATAAAAGATAAGGAAAGTCTATATATAAATAAAAAAAGTCATATTCAATAATTGTATGGCCTGATATTTTTTTCAATATAGGAAGATGCAAAATTAATTGTAAAACTAAAACGCAAATATGGGGTTGTCATGGTTACTGTTGTATTGTAATTTTAGTGCTATAAGTTAGGTTTTGGCTCATGGCTTGGTATATACTGAATGCAAATATAAGTAATAAATGTTTTTCAGTGACATCCGATGGGTTGGAGGTTTTCTCCATGTAGAGTAGTTCCTCTTTTATAAAGCCAAACTTTCTGCAATGAAAAAGTGGCCTTATTAGAGGGAAGGCTTCTCTTAAAAGGTAATTATATAGTGGTATTTTACTATCTTTGTGCATCTGAAATCTGGCCTGATAAGAGAGGTGGCCTTTGGTCAGAGTGGTTTTATAAGAGAGGGACTATTGTACTCTGGTTTCCTCCACCAAACAGTGATGGTATAAATGAAATATTGATGAAAGTGGCATTAAATACTAATGAACCTAATGCTTATGCAAATCCGTGACAAAAACGATATATTTTATATGATCAGGAGTTTCATTTCGTGAAAGATTCTATTAAATTTAATAACAGACTATAATTGATGAACATTTTTATAAAATTATATTAAAAGTTTAAAGTATCTGGCATTTTGAAAAGCTGCAGAGTTTAATATTAAACCAACAGTATTAAATACAGAAATACTGGTATGTTTTTAATTAAAATGTGACAGGAACCAGCTAATAAGAAAATAGTTGAACACCTTTTCTGAAGTTTATATTTTAATTTTTTCTGCCAACATTTTGAATAGCTTTCAAATCGAGAATGCTGATAAATTAAAATTAAATTCAGTCTAAAAAGTTTATTCACAAATTTATCAGTGGCAATTTAGTTTTTGTCAATATTTACCTAAAAATTAATTTGTTTATTAAAGGTGATAATCATATATAGTGTTGCAGTTAGATGTTAGGTTAAAGCCACATTAGCCATTCACCTCTGTTGTGATATAACAATCGTTAAATTACCTGAACTTGTAAAATAAATCCCCAGGTAATCACTAAACTGTTAAAAGTAAGCTGTGAAAATAAATCAGCATGGCGTGGTTGCTGGTAGACCACACAACTTATGAAAGTTACGTCAGCTTAAACATGTCTCGTCTTATGATGTAATGCCACAAAAACATGCTACGTTAATATGTACTAAGTGGTCACTGGTGTCATCGTAATATTCAAATCTACCAATTAAATGCCTTGGGTCTTATTATGACATATCACGAAAATCGGAAAGAACACTGAGAGAGTCTATAGATTATGGAGTGTTGACTTTTGAAATGATATACTTTTCTTGGTTGTGTTCCATTAATTTTATTGTTCTGTTTCAATACACTAGACACATTAAGAAAGACATTTCAGTATTGTTTTCGGTCTGTTAATATTCAATTATGTTTAAAAAACTGTATCTGTTTAAGGATCAGTAAATTTGATCACACCCCAGTTTAGTTTTCTTTGTCAAATACAAATTGACTGTAAGTGACTTTTATGGTTGTCTTGTTTCACTTGTGTTGTAAAAGAATTTTCAAAAGTTTGTTTTTTAAAAAATAAATTTTTGGAAAAAATTTCAAATTAGCAAGGTCATATTGTTGAAAATATTATTTTTTAGCAAAAGGGTCAAGACTTGAAGAAAAAAACCCAGGTGTTTCAAATTGTAAATATGATAAAGACACTGGAATGCAAATTGTGTTGCTGCAATACAATTGTATTCAATTTTTTTTTCTCTTTTCATAAAGTGATTTGGGATCAATTGTATTCAAATAATAATTTTTCTCTCTTTTCATAAAGTTGTTTTGTATTTGAATAATAAATTATTTCTTATTTTATCCTACAATAATAACTTTTATTTATATTTGATATTTTTTCCATTGTAAATTCAAATTGTAAAGAAGTAATCTTGTTATGAATGTGACCTTTTGTCCTTTGATATGAATTTTCATTAGGTTTGTATTGTATTCAATTGTTCTTCCTTGCAGTACTTTTAGTGCTTTGATTGATGAAGCTGAAATAGATTATTGGGCAGAATATTTAAGAATACATTCTTACTTTGTTATGTTTCATTATGGACATGATATTTGTTGATATATACTAGAAATATTATTTATTAATACACTGACAAAATGACGAAGCTTGCTAGGTTTGGAGTTCACAATGGTAATCAGATTGAATGTTCCAGCATAAATTTAATTTTCACATTTAATAATAAGGAAAGGCCCCTCGATCTTGAAGGGAATAATTTAGTAGGATTATGCTAATTTGATGTGTTTGAAATCCGGTCTGATAGGAGGGGTAGCCTTTTGTGGGAATGGCCTGATAAGAGTGGGCCTACTTACAGCTTTAGAATGGAAAAAGAAATTGACTAGTTATTTGCTGTTGGTTTTTTTCTTCTGAAATTGAGGCCAAAAAGATGATTTTCCAATCCAGATCTAATAACCATGAGAACCCTTGACCACATTCAACAAGATCTACCAACCCTGTACCAGTTTCAGCCAGATCTACCAACCCTTTATCAGTTTCAACCAGATCAGCTAATCCTATATCAGTTTCAACCCGATCTACCTACCCTTTTTCAGTTTCAACCCGATCTACCTACCCTTTTTCAGTTTCAATCTGATCTACCTACCCTTTTTCAGTTTCAACCCGATCTACCAACCCTTTTTCAGTTTCAACCTGATATACCAACCCTTTTTCAGTTTCAACCCGATCTACCTACCCTTTTTCAGTTTCAATCTGATCTACCTACCCTTTTTCAGTTTCAACCCGATCTACCAACCCTTTTTCAGTTTCAACCTGATATACCAACCCTTTTTCAGTTTCAACCCGATCTACCTACCCTTTTTCAGTTTCAATCTGATCTACCTACCCTTTTTCAGTTTCAGCCTGATCTACCAACCTTTTTTCAGTTTCAGCCTGATCTACCAACCCTTTTTCAGTTTCAACCCGATCTACCAACCCTTTTTCAGTTTCAACCCGATCTACCAACCCTTTTTCAGTTTCAGCCTGATCTACCAACCCTTTTTCAGTTTCAACCCGATCTACCAACCCTTTTTCAGTTTCAGCCTGATTTACCAACCCTTTTTCAGTTTCAACCTGATCTACCAACCCTTTTTTAGTTTCAGCCTGATTTACCAACCCTTTTTCAGTTTCAGCCGCATCTACCAACCCTTTTTCAGTTTCAACCCGATCTACCAACCCTTTTTCAGTTTCAGCCTGATCTACCAACCCTTTTTCAGTTTCAACCTGATCTACCAACCCTTTTTTAGTTTCAGCCTGATTTACCAACCCTTTTTCAGTTTCAGCCGGATCTACCAACCCTTTTTCAGTTTCAACCCGATCAACCAACCCTTTTTCAGTTTCAACCTGATCTACATGTACCAACCCTTTTTCAGTTTCAATCAGATCAGCTAACCCTTTACACTAACACTGAACAAATAGTTGTCTTTCTGTCAGCATGCAGTAAAAATAATCCCCAAAAGTGTTATGTTGACTTATCCAAATTACACATTTATGTAAATTCAAGGGGAAAAAAAAGTTACCTGTATGATTATTCACCATATGTTGTTAAGTCTCCATCTTACAAGTATAAACAAATGATGTCATGAAATATATAACTGCATTTTACCTAATCATAATTTTGTCAATTTCATGTATAGTGAAACCTGCTTTAGTAACCACCTCTATTAAGCAATAACTTGTATTATCCTGCAATGACAGCATTTACCGACCAATATAGCCTGCCCAATATTTTTTTTGATATTGGTCAGTTATAAATAGAACATACAAATGTAAGCTCCGCCCACATCGGGGGATATTGTTTTCAAATACATACACAAAATTATTTCAAATACTTTTATCATCGTCCAGTAAACGTTTATTTACGATTTAAAATTGCAGGATAAATACAATACATGTGCACTGTCGAAGTATATAGGTAAATATGTGTATTCGGCGCGAAACGAGGGGAAAAGGCTCGGCAAAGCCTCGCCTTTTCCCCCGTTTCTAAGCCTCATACACATATTACCTATATGCTTCGACAGTGCACAAGTATTGTATATTTATGTGACCTTAATTTGTATTTCCCTTCACAGTGCATTTCATATAAATTAAACATGTATAAAGCAACCACCTCTCTTAAGTGACCATATTTCACCGTTCCCTTGGAAGGTCGGTTTAGATATATTTGACTGTTTTATCAGAATACATTTTCAGTCTTTTTCATGTCTATTTCAAACCTATTTCATGCCTATTTCATAGCAGGTTTAAAAAAACCATTTATATTATAAATATCACAAAAGGACATTGACAATAATGATACTCCTTTGTACTTCATTGACAATGTAAAATTTGTTTTTGAGATAAATTTCTGATTACACAAAGTCCCCGTAAGAATGTACTGTAGTAATACTGTAGTAATATTATCGTTCATTGATACAATACGAAATCTGATCTATAGTAGTTGGAGTTGTCACCTCAAGATGCCCTACATGTTCAAAGGTCCTTGGTGTTTTTTGCTGTTGACTTATAAATCTATAATGTTTACGTCTACACGTAGCCACAGATCACGTTCAAAATGCATGTACTAATATATTTCAATTTCAGAAAAATTATCATTATCCTATTTCTTGCAACACCCCCCTTTTTCCAATATGTCATTACAAACTCTTTAAAGAAAAATTCAAATGTAAATATATTATACTACATTTTGTTTTTGTAATTAGCAAGTCAAGAAAAGTTTTAAATGTGATTTAAAACAAACAACAACATCAACAATTTCAAAAAACAACAATGAAATCTACATCAATCATTTTCAACCTTTGATGTACATTTCAACAGTCAACACCTGTGCATTTTAGCTAATTAAACACCTGTTGTCTTTTATTCCTTGATCCACCTACCTGTCTTTCCACAATTATGTATATGTGTAAATCACTTGTAGTCCTTTAATATAAAAATATTATAATCTCCCTCTGTAACACATCCTAATTGTTTACTGATAACTGACTGACTGATGTTCGTTACATGTTAAAGGTTTTTTTAAACATGTTTAAATGCTCGAGATGATCTGTATGTTTATTGATCAGATCGGCACTTTAGTCATGTGACTACGTGATCTTTAATATATTTTATGGGGGGTGTCTAATGGCTGTGTTACAGAATTGCATTGAAATTATTTATTGTGTATTTTGGTATATGTATTAATATTACATATTTATAGCTGTAATTATTGAAAAATATTATAGGGTTTTATATTGTGATGCAGATTAAATTTTAATTCTAAAACCCTACAACAAAACACAACAAGTAGTCATTGTAGATAATAGAAATTATGGAATATTATTTTACTCCCCCTCCCCTTTGTTACCATCACAAAAGATAGTGTTAATCCTTCATTACATACCAACTACTCCTTCACCATCATATCCCTTCCTTACATACCTATCCTCTCTTTTACCATCAGATATATCAGATGGTGGTAACCCTTCCTTGCAAACCCATGCCCCTCCTTTTTCCATCAGATTAGATGCTTGGATGCTATTAATTTTTCTGAAGATACCCTCCCACCCCCCAAATGACAACAAATTTAACTATAAGCATTTAAAGCAAACTAATTTCTTGTCCATTTTCAAAAGGGGAAAAACTGAATCGATGGTGTAATGGTTAGCATGCTTGCCTCAAGTACAATAGATTGTGGGTTCGAGTCCCGGTCCGATCAAACCAAAGACTATGTAATTGGTATTGGTTGCTTCTCCGCTAAGCATGCAACTATAATGAGTAAGAGCAAAGACTGGTTGACTTGGAATCAAATAAATGTGTTCAAGTGGAATGATATGTCTACATGCTGGCTGTTGTTGCAGTGAGCTAGCACTATAAAAATCCATGTTGATCTAGTACAAGGGGAACATCATTATCATCTCATTGAATGTAACTTGCTTTCGCCATGATATACATGTAGCTGAAAAATTGCTCACCAGCATTAAGCAACACTCACTCATTTTTGTTCTTTCTGTATAAATCATCGTTTTACCAGTCTCTATTTGTACTAAGTTTTACCAGTCTCTATTTGTACTAAGTTTTACCAGTCTCTATTTGTACTAAGTTTTACCAGTCTCTATTTGTACTAAGTTTTACCAGTCTCTATTTGTACTAAGTTTTACCAGTCTCTATTTGTACTAAGTTTTACCAGTCTCTATTTGTACTAAGTTTTACCAGTCTCTATTTGTACTAAGTTTTACCAGTCTCTATTTGTACTAAGCTTGTAAAAGTCAACGTGTTTTTTTTACAAACTTTGACAAATTATGTGAAACCTAGAAGTCAAATGTTCACATAATTAGCATGTCTTTATATGGTCTGGTACATAATGATCCTCCAATTACAACTGGGTTATTTTTGTATAAGGTTTTTAAGATAAAATCTTCTTTTTTTTACTTGAACTTTAAGCACAGGAAGAGATACATAAGTAAAAAAGGAAAGTAAAATTTAAATTTAAATCTTTAAATGGTCATTTGAAATATAATCTAACCTCAATATATGAGAGTTCTTCTTTAAAATGTAGTCAGCATGATATAAATTTTGATTTGAAAAAAAACCTGCTTTACAGGCTGCTGTGATATTGACATCTAAATTACCCTATATTTGTCACTTTTATAAACCAAGCATAAAAATGCCATCATAAAAATGTTTTAGTTTAGAATAGCCAAAGGGTGAAACTTGACTTTTATATAGAGACAGATTCTTTAGGGAATAATTTGTCCATATCTGATTTTTATAAATATATCATTTGTATAACCACAGGGGTCTAGTTATAGAAACTGCCAGGATATAACAGAAATATTGTTGAAAGTGGTATTAAACACCATAACCCACTCCCTCTAGTTATAGAATGTCTGAAGTTTTATAAATAAAAAAAATCTTAAGTCTGATGTCCTGCTGTAACTGTGAAACGTAGAACAACACTATATTGTTATTTTTTGTTGTTGTTGATCAAATGAGTTTTATATATAAAAATATATATAATATGTCTTGCAATTTGCAGAGCATAAATCTCAACTTCTGATGTTAAAAGAAAATGTTGGGAAATATTACAATCAAATGTTTTTGACTATATTTCAGTTATCTCCCCCTAGTACTTTTGATTTCAGTGATCTCCCCTTAGTATTTTTTGTTGTTGCCTCCAAATTGCCAGTTCAAGTCTGTGTCAAGTATTTTTAATGTTGTATGCCTTTTACAAAGCAGATCTGTAGTAGAAAATACAGTTTTAATAATATATGAATTTTCAAGTCACTTGGTAACATAGGTGCCAAATTTCAAAGACACAATCTTGTGGGAAAAAAATATTGAAGTAGAAAATGAGTATTGAAGTGTTTAAAACTTCATTGTAAAAGAACTTCTTTGTTATACAAAAACTCCTCCCAAATTAATTGCGGATGATGATGAGATTTTGTGGTTTCCATTTCAGAATGTTTATTGAAATGGCAATCCTTGAACTTTCATGATATTGATTAAGTTTACACAGAGAAGATTTTTTTTTATTGTTGTTTATTCTTAAGACACGAGTTCAGTATATAAGTTAAAATATTTACAGAACTTTGAGTGTTTTGTTTATGTTTGAAAAAAAAAATTTGTTTGGATAAGTTGCAGGTGGTCTTAGCTTATGCTTTTGACCTATCCATGGGTGAATCAACAGAAATGACTAGGGAAATGTATTGAGGTGAGAAATCCATGGCCTTCTTCAGCAAGAAGTAACATTTGATTTGATTTATTGTGTTTAACACCACTTTCAGGAATATTTCAGCTATATCATGGCGGTGAGTTTTATTGGTGGAGGAACCCGTAGAAAACAAATGACCTGCCGCAAGTCACTGATAGAGTACACCTTGGTATGTGCCCCATCTGGTAAGAACAACTTCAAGTGGGGAGTCGCCTTTTAAGAAGGTCTTGATCTGCCTCTGATGGTACTCAAGTTACTCTATAAACAATATTATTATGTTAATTGTTAATTGCATTTTGATAATAACTCAGTAAATTATCTCCCCTTATATTTAAAATATAAATATAAATAAATAATGTAAATTCGTACTCACATCAAAAAAACTAGCCGTAGTAAAATTACTCAGATATCAACTGGCAATTTACGCTTGTAAACAACATTGTAAAGATCGTCCTATAGTAAGCATCTATTGACCTTCATTGATTTTTCTAATGAAACATATTAACTCATAATTTGATCATATAAGTGGGCGATTCTTGCAGAACAATCAATACATATACTTTCCTTACCATATAAGTATATATTTGCCAATATAAATACAATGTTTTCGATATGCAAGATGATTGGGTCTTAAGAAACCATGTTTATTGTGATGACGACTATTTTTGTATTTAGTGTCACCTGTTTGGCCGATACATTGAGACAAGTTTATTTGTTGTTTTGTATGTACTATTGTACTTCTGTTCTTCTACAAATCAGATGAGGGGGCCAGGATGGCCTAGTGGTGAAGGTCAGTGACCATAAACCTAACTGGGACCATTGTGGTCGTTGGGTTTTCAAATACCTGTGCAATCAGTGCCTATCACCACTAAAATTGTGAGTTTGAACCCCGTTCATGGCGATGTGTACTCGATACAACATTATGTGATAAAGTTTGTCAGTGACTTGCGACAGGTCGATAGTTTTCTCCCTGATACTCCGGTTTCCTCCACCAATAAAACTGATCTCCACGATATAGCTGAAATATTGTTGAAAGTGGCATTAAACACCATAACCTTAACCCCCTAACCCTTATGTAAGAAATACTGTCTCAATTTATTGATGTAGAAGAGATTTATTTTCGACTTGATGTTGTAATGTTCATGAACTTTCATTAAACTTTATTGTACTCCTCCCCTCCCACTATTGTAATTTTTATGTATTTATACCCCCGCTCCCCGAATGGGGGAGGGGGTATACTGTTTTACCTCTGTCCGTCCTTCCGTTCATCCAAGAATTTTTTCGTCGCACTTTTCTCAGTAACTGTTGATGGCGGAAATCTGATATTTGGTCACAAGCGACATATAGGTATACTATATTGTGGGTAGTGTTTTTGGACCCGTCAGATTCCTACTTCCTGTTTGCCGACTTAGTTGGTTTTTATACACATTGAACATATATGCACATTTTTCGTCACATTTTTCTCAACAACTATTGATGCCAGAAATCTGATATTTGGTCACAAGCTTCATATAGGTACCCCATATCGTGGGAAGCGTTTTTGGACCCATTAGATTCCTACTTCCTGTTTGCCGACTTTGTTGATTTTTATACACATTGAACATATATGCTCATTTTTCATCGCATTTTTCTCAGCAACTATTAATGGCAGAAATCTGATATTTGGTCACAAGCTTCATATATGTACCCCATATCGTGGGAAGCATTTGGACCCATCAGATTCCTACTTCCTGTTTGCCGATTTTGTTGATTTTTATACACATTTAACATACATTTGTATATGCACATTTTTCGTCGCATTTTCCTAAGCAACTATTAATAACAGGAATCTGATATTTGGTCACAAGCTTCATATAGGTATGCCATATTGTGGGAAGCGTTTTTGGACCCGTCAGATTCCTACTTCCTGTTTGCCGACTTAGTTGGTTTTTATACACATTGAACATATATGCACATTTTTCTCAGCAACCATTGATGGTAGAGATCTGATATTTGGTCACAAGCTTCATATAGGTACCCCATATCGTGGGAAGCGTTTTTGAATCCATCAGATTCCTACTTCTTGTTTGCCGAAGAGTGGGGGTATCATAAGTGAGCATTAGCTCACAGTTCATCTTGTTTCATTTGCTTCATTGTATCATATCCCCCTCCCCCTCCCCTATTGTAATTTCCTGTTTTTTCATTAAACTTCATTGTATCCCTCCCCCTCCCACTGTAGTAATTTTGTTAAATATTGTACCCCCTCCCCCTATTGTAATTTTAATGTATTTTCATTCAACTTCCATGTACCCCTCCCCCTATTGTAATGTTCATGTGTTATCATCAAACTTCATTTTACCCCCTCCCCCTATCCCCCTCCCCATATTGTAAATTTCATGTATTATCATCAAACTTCATTTTACCCCCTCCCCTATCACCCTCACCCTATTGTAATTTCATTATGTATTTTCATTAAGCTTCATTGTACCTCCCCCTCCCCCTAATTATTACCATTAGTACTTACAAGTAGGGTGACTTCATTGTACCCCCTCACCCCTCCCCCTCTCCCCCTAATTATAACCAATTAGTACTTACAAGTAGGCTGACTTCCTGACCATTGAATTCTCCTGTGTAATGATGTCAATTACATAAAAATCAGATGTCTATTTCCCCCAATAGAGTTAATTAAGACTAGTTGACATTTTAGTTACAACATATATTATGGTCTGATTTTGACACATAAGTACTTAGTGGTCATTACCAGGTCAAGAGGTCAACCACTGGACAGTAAACATACCTTATTTATCATAAAAAGATAGGTACTATCTTTGTATAGGTGTGATTAATCGAGATGTTTGCTGACTAAATGTCAACACTGAAGTTTTCATTTCGTAATTAATCAAAACAGTGATAAGTTACCGCTAGACCAAGAAGAAAAGGAGGATATAATATTAAATGGGGGGGATTAAAAATATCTGATTTTTATCAATTTCATGGATTAAGCTCTGTTTTGTTGTATTTTTAAAACGATTCACAAAAATTGTTTTTGCAATCACTTCAAATATGGATAATACAAATTTAGTACTGAAATGCGAGCCCGGGAGGTCTTTCCACGTGTTCTTCGCATTTTTGTTACCCTTTATGACTCATGTGTAATCTTGATATGTACGAAATTATTTTTTTTCAATCTTAATCAATTTTTTTTTACATTATATGTATTATTAAAAAAATTATAGCAAATTACTGAATTCAAAAGTGTTTAACTTATCATTACAGCTGAAAAAATCTGTTGTCTCAATGATTATTGCCCAAAATGGAGGGTTGTGACCAACATGTTCAAGTTTGAGATATGGAACTTTTGCATTTGAGATAAATAAAGAATTTTATTTTACCTCATTTCAGTTCAAATTGGGATCTTTTTTATTATCCCCATATCCTCTGGTTCTAATTACAGATTTCCTGAAAGTGACATTAAAACAATATTAACATCAATCGTTTAAGGGGGAGTAACTCTGACATAAACAATATTAACATCAATATTTTAAGGGGGAGTAACTCTAACATAAACAATATTAACATCAATCTTTTAAGGGGGAGTAACTCTGACATAAACAATAATATGAAATCGGCACGGCCATGAATGCTCGCTCATCTGAAAATTATCTGACAATTTCATCAAAAAGTGTCGAGATTTTTTGGGCCGAGATATATTAGGGACGACTTTTTTTAGGGCCGAATCTAGTCTCATTCAATCGAGCTGTCGTTCCTTTATTCGAGTTATCGTTCCTTACGAAATCTCAAAAGTTAACTTCCGCGTAGAAACAAAAATTCTTGTCAGTATGTCAGAAGAGATTTAATAAATTAAAAAATATCAATATAAGTAAAACAAGCTGGCAAAATGACTTTTATTACACACGGGTTCCAGGTTTCAGTGGTATCGGACGTACGAGAGAGGGTACGAGACTTCAGGATCACATTTACGCTTTATGTTAAGAAGATCTTCATTAGTTGAGTGTGTTAGTGTGTTACCCGGAAACCGGTGTTTACAAAACGTAGAAATTTGTTTTCTTCGACAATATGTTCAACCATGGTTGTTAAAAAATCCTAAGTACACATTCTATACCATAAAGAGCTCGCTTAAGCTCGCATATTAACATCAATCTTTTAAGGGAGAGTAACTCTGACACAAACAATATTAACATCAATCTTTTAAGGGAGAGTAACTCTGACATAAACAATATTAACGTCAATCTTTTAAAGAGGAGTAACTCTGATATAAACAATGTTAACGTCAATCTTTTAAGGGGGAGTAACTCTGACTTAAACAATATTAACGTCAATCTTTTAAGGGGGAGTAACTCTGACTTAAACAATATTAACGTCAATCTTTTAAGGGGAAGTAACTCTAATTTAAGTACAAAACATAGAAAATCATGAAGTACATGTACCAGATCTTACGGTGATAAAGCGTCAGAACGTCCAAAGAATAATCAAGTGATAAAACGTCAGAATGTCCAGAGAATAATCTAGTGATAAAACGTCAGAACGTCCAGAGAATAATCAAGTGATAAAACGTCAGAACGTCAAGAGAATAATCAAGTGATAAAACGTCAGAACGTCCAGAGAATAATCAAGTTTCATACTCGTGCTCCAAACTCATTCAATAAGAACTCTAAATAAGTTTTTATGAATCTGCCCTTAGGTGTTGGGGGTATTAAGTTTTACCCATGTGAATATGTATGTCTGTCTGTCCGTCCCACAATTGGTTTCCATTCAATAGCTAAAGTTCCATTTTAGCAAATCATTTAAAAGATATACGTGAGGTCACCGAAGATCAATTTTGATTTTGAACATTACAACTTTTTCCCTTGTTAACTTTAGCTGGAAGTGTGGGACATCTGTGTGCTATGGACACATACTTGTTAACTTTAGCTGGAAGTGTGGGGCATCTGTGCTCTATGGATACATACTTGTTAACTTTAGCTAGAAGTGTGGGGCATCTGTGTTCTATGGACACATACTTGTTAACTTTAGCTAGAAGTGTGGGGCATCTGTGTTCTATGGACACATACTTGTTAACTTTAGCTAGAAGTGTGGGGCATCAGTGTTCTATGGACACATACTTGTTAACTTTAGCTAGAAGTGTGGGGCTTCTGTGTTCTATGGACACATACTTGTTAACTTTAGCTAGAAGTGTGGGGCATCTGTGTTCTATGGACACATACTTGTTAACTTTAGCTAGAAGTGTGGGGCATCTGTGTTCTATGGACACATACTTGTTAACTTTAGCTAGAAGTGTGGGGCATCTGTGTTCTATGGACACATACTTGTTAACTTTAGCTGGAAGTGTGGGGCATCTGTGTTCTATGGACACATACTTGTTAACTTTAGCTAGAAGTGTGGGGCATCTGTGTTCTATGGACACATACTTGTTAACTTTAGCTGGAAGTGTGGGGCATCTGTGTTCTATGGACACATACTTGTTAACTTTAGCTAGAAGTGTGGGGAATCTGTGTTCTATGGACACATACTTGTTAACTTTAGAAGTGTGGGGCATCTGTGTTCTATGGACACATACTTGCGTTTTTTGGTACATGTACAAAATTTGTACTGATTGAAACAGAATATGTACAGAAATTAACAGTTTTTAGCATATTTTGTAAAAATTTTATACAGCCAATGAAATATCTCCAAATTATGTCCTTTTAATAGCATGTTTTAAGCATGGTTTACATATTCATTTGGGGGGGCCATCATGATCATATCGTAGTTGGATTTACAACTACCTGTGCAATCAGTGCCTATTACCACTAAAGTTGCGAGTTCGAACCCCATTCATGGCGAGGTGTATTCGATACAATATTATGTGATAAAGTTTGTCAGTGACTTGCCACAGGTCGGTGGTTTTCTCTGAGTACTCCAGTTTCCTCTACCAATAAAACTAACTGCCAAGATATAACTGAAATATTGTTGAAAGTGGCGTACAGTAACCCAAACCCAAACCCAAATTATGTCCTTTTAATAGCATGTTTTAAGAATGGTTTACATATTCATTTGCATTTTGTCGCCATGTTTTAACTTCAATTTAAACTCTTAATTTAAAATTACATGAAATCTAGATGTATAATAAAGATTATGTAATTTATCATGATCAATTGATGTCTCTTTCTTTTTACCTGCACGACCCTTGCAGGTGTGCAGAATAATAATTAGCCCAAAGGTATTTTCACCTTTATGCAAGTAATTGTTTTGTCAGTATATTGATCAGTAACACATCAAGTTATTCTAATGTGCCTTATTTAATTGCATTCCATGGAGTTAATTTACATTTAAATTTTTAAAACAAGATTATGAAAGAATACTTTGAAAGTGCATTAACAAGTTTGTCATGTACATCTGATGAAGACAGGGGCTGTCGTGGTCATGATCGTATGGTAGTTGGATTTACAACTACCTATGCAATCAGTACCTATTACCACTGATGTTGTGAGTTTGAACCCTGTTCATGGCGATGTGTACTCAATATATTATGTGATACAGTTTGTCAATGACTTGCTGCAGGTCGGTGGTTTTCTACGGGTACTTCGGATTCCTCCACCAATAAAACTGACCGCCACGATATAACTGAAAAATTGTTGAAAATGGCGTTAGACACAATAACCCTAGCCCTAACCCTAATGAAGACAAAATTTATTTGTTTCCTTGTGAATTTAAAAATATAATTACATAACCATTTGGGGAATAAATATAATTTTCTATCGTCACTCATGTTATTCTTTTAATTATATACGTGAGAAATATTATTTATAATTTAAAATTATATTAATTTTCTTACCTTCTGTGATCTGATAACGGCAGTCATTTATGATGTAATGATGTAATACTACAACGGCTTTTTCAAATTTTGAATTTTAATCGGTAAAATCCCCTGGAGTGCAGTTATCAATGCTTCAAATTCTTTTGTATCTATGTAAATGAAAAATTGTATTGTGTTTCGAAACTTGCTGGAAATTGTATGTTTTTACATGTAGTGTAGGGTAAAATTTTATAAAACTGACTATATATCTAGAATAATATGTAACTAATACAAAATATGAGACTGTCACTGTAATTTAATAGTTTTATGTACATTGAAATGATAATGTCAAATTAATATCTGGATAATATAAAAAATATTGTTGATGTCTATATATTTTGAAAAAAAAGGAGGATTTTTACCAGTAATATTTAATGTACTTACATTAAGTCTTGGACCCATGGTCGATGATAATTAAAAAACGATTGGTTTAGGATAACTGATTACGATAATCAATTATAAAGATCTATAATCGATTGCATTAGTCCCTTCTTACAGGGACACTCCCACCAAAGGCCACCCCTCTTATCAGGACAGATTTCAGATGTATTTATATAGTAAAATACTACGAAAGTGTCCTCTTCAATAAAGACAGTAGACCATCCCTCTTATAAGACGGGTGAAAATTCAAATATATTTTGGAACTGAACTTTGAGAAATAAAATGAAAATTAGGAAATTTGCATGAATATGGAAGCGTTTTAACAGCATGTGAAAAATTATAGAATAAAAATGGAAAAGTACACCACAAAGGAATCACAAAGAAACAAACCTTGTGTTCCTTCTTTTTAATGAATATGACAGTCCAATTATTAAAACAATTTCTTCTTATAAAGATGTCTTTTTAATATTGCTTGACTTCTTTTTGTTTGAAAGCTTGAATAAAAAAATAAACATCAAATTTAGTATTAAAAGTTCATTTCCTCTTATAAAGAGGTCTTTTTAATATAAATACATGTATTGCATGATTTTTTGTTTGTTTGAAAGCTTAAATAAAAGAAAAAAACAATCAATTTTAGGGTTAAAAGTTTAACTTGTAGGATTAAAAAGTTGGTCTGATGAAATCGTACCTAATCAGAAGAGAGGTTATACATACATTATAGAATTTATTTTATCAATCATTTCATGACAAAGTAAAAGTCATATGATTCCTTGGTAAATATTAGGTTTAAGTTCTCCTGTCTGTTTTGACTTTTTCGTGGACAGTACTTCAATAGATTATAAATGTCAATAATGTTACTATTTTTATAAACCTTATTGTAAATTTGGTAAAATATGGTGTTAGATTGATGTATTGTCCTTCTAAACTTATTAAAACTTTTCAAAATAGAGTAGAATTTGATGAATTACCCGTTTTCCGAACACAATAAAATGGACAATAATTGACATTAGGATGGATTTTAATTCTGTAAATCGGAATGTCTTGAATTTTTCTCCCAGTTTAATTACAAACTTAGGCTCTTAAAAAGAAAATCATTAGAACACGTAGTTGCATGGTAGCTGTGGAACCATGGCTCTTAACAGTCTTTTAATTTTTTTAGCATTAAAGCAAAAGCTATGGTTCTGCACATAAGTTGCAAGGTTGATTGCCAGTTTAAACAGAGGGGAAAATAAAACAAAATCTGGGTTGTAATTTCACTCTGGTATATTGCCTGCAGATCCTAGCAGGAGTGCAGTGAGGGATCAAGAAGTAGCATAGGGGTAACATGAGAGTGGATATGGAAAAGTTTATGCTGCATTGAATTTTTAGGATAGAGAATGGTGACTAGGAGTAGAGGAGATGAGTCTATGGTGACCACTCCTTAAAAGTTAAAATTCTGCAAAAATGTGTTACTGTATTTTCTGGCTATAAGTCTATGTGGATTAAAAATCTAATTGACAAATTATCTATAGATTTTTAATGGCCAAATATGCTCTTGAAAGTGAAAAAAAAATACATGTATCAACCTCTACTCAGAAAAATATTGTATTTAGCAAAAATAAAGATAGAAGTTTTGAAGCAATGAAGTGTTTGGTGTATTTTATCTTTATAAAAATGAAAAATAAAAAATACTACACTGTTAGAACACTTCAAAATCCAATCGAAAAATCATTGTAGAAAGAGGTAAAATCAATATCCTTAACATACATATATATACATGACCACTCACTTTCCTGGCTTGATACAGGTACTTCAATAAAAAGTAGTGAGTTACACTAATGTTATAGGCCCCTCATCTCTTAGAGTGAAATGATGCTGTCATATAAGTGTTTTCAAGGTTGTGAGTAAAATGTCAACCCTCACATATAACTGGGTGAACATCCTTGTGTGTTATTGACCTATTACATCTATATATATATGGTACAGCTGTTGTAGATACTGTCTATTGAATAAAATAAATAAATAAAATATCCAACAGATGCTGAAGTTTTAAATATGTTACTTAATAATACATGTTGAGTTACAGAGTTTTTGAAAGAATGAAATTTCTGCCAGACATGAGGTCCTGCAAAAAATAAACATTTGGTGGACCTACTGGATATCTGCTGGATCTGTTCTTGCCCTTTATCCGGCACACAAAAACATTATGTTGGACATAGGTCCACCACTAATTGTGACTTTGCAGGACCCTGACAAATTATGCCCTAAGGTCCTGCAGGTCCTGTGAATTTCAAAAACACTGGAGTTACATTGTTCACTATTTCTAAGGTTGTTTTTTTCAAGAAGACCTCAATGCATATATATAATATGGGAATTCAATGATTGCTATACAATACCAAAAATGTTTACTAATAACTATAAGGGTATGGGTATATGTTGTCTTTGTATTTGTTGTAAATTTCCTCCTTGTAGACCCAGGTTTTTTTCCCCCTCAGAATTATTGAAGTTCAATTTGACCAATTCTTCTGAAATTTTACCACAATGATCCCCAGGACACAGAATAAAAGGTTCATTTTTAAGCTTTATTTTAGATTGATTTTGGGGATTAGCCCCTGGCATTTCTAAACATGAGTCCAAAAGGTGTTAAAAATAGTCTGCATAAATTACTGTATCAACATTCTGTTTGGAACTGCATATGTTATAACATTTCCATTTTGTCTTGCTGTGACAATATCATAGCTCTTCCTTTTTTATGCCAACTTCAGTAATATATCAACTGTATATTCTTGTAATTTAATTAAGATCCCGGGTGGCTCAATAAGTTAGGTAGTTGGATTACCTAACAACTCATACAAGCCTATCACCAATACGGCATGGGTTCACACCCGGCTTTGTAAATTACAAAAAAAGGGTGCACTTGACTCGCAGCCACAAGTGATAAAGTTTACCAGTTGCTTGCCCATGGTCAGTGGTTCTTTCCGGGTACTCCGGCTTCTTCCACCACTAAATCTGGTCGCCAGCTGAAAGTGGCATTAAACACAATAAATCAATCAAATATAATTTAATTAATGATAAAAATAATTACATATTAGAAGCTAATTAAGACAAAATACTCTGTATCTTGTAATTCATTATTTCATATATTATTACTTTGATCTGTTACAAAGAAAATTGCATCAAGATTTGTACAAATAAAAAATTTCTGAAAAAAACTCATTTAAAAAAAAATTATATTATTTTTTCTTAGGCGGATGCAAAATGCAACCCTCCCCCTACATTTTGAAGGAGATTTGTGTACTTACTGTTAATATTGTTGATTAAAATGGTATAAAAATCCAATACAGTAGACAGCCATCAAATGTTTAGTGTCCTCATGATAATAGACATCAAATCCTGCTGTCCCCAATGAAATCTACAACTGTGTAAATTTCATAGGTAAAATACTATACAATTAGAAATTAATCACTACTTGATTTTCATGAGATAATTGTACTTCTGTTGTATCTGAAGGGCTGTATCTAATTATCCTGTTAATTTCGCATGGGGAAATCTACATGCACACAGTGGACAATGGTTAGTTTCACTTCTGGTCTTTTTAACTTACAACACATGCAGCTCAGAGCAACATTTCCTGTCACAGGAGCTGTTTAGTGATAAAGTGTGAACAATGATGTGAAATGGTCAGAGCTTTCAACTAATTAAAAGTCATGTTTGACAGTTCAGCTTCCTGCTGGGTGAACTTAATTGGTAGATTAGCCATGACCAATCAGACCACAGTGTGTCAATAATGACCAGTGGTCTCTGAACACACTGACCGTAAAATTTATAATGACAGTTTTATTATTGTAGAACAAGATTTTAGAATAATAGAACATCTGGTTTATATTTCTTTTAATTCAGTAAAGAAATTTACAAGTCAAATACAGTTGTACAAATATTTAAACTTTTATGTCATTTAAAATTTTCACCAATGGATATTAATTTCCCATGACTGGCGACAGGTTGTTGGTATTTTCCTGGTATTACCATTTCCTCCACCAATAAAACTAACTGCCACGATTATAAATGAAATATTGTTGAGAGTGGTGTTAATCCCTAACCCTTTCCTATATCAATCAATATCAGTCATGTTAATTAAAAACATTGCTAATTGTTTTATATAAACATCTTATTTTTCACACCTGTATTTTATTTATTTTGCACCTGTAATTTTTTTTATATTTTGTAATCTTAGTTATGTCTTGGCTTGATCCATATTGTAATTATCGAGGATTTAATATTATTTTTGCACTGAATAATCTCTTAAAAGTACATGTATACTGATATTGATTGCATTAAACTTACAATCACAAACAGCAATATCTACAATTGGACGGCGGTGTAAAGGTTAGCATACGAGTGCTCATGGGTTTGTGCTCCGATCGTGTCAGACCAAAGACTATAAAATTGGTATTTTTTGCTTCTCTGCTTAAGTATGCAGCATTACGGAGAAAGAGCAAAGACTGGTTGGCTCTGAATCAGTATAATGTGTCCAAGTGGGATGACAATTTGACACTATGTCCATAAATATATTATTATATACAGCATGATCATATTTCATTAAAAGTATATTTCCACTCTAAAGTTACAAAACTATTTGTGACATTACAAATTACTAAATGAAATCCTCATTCTATCTAAACAAATGAATCCTTATATGTAAAAAAAAAAAAAAAATAAATACTAGCTCTATGGTACCAGAAAAAGTATAAATAGAAACCAGAATTTAGAATAACAAAAGACTATAAATTTAATATTTTCTGTTTCTCTGATAAACATGCAGCAATAAGGAGTAAGAGTAAAGAGTCTGGTTGAGTCAGAATCAGGATAATGTGTCCGAGTGGGGCAACATTTCTATCCGCGGACTGTTGTTTCAGTGAGCTAGCACTATAAAAATACAGCTAAGCGTGTTGATCTGATACAAAGCGGACCTCATCATCATTTCATTGAAAATTAATTTGTTCTCGCCATGATATAGCTGAAAAATTGCTGAGTTGGCATTAAAAAACAATCACTCACTCACCCAGAATTTATAATTAATGTTGTATACTAGAAATATTTGTAGTGTTATTGTACCTATTTCTTGAAAACATGAAACAAACAAACAAAAAAATATTCCGAAAACTTTCTCCAAATCATTTTTATTAAAGTTGTATTTTGGCCAAAAAAAAAGGAAAATAACTAAATCACATGAAATGAACATTCTAGTGAAAAATATTCACAAAATCATTGTATTAGCTGTATTTTGACAACAACAAATTATAATAATCAAATTATATGAAATGAACAACCAAGTAAATTTTATTATTGTTGCCTCTCCTACGTAAATCAATTTTGTCATCGATTTTAAACATTTCCATTTAATTAACTATTCTTTTCAATTTTTGATACAGGCTTATTATTCCAAATGAAATAAAAGACAATCAAATTGTATTTCTACCTGTTTTTTTTCAAGACCTTCCATTGAAATCTAGTAAGGAAAAATGTCGGTCATCATCCCATATCATTTCTATTTCCGTTTAATATTAAAGATTTTTTCTTCTTGAATTTGAATTTTATCAAAGACATGCATTGTCACAGAAGTTCAGATTAAGAGGTAGAAAATAAAAGAAGTCTCCCAGCTGGGGGAATACCGCTGATGGAAATATCTTTCTGGAGACAAATCCATTTCAATAAAAAGATGGACAAGAGGTCCCTGAAAGGAAAATCAGCTCAAACAAATTTAATTAAAAGAATCATATAATAATGACAGTAATATTATTGTTTTAAGAGGAAGAAACAGATATAGAAAGAAAATTTTAGATCAAAGAACAAATATTGGTTAAAAAAAATTATAAAGTGAACAAATTACCCCTCTTTTGGCCTCGGTTTAATGATGTATGGAAAATTTAACTGATTATAATTAAATTGGAATCATATTACTCATCAGAAATCTAAGACCTTTTAATTAGCTATCTTAAGAGGAGCCAAGAGAGGAGATCTTAGTAATGACAGACAAGACAGCCATTTTAGTAATGATATAATCATATTTATATAGATATTACATTAAAATTCATGAAATTTGTGGTATGGGCATGTTAAATCGCTGATAATTTTTTAAATGGCAAAATTTGAAATGGTATGCAGCCTTTCAGTAAGAGAGACAGTACCAGGTACTTTTACCTGCCCAAAATGACCTTTGGTACCTCCTGACTTTAAAGAGTGGTATATAAGATATTTATGAAAATTGTTCAAATTTTGCTAAAAAGTGAAGTACTAAATAGTGAAGTACTACTGGTACACTTGAAAAATATTGAAAGCCTTGGATATGTTCAAATTTCAAAATACCCATGTGGAGCCTCAATCTTTGGAGACAAAACCAACTGTTTCATTTATAACCCAAATAGCATGTGTCTGGTAGCAGGTTTCTTTGCTTGTTTTCTGTTAATTAGAATATTAAATGACATTTTCTTGTCAAAGCATATAATTTCTGTCTTTTTTTTCTGTCACTAGGCAACCCTTTTTAAATGGAGAATGATGTTACAATCTTGGTTCTACAGACATATTCTAACATCAAATTTGTTTATAAAATAGAATGTTTTTTAGGAGAAGAATTTATAAATATTGATCCAGGAAGTATGAGGATGTCCCAGGGTGACCCCCTATAATTAGCAATAGATTTTTTTTCTTGATAATATTTTTACCATCTGTGCCTGATTGGGTGTTGCATTAAGAAGGAACAAGTTTCATTTCTTCATTCATATCATTATCAAAAAAATTCAAAGTGTTACAATTAAATCTGGGTATATTATTGTTTTTTCCTGGTAACATCATCATGTGACGTCACACTGCCCCATAATTTTCAATATTGGGAAGTCTGTTGATACTGACTGGGTGAGATCAAAGGTAAAATGTATAAATTAGCAATAATTAATTTTAAGCCTAATGAAGAGTTTGCTTACTGAGCACCTGGGTTCACCCCTTGTTTTTAATGGGGTTCTTCAACACTAGTAGCTGAATCTTTAGTATTCTGTGCAGTATTTTGTCCACCATTGTTTTGTCTTTTTGTTCCTTTTTGTTTTGGCCATTGTATTGTCTGTCCTTCGAATTATGGCTTCTGATTACCCCTTTGGTATCTTCAAACTTTTCTTACAAAACCAGAAGATAATGTGATTTTTGGGGATTTACTTTATCTGTTTTAACTATAGCAGACTGCAATTTGGTTTGAGAAACTGCATTTTAGTCTACTAACATTTATTTTGTGTTATTTATGTAAAACACTACCACTTTTACCTGATATTGCATGCCTTTGGTATCTAAGCTGATATTTTAGCTTTTACTAAGCACAAACAAATGTATATTTTGACCTAAATGCAGTTTCTCAAACCGAATTGCAGTCTGTTCTATATACAGTTGGGCAATCATTTTCAGTGTGTTATCTTAAAAATACATTTTCCCTTCATGTCTTATGTAAATCTCACAAAACAGCAAAATGTGTTGTGTAAATCTTACAATTACAACAAAAAATATTGTGCATCAATCTTAGCCAAGTTACAGTACTACAAGTTAGGTGGAGCATCATTGAAGCCTCATTAATCGTCCATTGGCATGCTTTACACCTTCTTGGAATGGTAATTAGTTGATTAAGATAATTAATGTAAAATAAACTAACATACAATCATCCTTTGTTGGTTAGTAAGATTGATCAGTTGGTTGAACCACTAATATTTACCAGTGATCTCTGTAAACAATTGTTCTTATTAAAATAAACACACTGATGTCCACTTGGCTTATTGCCTTGTCTAATTATTGAAGTGTAGACTGGTATTCAGATAAATCCTTCCCCACATTTGTGGAGATTTTTGTTTTGTTTTGTCTGTGTAGTTAATGGCCATATTCAAGACTTGCTACTTAGACCCTTTCTAATAAATAATCCCTTTAAATAATTGTTGCTATGAAAGTTGAAATCTTCACTGACCAGTTATATTTACTAACCACATGTTGAGAAACCTTTCACCAAATGTAATCAGGAATGAAATGTTGTTAGTATCTTGGTCGTATATAAGTGGTCAGTTATTAGTGAGAAAAGGACTTGTAGCAAGTCTAGGCCAATACATATTGATGAATTTTGTCTTGTCATCTTGCATTCCTTGGTGTCAACATCTGGGCCTTACTTGATTGATTGATTGGCTGATTGTTGTTTAATATCAAGAGAGCAGTATTTCAGATATAATCATAACAGGAACCAAATCACAACACAAAAAATGTAAAAAAAGAAAAAATGGACATAGAATGAGGACAGCTGTAAGGTTAGATAGCTAGTAATAAACAATAGCTTGTATAGTCCTTTGAACTATATCAGAGCTGAAAAAATTACTAAAGGCATGGGTGGCAGAATGGTAATGGTCATTTACTTCTAGTCTTGAGATAACACCAATGATGTGAGTTTGCACCCAGATACCAGGTTTCGATACACATGGTTGGGTGTTTTTCGTCATTATAAGTGTCCGAAATTTCCTTTTCCATTAAGTCTGATAGTCATGATAGAAAGAAAAAAAATAGTTGGAAATGAGGATGAACTCCCAATAACCAATAAACTATTTTTTTTTAATTTTAATTACGAGTACAATAGGGAAATGTGTTGCAAGACCAATTTTGGTATGATAGAACTACATACCGGTACATACTTCCAACCTCATTCTCATATTTAAATGGGGGTCGTAGTGGGTGTGATCGTATGGTAGTTGGATTTACAACTAACTGTGCAATGAGTGCCTATCACCATTAAAGTTGTGAGTTCGAACCCTGTTTATGGCGAGGTGTACTCGATACAACATTATGTGATAAATTTGTCAGTGACTTGCGACAGGTCGTGGGTTTCTCCGGGTATTCTGGTTTCCGCCACGATATAACTGAAATATTGTTGAAATTGGCGTTAAACACCATAAACCAAACCATATTTAAATTACCAAAATTCAATAACGACCAAACAATTTTTTTTTTAAATACCAGTACAATATTAAAATGTCTTGCAAGACCAATTTTGTTGTAATAGAACTACATACAACCTGAATCTTATTCTCATATATAACTGATCAAAGTTCAATTACACAGCTGTCATGTAGTATAATAGCCAGTGATGACCGACTGCTATTATATTATTGATATACAATATTTTAAGCTCTTTATGACGAAAAGCCAAAGTCAATATACAGAAAAATAAAGTAATCAGGAAAGTTACGTTATTTTACTCTACAATAGGCTACCATAATTAGTTTAATTATAAGTAACTAAAATATTATACCATTACCTACCTACCTTTATATTACATGATCACAAAATCAATAAGCAGCTAAATAAGATTGTCAGAGAAATAATTATACAGGCCAGTGGTCAGTCTGACTGTATACACTTTATTATACAGTAGCAAGAGTGTCGATTTGTAGAAATCCAATAAAGTTATATACCCCTGTAATTACATGGTCAAACTATTATGTCCAGAACAGGATGTTCTTGGAGTTTTATGGGAAAATTACATGGTCAAAGTATTATGTACAAATAGATTGGGCTCACTGGCAGTCAAAGTGTGATATTGGGAACAAACAACCCAACTTTGAGCTTTATGGGAAAGTCATTTGTGAAAGTGGTCAAAAGTATTGTGTACAAATAGATTGGGTTCACTGGCAGTCAAAGTGTCAATTTTTCAAGTGGCTCTTTTTAATCTTTCAAGTTGTTTAGATATATACTTGTTTTATTGACATATATCTATAACAGGGACACTTTAGTAATAGTATTTCTCAACACCTTGAAATTACTTTCAAAAACATTTTGTTAATTTGATATTTAAGAAAAACATTTATTTAAAGGCAGAGGTTCAAAATATTCCTATAATGGGTAAACAATACTTTCATTACCATATTTAGTTTTAAACATATTTTATTTATTAAAAAATAAATATTGTACAATAATATAAATTTCAATATGATATAATACACATAATTAAAGGAATTCGAAAACAAGTTTAGAAAAACTTATATTAATTTGTTTCTCTTACCATATTTGGATGTGTATAATGCACAAACTTTTTTCTACTCGCTGGACGTAAAGCAATCATTATTTAATTAATGGTTCTGTCAACAGTTTTAACCAAAACTTGAGAATATATCCTTTCTTATATCGGGTGCTGAGCACTGTACATATTTCCCAGTGCTCAAACCCACAGAGCTGCTCAGCATATCCCCAGGTATAGGATAGGGGGTGCCTTTTCAGTGGCGGAGTTGGTTGTAATAGAAAAAGCGTGACCAATGACTATAGTGGGTAATGTGTTTTATATCTTGTGACTAATACACACCCATGAATTTGTGAGCAAAGATGACAGTATATTGTTCTGTAAGTAAAAACGTTGGTCCAGATGAAATCTTAAAGGCATGTACATGAATCTAAAATTTCCTTGACTGATCTGTTTTTTTGCCAAATATTGTGTTTAATTGAGTGAATTTCTGAGTAGATTTGGTAAATGAGAAGGAAGATAAACCACATGCCAACTGTCACCACATCTAAGATCTATTTATAACTGATATACCGTGGACAGTACTGTGTGAGAAGGAAGATAAACCACATGCCAACTGTCACCACATCTAAGATCTATTTATAACTGATATACCGTGGACAGTACTGTGTGAGAAGGAAGATAAACCACATGCCAACTGTCACCACATCTAAGATCTATTTATAACTGATATACCGTGGACATTACTGTGTGAGAAGGAAGATAAACCACATGCCTACTGTCACCACATCTAAAATCTATTTATAACTGATATACCGTGGACAGTACTGTGTGAGAAGGAAGATAAACCACATGCCTACTGTCACCACATCTAAAATCTATTTATAACTGATATACCGTGGACAGTACTGTGTGAGAAGGAAGATAAACCACATGCCAACTGTCACCACATCTAAGATCTATTTAAAACTGATATACCGTGGACAGTACTGTGTGAGAAGGAAGATAAACCACATGCCAACTGTCACCACATCTAAGATCTATTTATAACTGATATACCGTGGACAGTACTGTGTGAGAAGGAAGATAAACCACATGCCAACTGTCACCACATCTAAGATCTATTTATAACTGATATACCGTGGACAGTACTGTGTGAGAAGGAAGATAAACCACATGCCAACTGTCACCACATCTAAGATCTATTTATAACTGATATACCGTGGACAATACTGTGTGAGAAGGAAGATAAACCACATGTCTACTGTCACCACATCTAAGATCTATTTATAACTGATATACCGTGGTCAGTACTGTGTGAGAAGGAAGATAAACCACATGCCTACTGTCACCACATCTAAGATCTATTTATAACTGATATACCGTGGACAGTACTGTGTGAGAAGGAAGATAAACCACATGCCTACTGTCACCACATCTAAGATCTATTTATAACTGATATACCGTGGACAGTACTGTGTGAGAAGGAAGATAAACCACATGCCTACTGTCACCACATCTAAAATCTATTTATAACTGATATACCGTGGACTTGTGCCCAACCTTACCAAGCAAACAAACAAAGTGATTGATCACCTCACAGTCGACTGAGATCAAGACTAGCAATAAAACCACTGTGCCTATCTGGCCAAACCTATTCAACTATAAAATTGGTAATGCTAAGCACACAGTTTTAAGAGTTGGAGCAATGATTGGTTGGCTTGGAGTCCAGATAATGTGTTTGAGTGGAACGGCATATCTACATGTGGACTATTGTTTCAGTGAGCTAACACTTAAACTTAAGCATGTTGATCTAGAACAAAACATACATCATCATCATCTTATCTAAATGTAACTTGTTCCTGTCATTATATAGCTGAAATATTGTTCACTTGGTGTTAAACAACAATCACTCATTCACTCACAATAATGTTCACATACATTTTATGTTAAGAAAGAACAACAAATTGCTAAAAAAAAAAAAAAAAAAAATCTTACCCTTGCATATATAGAAATGGAAACAAAAGCCAGAAGGATTGAGCAAAAACAGGAGTTTAAGTTAACAAACATTTATATTTGTTTCATGTAAATATATTTGTTTGTTTTGTTAGGACAAATTAAGACCAGTAGAAACCACACAAACATTATATTGTGTCAATTTTTTGTAAAATTTTCTTTTATGTTTATTGTTGTAAGACAAATATTGTCAAGGTTAAGAAATGTTTCTGTGTGTTAATTAAACAAATCAACATGGTCTTGTATTCTGTTAAGGTGACCACACAATTGTATAACTCAACCTGACACATAAATTGTCACTTGTAATTGTCAAAGAAATTAATAGTCTAATGAAAACGTAGATATCTAATTTAGTGTACACAACATGTTTCTGAAATAACCTTCATCATACGCTCAAAATAACCTTCATCATACGCTCAAAATAACCTTCATCATACGCTCAAAATAAAAATAAAATTTAAAAGTAATTGAGAGTGCGAATACCAAAGATCCTAAACAGGATAACCAAAATCTGCTAAGGTCACCTATGCCTGTGGGAGGAAGGAGAACCTTAGTTTATATTAAGGATATTAGAACAGTTATTCTACAGTCTGGTCTGATACATTCTCCCAATATGACGTCCCTGTTTTAATGTGGTCAACCCACATGCAAAAGAGACTATGATTTATTTCAGTTAATATACTAAAGATTTCTTTAGAGGAGGTCCATATTTGAGGTCAAATGTTTTTCAGACATTGACTGAATTCTATGTTGAATAATAATGATCTACAGGCTTATAGTCAGGCATATGTGTACCCTAGTGGAGCAGGAACTACTTACTATTCCAGAGCACAGAATAATAATGATCTACAGGCTTATAGTCAGACATATGTGTACCCTAGTGGAGCAGGAACTACTTACTATTCCAGAGCACAGAATAATAATGATCTACAGGCTTATAGTCAGACATATGTGTACCCTAGTGGAGCAGGAACTGCTTACTATTCCAGAGCACAGAATAATAATGATCTACAGGCTTATAGTCAGGCATATGTGTACCCTAGTGGAACAGGAACTGCTTACTATTCCAGAGCACAGAATAATAATGATTTACAGGCTTATAGTAAGACATATGTGTACCCTAGTGGAGCAGGAACTACTTACTATTCCAGAGCACAGAATAATAATGATCTACAGGCTTATAGTCAGACATATGTGTACCCTAGTGGAGCAGGAACTACTTACTATTCCAGAGCACAGAATAATAATGATGTACAGGCTTATAGTCAGACATATGTGTACCCTAGTGGAGCAGGAACTACTTACTATTCCAGAGCACAGAATAATAATGATCTACAGGCTTATAGGCAGACATATGTGTACCCTAGTGGAGCAGGAACTACTTACTATTCCAGAGCACAGAATAATAATGATCTACAGGCTTATAGTCAGGCATATGTGTACCCTAGTGGAGCAGGAACTACTTACTATTCCAGAGCACAGAATAATAATGATCTACAGGCTTATAGTCAGACATATGTGTACCCTAGTGGAGCAGGAACTACTTACTATTCCAGAGCACAGAATAATAATGATCTACAGGCTTATAGTCAGATATATGTGTACCCTAGTGGAGCAGGAACTGCTTACTATTCCAGAGCACAGAATAATAATGATCTACAGGCTTATAGTCAGACATATGTGTACCCTAGTGGAGCAGGAACTGCTTACTATTCCAGAGCACAGAATAATAATGATCTACAGGCTTATAGTCAGACATATGTGTACCCTAGTGGAGCAGGAACTACTTACTATTCCAGAGCACAGAATAATAATGATCTACAGGCTTATAGTCAGACATATGTGTACCCTAGTGGAGCAGGAACTGCTTACTATTCCAGAGCACAGAATAATAATGATCTACAGGCTTATAGTCAGGCATATGTGTACCCTAGTGGAGCAGGAACTGCTTACTATTCCAGAGCACAGAATAATAATGATCTACAGGCTTATAGTCAGGCATATGTGTACCCTAGTGGAGCAGGAACTGCTTACTATTCCAGAGCACAGAATAATAATGATCTACAGGCTTATAGTCAGACATATGTGTACCCTAATGGAGCAGGAACTGCTTACTATTCCAGAGCACAGAATAATAATGATCTACAGGCTTATAGTCAGACATATGTGTACCCTAGTGGAGCAGGAACTACTTACTATTCCAGAGCACAGAATAATAATGATCTACAGGCTTATAGTCAGACATATGTGTACCCTAGTGGAGCAGGAACTACTTACTATTCCAGAGCACAGAATAATAATGATCTACAGGCTTATAGTCAGACATATGTGTACCCTAGTGGAGCAGGAACTACTTACTATTCCAGAGCACAGAATAATAATGATCTACAGGCTTATGGTCAGACATATGTGTACCCTAGTGGAGCAGGAACTGCTTACTATTCCAGAGCACAGAATAATAATGATCTACAGGCTTATAGTCAGACATATGTGTATCCTAGTGGAGCAGGAACTACTTACTATTCCAGAGCACAGAATAATAATGATCTACAGGCTTATAGTCAGACATATGTGTACCCTA
The DNA here is from genome assembly GCA_963680875.1 of Bathymodiolus brooksi. Taxonomy (NCBI): domain Eukaryota; kingdom Metazoa; phylum Mollusca; class Bivalvia; order Mytilida; family Modiolidae; genus Bathymodiolus; species Bathymodiolus brooksi. The sequence goes on from OY804582.1 coordinate 23,943,861, forward strand.
GTGGAGAAGGAACTACTTACTATTCCAGAGCACAGAATAATAATGATCTACAGGCTTATAGTCAGACATATGTGTACCCTAGTGGAGCAGGAACTGCTTACTATTCCAGAGCACAGAATAATAATGATCTACAGGCTTATAGTCAGACATATGTGTACCCTAGTGGAGCAGGAACTACTTACTATTCCAGAGCACAGAATAATAATGATCTACAGGCTTATAGTCAGACATATGTGTACCCTAGTGGAGCAGGAACTACTTACTATTCCAGAGCACAGAATAATAATGATCTACAGGCTTATAGTCAGACATATGTGTACCCTAGTGGAGCAGGAACTACTTACTATTCCAGAGCACAGAATAATAATGATCTACAGGCTTATAGTCAGACATATGTGTACCTTAGTGGAGCAGGAACTACTTACTATTCCAGAGCACAGAATAATAATGATCTACAGGCTTATAGTCAGACATATGTGTACCCTAGTGGAGCAGGAACTACTTACTATTCCAGAGCACAGAATAATAATGATCTACAGGCTTATAGTCAGACATATGTGTACCCTAGTGGAGCAGGAACTGCTTACTATTCCAGAGCACAGAATAATAATGATCTACAGGCTTATAGTCAGACATATGTGTACCCTAGTGGAGCAGGAACTACTTACTATTCCAGAGCACAGAATAATAATGATCTACAGGCTTATAGTCAGACATATGTGTACCCTAGTGGAGCAGGAACTACTTACTATTCCAGAGCACAGAATAATAATGATCTACAGGCTTATAGTAAGACATATGTGTACCCTAGTGGAGCAGGAACTACTTACTATTCCAGAGCACAGAATAATAATGATCTACAGGCTTATAGTCAGACATATGTGTACCCTAGTGGAGCAGGAACTACTTACTATTCCAGAGCACAGAATAATAATGATGTACAGGCTTATAGTCAGACATATGTGTACCCTAGTGGAGCAGGAACTACTTA